>CAUDMG010003632.1:1420000-1527500 GCA_958450375.1 Homarus gammarus | reverse complement strand
TGTGTGTGAGAGTGTGTGTGTGTGAGTGTGTGTGAGTGTGTGTGTGTGAGTGTGAGTGTGTGAGTGTGAGTGTGTGTGTGTGTGTGTGTGTGTGTGAGTGAGTGTGTGTGTGTGTGTGAGTGTGTGTGTGTGTGAGTGTGAGTGTGTGAGTGTGTGTGTGTGTGTTTACCTAACGTAGTTCACCTGCACCGACCCTCACCGTTAACATAACCCGGGTATTGTAATATTCACCAGCCATCCACACTCTCTCTCTTGACCACCACGGTGTTCACGGTCACCTCCACCCACACACACCCACCCACCCCCCCCCCACACACACACCCCCGCCCCCCTCCTCCACCCACACCCATCCACACACACACGCACATCCCCCCCCACACACACACCCCCCCTCCCCACACATCCCCCCCCACACACACACCCACCCACACCCATCCCCACCCACACACACACCCACACACACACACCCACCCCCTGCACACGCACACACACACACCCCCAACCCCCCACCCACACACACGCACATCCCCTCCCCCACACACACACGCCCCCCCACACACACCCCACACACACCCCCACACACACACACCCATCACCCCCCCCCCACACACACACACCCACACTCTCCTCCTTTTTGCTAGTCATTGTTCACCATCCATGTCATCTCATAACTACCATTAAGGCAGTTATGAGATGACATGGATGGTGATAAATGTACGAGTAGTAATGAAGTGTATGACGACGTATGTACACGTGGTTATGACGTAGGGAGGCGTGGTTATGACGTAGGGGCGCAAGGTTATGACGTAACTATGACAACAGTGACGCAGGGAAGGGACGGACCCGTGACATGGGCAGGTGGTGTAGGTATTGACAGATGGTGTAAATAAATACCATGTGAGCGTGGCAGACTCGCAGCTGGTGACGGTCAGACGGCATGTACCCGTTACTAGCGTTACCAAGACGGTGACGGTCAGATGATATGAATGACACTACAATACAACTTAATGATGGACGGGTCAAAGGCACCACGAGTGAGAGAAGGAGAAGAAGGAAGACGAGGAAAGAAGAAGAGAGGAGGTGGAGGAGGCGACGTAAGAGAGGGAATAAGAAGAAAACAAAAGACAATACTTTTTGTGAGTCGTGATCTGACTTACCAAACACTAACTTCAACACACCCCAAACGCAACACACACGCTAACTTCAACACACCCCAAACGCAACACACACACGCTAACTTCAACACACCCCAAACGCAACACACACGCTAACTTCAACACACCCCAAACGCAACACACACACTAACTTCAACACACCCCAAACGCAACACACACACACGCTAACTTCAACACACCCCAAACGCAACACACACACACACACTAACTACAACACACCCAAACGTAACACAACCCAAACGCAACACACCCCAAACGCAACACAACACACTAACTACAACACACCCAAATGAACGTAGAGGCAGTGTTCACCTGACTAACTTTCACGTTCGATTGCTTCATTACCTGTAAGCGACCACGAGTTCACTATTTCGTAAGTAACTGTTATACACCTGCATGATACTGTCACTACCTGGGAGTAACTGTAACTGTATATATTTTTTTGTGTACCTAAATCTGTACCCGTATAATACAGTAACAACACAGAAATTACAGTAATATACAAATAATTTATGTAAAAAAATAGTTGTAAATAATGTCACTGATAATATTATGACATTACCGAAAAACATAATAAAACGAAGCAAAAAATAAATAAATAAATAAAAAAAAACCGAACGAACGAAGAGAGAAAATAAAGACTTAATAAAAAGCGAAAAAAAAAACGAACTAACCAAAAGAGAAAAAAGGAAAAAAATTACTAGAATTGTTAGTCTGTAAAGTAATTTAGTACGAGGAACAAATTGATATGAATTAAAAATAAAAAAAAAACAACAGTTTGAACATTCCAACACAAAATATTGGATCCCTATTGGCATATAAACAATAAACATGAATATGGTAATTGACGCAATGTTTACAAAAATATTACGCAATATTTCGCTAATTTACAAAGCTCATATACCATTACTGCCAATGTAACAAGGACATAAAAGCCTCTGGTTCTTGTTTTCACCTATCCGTTCCTGTTTACAAGCATCCATTCCTGTTCACCGTCATCCATTCCTATTTACAAGCATCCATTCCCGTTTACAAGCACTCATTCCCGTTTACAAGCATTCATTCCCATTTACAAGCATTCATTCCCGTTTGCATTTATCCATTCCCGTTTACAAGCTTCCATTCCCGTTTACAAGCATTCATTCCCGTTTGCATTTATCCATTCCCGTTTACAAGCTTCCATTCCTGTTTACAAGCATCCATTCCTGTTTACACGCATCCACTCCAATTTACAAACATTCATTTGTTTGCTAGTACAGGTTCGTTATGTACAGTTACATGTTCGTTGTTTACAGTTACAGGTTCGTTGTTTACAGTTACAGGTTCGTTGTTTACAGTTACAGGTTCGTTGTTTACAGTTACAGGTTCGTTGTTTACAGTTACAGGTTGGTTGTTCACAGTTACAGGTTCGGTTGTTTACAGTTACAGGTTCGGTTGTTTACAGTTACAGGTTCGGTTGTTTACAGTTACAGGTTCGGTTGTTTACAGTTACAGGTTCGGTTGTTTACAGTTACAGGTTCGGTTGTTTACAGTTACAGGTTCGGTTGTTTACAGTTACAGACATTGTATTGTTTGCAAGCTACAGACAGTTGCACGAGTTATTTATGACGCGAGGCTTGTGTTGATTTACCTAGATTGATCTGGTCCTCTGAATGACACCAACTGTAGCAACAACCGAAGGAACAGCAGCAACAGTACGGAACAGCAGCAGTACGGAACAGCAACAGTACGGAACAGCAACAGTAGCAGTACCGAGGGAGAGTAGCAGGTCATTGATGTGGGGGTGGCGTGTTTAAGCCCACATAAATATAAGTCACTATACAGGCTGGGGCAATCGATAACCTGCCAGACATAAACACACACACATTCCTGCTACAGTGGTGACGATTGTTGTGGTTGTTGTGGTTGTGTTGGAGGTCGTGTGGTGGCTGGCTGGCTGGTTGTATTGTTGGGAGGGGGTGTACATTAGTAGTGGTGATTGAGATTGTGGTAGTTGTGTGATTGTGGTAGTGTGTTGCGGTTAAGGTGGTTGTATGATGGTGGTGTTTGTGGTGGTAGTGGTTGCTGTATGGTGGTGGTGGTAGAGTGGTGGTAGTGGTGGTAGAGTGGTGGTAGAGTGGTGGTGGTAGTAAAGCAAGGATACGGAACGAGAAGGTGGGGTGAAGAAAATAATATGATGATGAGGAGGAAGGGAAGGGGAGAAGGAGTGAGGAATATAAACAAGACACACACACACACACACACATTAGTGTTTGGGTCGATAAATAAGAACTAGACACAAACATCCAACCATCTATCCTCCCCACCAACACCCCCACCCCAACACATCTATCCTCCCCACCCCACCCCACATCTATCCTCCCCACCAACACTCCCACCCCAACACATCTATCCTCCCCACCCCACCTCAACACATCTATCCTCCCCACCAACACTCCCACCCCAACACATCTATCCTCCCCACCAACACTCCCACCCCAACACATCTATCCTCCCCACCCCACCCCACATCTATCCTCCCCACCAGTATCCCCCACCCCACCCCACATCTATCCTCCCCACCAACACTCCCACCCCAACACATCTATCCTCCCCACCAACACTCCCACCCCAACACATCTATCCTCCCCACCCCACCCCACATCTATCCTCCCCACCAGTACCCCCCACCCCACCCCACATCTATCCTCCCCACCCACACTCACCACCCCAACACATCTATCCTCCCCACCCCACCCCACATCTATCCTCCCCACCAGTACCCCCCACCCCACCCCACATCTATCCTCCCCACCCACACTCACCACCTCAGACATCCCTTCACATAAAGGCTAATGGAAAGATCTCAAAAGAAAATAAAGAGTGAATTTGTTTTTGTCGGACAACTCTACTCGTCGGAAGGGGAGATGATGATGTTGTTGTTGTTGTTGTTGTTGTTTTGCTGAGTTTTTTGTTCGTTTTTGTTATTATTGTTCTCGTTGTTGTTGTGAAAGAGCTTGTGATGGTTGTTGAGAGAGAGAGAGAGAGAGAGAGAGAGAGAGAGAGAGAGAGCAGGACATATCTGTTCATTACAATATACAAGAGAAAATACATTATGAAGTAATATACAATAATATATGAATAAAAATAACATACCAAACTTAGATGAAAGAAAATAAATAAATAAATACTAAACTAAAATTTATATATATATATACCAAAAAATTTAATCCACTTAACCAATTATTATATCGAAACCCATAAAAAAAATATTTATATAGCAGAACCATCACTGCGTTTACCATCAATAAGCCGAAATCGATAGTTGCAGATTCATATTTGCGGTGAAATGACGGATTTTGCATAATATTCAACTCACCTCTAACGCATCTGTGAATAATACGATGAATGAAAAAATAAATAAATAAAAAAATAAAGTTAGTGACAAATTCTATTCAAGGTTTAAGTGAATGGGGAAAAGGTATATTTTGACTGACTGACTGACTGACTGATTGACTGACTGACTGACTGACTCACTCTACTGTACCTGCACTTTATACCTGTGTTTTGTACTTGGAATGACGTTAGACGGTTAGTGCAAGATGGGTATTATACTCTACGGAGAAGTCAACCCACATTTCACTAACTCCTTGTTTTAATTTCTTGTACGTGCAATTTTATTAATGAATATATACAGTACGATAAATAAAATTATATTGTTTTGATAAATAAAAATTGAAAACAAATAAATATAAGGAATGAATAATGTTACACAGATAAAATCGTATTGATATATTAATGTATGAAAAACAAATGTTTTTTTGTGTGTTTTTTTGCTAAATAAGACAAAATTGTTATTTGAATTTTAAGTTACTGATCAATTTGTATATTGAGAAAGATGACACGTTCAGTCGGGGACCAAAGAGCGCTCCCTGTGATGAAACCGAGTCAAGGAATCAGTCTCTGAACTAAGGGCCAGCGCACACCAAGGCCGGGGACAGAGGATATGTGATGCTGTGGTGGGTATTATGATTTTCTCAGCTGTTACACAACTCAATGTCTTTCTAGGGAGAGGGAAACTGTCTCCCCTCTAGGATAAAACGTAAAATATTCAAATTCTCCTTCATTCTGGGAGGAAGCTAATTTTTGACAACGACTGTACAATAAAAAGATCTTGAATTTAGCCTAACTTATTCTTAACAATCATATCCCTAACACACACACATCTCTCTCTCTCTCTCTCAGCCAGCCATTGTTAGGGAAGTAGTAGCTGATGCCACCAATCAAAAGTATTGTTCTTTATCACACTCACACCAACTTTTCGCTGGTGTTGTTACGATATCATGTTTCCATAGCTGGCTATCGTAATCACATGCATCTGCTACCGTTGGGTGTGTCAGTTGTTATCGGCATCGACCCTAACCTTTCATTAGTGGTCATGGTTATCATTAATTACCCTCAGTTATTGCAAGTTATCGTGTGAGATCATTTGATATCGTATGACCCATTTATCGTTATCATGTGACCCAGTTTTCGTTTTCATGTGACCCAGTTGTGACCCAGTATTTATTAAACACGTACCCAACACTCCTCTCCCGTCACCACATCAACTGACATCAATTACCACTAAAATACTTTACCTGTACACACTAATTAGTCAGGTCATCCACTCGTGCCATACCACCACTATAACACACACACGGAACATTATATAATATATATCCAAATGGAATAATCTATATATGATAGCCACATGTTATAACGTATATAATTGGATATCGAAGTCATATGTAAAAACCAATGGGCGTAAAGACAGGTGATTTATATAGGTCACCGCCGGTCATGGTGAAGGTAACAACAATAATAATAATAGACATTGGGCCAGGAATCAAACTGACGAAATGATTGAAAAGGAAATGATGTCAGTATATACGAGATAGAGGGAGGGAGGGAGAGACGATGAAAGAAGAGATAAAGGGGAAGAGAGGGAGAGAGAGAGAGGGAAGAAAAAGAGAGAGAGAGAGAGAGAGAGAGAGAGAGAGAGAGAGAGAGAGAGAATCCCGTTACCTCTTCGCTACTTCTGTTTACCGTTTTCGTCCCTCACCGTTAGGCCAGCAAGCGTTAGTTAATATTTTATGTCGTTTCCGTTGCCATGTTCTAATCACCTGTTACCAGCCATATCTTATTACCTGTTTGTTAGCTATCCGTTAACACCCTTCTCTCTGTTATCCTATTTACCGTTGCTTCTCAAGTCCTGTCACCAATTCCAGGAAAACTCGTCGTTATTACCGATTTATTGAGCATCATGTACCGAGTATGTTATCACTGGGCTCTAGAATCGGATTTTCTTCTCAAACGAGTGGTGCTATGAGAGGTGGAGAGGAGAGGGGGCAGGAGAGGGGCGGAAGAGAGAGGGACGAAAGAGAGAGGGGCGAAAGAGGTGTCTGGCATATCACCCGTTCAAGCAAGAAAAACAAACAAACTACAAAATATACAAAAAACAAATACTGAGAACCCTCCCCCCCCCCCCTCTCTCACTTTTTTGAGCACCTACCCTCGGGGAATGAGCTTGACGCGGCACCTGAAAACAGAATGGCGAAGGGGAGGCGCCATGCTTCAGGCCACCTGCACTTAAGGTGATAGATTAATACATTAAGATCCGTTTTATATATATTTATTTATTTATAAACTCCTCAGCCAACCAACCACCCAACCACCCACCCACCCACCCTCCCTCCCTCCCTCCCTCTGCTTATGGCGACAAGAGTACAGCTTCCCTAGATGACATCGTATACCTTTTAAGCCTCATAAGCTTACCAGAGCCTGACGACAGAGCTTTGTCCCGGGTCACAAGGAAGGGGAAGCCGGCTATGGAGGCTCCTCGCTCCCCAGGTCTAACAGCCAATGAGTTGAGGATGATACACTGTTTCCCCATCTGTTGGCTCTAGCGATAATGGCCGGTCACGACAATGAACAAACTTCCTAAAAATGAAAACCCATTAATCCCTCCCTTTTCCTGTCGCGGTCCGTCCCTCTTCTTTCCTTCCTCTATTTATCTTTCTTCCTTCTCTCCTTCCTTCTCATACCAGCTCCCCTTACTTTCGTTCCCATACCAGCACCTCCCTTCCTCTTCATTCACTCTACCCTCCCTTATCCTATTCCCTCCCCTTCCTTACCTTCCCCTACCCTACCCCATCCCCGTACCCTCCCCTTCCTTACCTTCCCCTACCCTACCCCCTCCCCGTACCCTCCCCTTCCTTACCTTCCCCTACCCTACCCCCCCTCCTACTCTATAAAATTAAATCCCCAGTAAAATATACACAAACTAAACGTGGAAATTTCTTAAGAAAAAAAAAACACAGGAAGAAAAACATAATTTAATTTTCTCAGTCAAAAAAATTTCAACCCGGACAGTCAGTAAAAACAAATTAATAAAATTAATAAAGAAAAAACACAACAAAAACAATAATAAACTTTTGTCAAAATACAAACTGAATAATATGTTTGTGTTGCTTCCCTTCAAGGTTTGTTTTCATTGTTTTTCCCCAAAGAAAAAAAAATCGCATTATGCAACTTGAAAGCTTTCCTTAAGCGTTTTGTTTACGCGTGGGTCCTAACGCTCGACGAGTCATAAATATAATTTTCTCTCGTTGCTTCCTAAAAGATTGGCATGAGAACGCATTTTAATTCCCTCTCCCTTTAAGCTATGGAAAAAAAATGGCTAAAATGGCGACGAAAGTACAGTACACCAAGACTTGATTTTGTTGTTTCAGGAGCCGCCTTTCTCTTAACCTCTTCACTACCAGACTCCCACATCTTCCTTCCCACCTCCTCTATCACCGCCTTACTCCAAGAGCAATCCACACCTCCAAATACTTTTTCAGTGGGCGTGAGGCTTTCACATCTGTCTCGTGTGTGTGTGTGTGTGGAGAGAGAGAGAGAGAGAGAGAGAGAGAGAGAGAGAGAGAGAGAGACCTATGAACCGACGTTTGATTAATAACGAGTTAAGAGGAGAGGGGGGCGCGAACACGTCTTAGGTGGGAGGGGGATGAGGTGTGGGGGGAGGGAGGGGGTGAGGGAAGGGGTAAAAAGGTGAGGTAAGAGGAGGTATGAGAGGTGAGGGGGGCGGTAAGGGGTGAGGGGGGCGGTAAGGGGTGAGGGGGGCGGTAAGGGGCGAGGGAGGGAAGGAGAGTGAGAGAGGGAAGGGGAGTGAGAGAGGGAAGGGGAGTGAGGGAGGGAAGGGGAGTGAGGGAGGGAAGGGGAGTGAAGGAGGGGGAGTGAAGGAGGGGGGAGTGAGAGGGAGGAGTGGGGTAGTTCTCCAGACAGCTCATTATCGTTACTCTCTCTTCCATTGGGAGGAACAACACACGCTGGATGTGAAGGAACAATCTCAATAACAAGGTAAACAAACTCCCACACCAGTGTATCCTATTACAAGCCAAATTCACTTATTGCTTCCTACGTGAAGTTGTTTTATTCACGTATATGAGGATACCGTATTAATAATTGATCTTAGTTAATTTCCACTCATCAATGTGTCTCATCTTGACCGTGAGAGTGAGTGAGGGGGCGTAATAACTTCGACTTGATGTGAAGTTTTAAAGTTTATTTGTTCTATTAAATTATCTATGTGGATTCTGTTTTTCATTGTAGGTGATCCCGTGAAGCTTAACTCTCTCATATACCATACCAACGTTGCTCACCATCAACAAAAACATTAACTATTCACAACGAAATAATAAACATATTTCTTTATATTTCCTCTACCAAAATCACCTACAGTAATCTCTTCCTATCTCCCTTTCTCTCTCTCCCTTTCTCTCTCTCCCTTTCTTTCTCTCTCCCTTTCTCTCTCTCTCTCCCTTTCTCTCTCTCCCCCTTTCTCCCTTTCTCCCTCTCTTTCTCTCTCTCCCTCTCTCCTGTGAAGTGAGATATTATCACAGAAGACGGAGGTGAAAAATAAGATTTACTTGGGTGGGTAACTTATTCAAAGTCACGTCAACTTCCTGGGCGGCTCCCGAGATAACATGAACTGCCGTAAAGTGAATTTCTCGACAGCTTCTTTCTCCAGGACAGATGAAATGTATCAGGGGGGTGAAATTACTCTTTTCTTTCTCTCAGGTGAAAGGCCAGATGGTCCAACTTTAGGGGGGGGGAAAAGCGAAAGTTAAAGATGGAAAGGTCAGATTACTTTTTTTTTTTCTTCTCTTCTGACAGGTGAAAAGTAAAGTCTGGGAGAGAAAGTAAAAGTGAAAAGGTCATATTACTCTTTTCTATTTTACAAGAGAAAGGTAAGATGGTGAAAGTTAATAGTTTTGTTATATGCTTCAAAAGACCTTCGTTGTTGAAGCGTAATAACAGATCGATACAGTAAAAAATATACACCAAAAAAATAAGTAAAATTAAATTGAAATAAAACTTAATTACAAGATACCACTCACAAAATACACCAACAACTTATATATGCTTAGGAGAATAAACAGAACAAAAAAGAGTTCCAATAATAACTACATATTTTAGATTAGTTCTCCCGATATGAAAGTAAGAGAAGAAAAACGAACTAATATTGCCAGAAAGTGAATTATTAATGAGAAAGAAAATGGACTAGAAGGTTGACGAATTTATTATCAAAGGTTAATTGATAAAAGGAGGAGGAAGCCATAAATAACGATAATAGAGGCATAAATAACGATAAGAGAGGCATATATAACGATAATGAGGGAATAAATAACGATAATAGAGATATAAATACGGATAAGGAAATAAATAACGATGATAAGGGACTAAATAACGATAATAAGGGAATAAATAACGACAATAAGGGAATAAATAACGACAATAAAGGAATAAATAACGATAATAAGGGAATAAATAACGACAATAAGGGAATAAATAAGTACTATTAAGGTGTGTAATTATTCCATCTCTTCTCTTCCTCCCTTTTATACCCCTCCCAATTTCTCCATCTTTCCTCCCATCCCTTCCCGTCTTTCTCCCCCTCTATCCACCCGAATACATCCTCCCAGCCCTCCCCACTATCCCTTCCCCCCTCCCCTACCTATCTTCCCCCCCCCTCCCTCCCTACCTCCCTCTTCCCCTTCCTTCTTTCTTCAACAACCTAGCAAGAAAAAAAAAATTTCCTTAGTTTATCTCCAGGAACATGGTCTAGCGTCTTAAGTGATTGTCTAAGGATTTTTTGAGACTATAGCCGCCGCTTTTACCCTTAAGTAAGATGACATTCCTTAGGGGAGATGAGAGAACGAATTAGGTGGGGAGAAAAAAGGAGAAAGGAGGGTTGAGATTATAAAAGGAAGGTGGAGTAATGGGGGGTAGGAGGAAGGGAAGGAAGGGTGTGATGGAGATGGGAAGGAGAGAGAGAGAGAGAGAGAGAGAGAGAGAGAGAGAGAGAGAGAGAGAGAGAGAGAGAGAGAGAGACTAAAATTACAGTATTCTCTACACTTACCAGTAAAAAATGCAAATTAATTACAGAGATACACGGGAAAAAAAAAAAAAACGTTTCAGCACTGCGCAAAAATTTCCATTTCATTTCAATCTTTTTTGCAAGTGTTTACAATGAGTGGACAAAAACAATAAGGGTTAAAAAAAAAAACAGCTTAGAGTTCATGAATTGCTTGTTAGTTAAATCTGTTGAGTAGTTCATTATTATTGTTATTGTTTTAACTCGTTGTATCTATTTTTCTGTCACATATGTTTAATCCCTTTATAAACCCAAACTAAAAACCAAATACATTAATTAATTGACGATAATAAACCTGGCGGCGAGACAGTTATTACCTTAGCTTCATTGGGGTTCGAACACAGGACCTCCGAGACAGAACACGAAGTCTTTGTTAGTTTGAACCTCGATATTTTGGGATCTGTACCATGGTTAAGTTCGACCTACTGTATGATTCATTTAGGACTCAGTCAAAGTATCGTAGGATTAGAATCGAGTCCTTAGGGATTTCTTACACAAGTCCTCCTGGTTTAAATGAGCCCTCAGTTGGTTCATACCTACGAATCAAAGAAATTCGAATAGAGATCCCAGTAGGGGTTCGTGGTCCTTCTGGGAGGTTCGAAACGAGATTCCTCACTGAAGATTTTAGTTAAGGTGCTTTAGGGGCTGTTTGGGGGGGGGGGGGGGGGTTAGGGGGGGTTTAGGGGGGGGGGGGTATGGCCAAGGTCTTTCAGGAGAGGGTAAGTTATAATCGAGATGTTTCCCCAAGGATTCACACCGAGGTCATTCCCGGTGCCCATCAGACGAGCATTCTGGGAATTCGGGAGGCTGGAATCTGAGGTATTCTCATTCACATGACGAATTGCATCAGGCGTCCGTCATGGTGACCTCACAACACTGGTATATAGTGTGTTGCTCCCCCTGGCTCACTGTGCTATGGTGGCTGGGGTGATAGTAATTATTATTGTTTCATTATCTTAGAGAGAGAGAGAGAGAGAGAGAGAGAGAGAGAGAGAGAGAGAGAACACGCAACAATAACTTCATGAGACACGGTCACCTGATCAGACCTCCTGTATCACTGACCTCTGACCTTTAAGAGTGACGACACCAAATTACCCGAGTGATCTAGATAATTAAATTCAATAAACATGACACTGAATATTTTGTGTTTGATGACTAGTGAAGTTTATTATTATTATTATTATTATTATTATTATTATTATTATTATTTCATCATTATTATTATTTCACTGTCATAGTCGGTATTAAGTAACACTCCCAAGTAAAGACCACCCATAAAAAAATTCCATAATCTATCAATATGAGTAGACGCTTTAAACCTTTGGACCAGTACCCCTTTAAAAAGAAAATGAGAATATATTCCACCATCCCTGGGCAGACTATTACAATCTTCCTTACGCCTGACGACACAGCTTCCCTATCAAAAAACACTACCCTAGAGAACTGGCACTTACTCCAGAAACAATGGCTAAGTGATATTGAAAAAGTTTACTTTGAATTAGAATAAAGGAAGAGGGAAGTAGAGAGGGTCTTTAATCAGAAGTGGGTCATGACCTGGAATTTTACTCGGGATGAATTTAAACGATGGGGGAGGGCAGATAGGAGAGGGCTGAGAGGGGAAGGAAAGTGAGGGCAGAGGGCTGAGAGGGGAAGGAAAGTGAGGGCAGAAGGCTGTAGATGAGGAAGGGCTGACGGCTACGAGGTAAGGAATTGAGGGGAAGTGACAAAGTTACACATTGTTATTGTGTGAGAGAGAGAGAGAGAGAGAGAGAGAGAGAGAGAGAGAGAAAGAGAGAGAGAGAGAGAGAGAGAGAGAGAGAGAGAGAGAGAGAGAGAGAGAGAGAGACACTGCATGAAGATGACGGTCGGAAGACAGGAATAGGATAGAGGAGGAAGGAAGGAAATTGAAGTGCTCAGGAAAAAGAGGAGGCGAGGTAGAGAGGCAGGAGGAGGAAGAGGAGGAGGATGAGTGAGGGGGTTGTTATAATGGTATTACTGCGCTTCAACAACTCAGGTCTTTAGGCGCGTAACAAGGTTAGTAATACAGTAACACAACAACAATAAACATTTATTTGGAGAGAGTATTCCTTGGAGGAGAGAGGGAGAGAGGTAAGTAGGTAGGAGAGAAGGAAGTCTAGTAAGGAAAGAAGGAGGGAAGAAAGGTAAAGGGTTAAGTAAGGTGGAATGAATAAAGGGGGGACAAAAGCCAGAGAGAATAAAGTCATGTAGAAAGAAGAAACGTACGTATGGAGGAAGTGACATAGAGAAGAAGGAATAGGTGTAAAGGCGGAAGGAAGCATGGGAGAGAGGGTAGAAGGAATAAAATTGGAAAAAAAGGAAATAAGCAGGAACAGAGGAAAATATACCAGGTGGAAGGAGGAGGGAATTGAAGAAGGGAACAAGGAAGACGGATAAGGCAGGGAAGAAGGGAGGATGATAGGTAGGAAAGAAGGGAGAAAATGAGTTAAGAAGGGAGGGAGGGAAGGAGGTAAGGGCGATAAGGAAAAGGGACAGGAAGAAAGATGCAAGAATAAAGGAAGGAAGAATGAATCAAAGGAAGAGAGGAAACGAGAATAAATGAAAGGACGATAAGAAAGAAGAAGAAAGAATCAAATGGCTAACGGAAAGATGGAGAAAAGAGAGGAAATGAGAAAAGGTGAAAACAGCTGAAAACAAGAAGAGGAATAGGTTAGAAATATAAACTGGAGGCCTAACCTAACCTAACCTGAACCCCATATAGTAGTTTGCATAAATAGGTTTCATATTCCAAGTCATAATAATATTCAGCTTGACCCTATCTCCTCCCTATTCTCTGTTCCATCCCTACTCCAGAGAAAGCACACAGAAGGCGAGGAAACGAGCGTCGCTGCTGGGAGCCCTGTGAGTGTTCCTGGGAGCCCTGGGAAGTGGTGCCGAGAGTGAATGCAGATAAATTCATGACATACTGAAGGGTTGCACAGTCAGGGCATCACTCCTTTCCGTGTGTGTGTGAGCTGAGAGAGAGAGAGAGAGAGAGAGGAACAATAGCAAGATAACATTAAGGGTGAAGGAAGGGAAGAAAAAGGGGAAACAACAGCTAAGAAAATGAAAGAAGAAACGTTAAGAAAATACTGACTCTTAAGACGAAAACATTGACCAAGGGGGACAAAAGGATGACTGTAGAGAGAGAGAATCAATTGTTGTTTTTTTTCTTTATGGTGACTATACCGGGATGTAGCAGCCGAGTGGAAACAACACTCGCCTCCCGTCCTAAGGTTCACTGGTTTGAGCTAGGGAACCTCTCAGTCCACGCAGCCGTGAGTGTGTAACCTACAGTAATATGATAAAGGGGGAAATGTAGACGGCCGAGTCACTGTACTGTATCCGCACCGACTCTAAATCGCCGTTAGACAAAGCCACAACTTTAAACACACATAAACTGTACACGTTAAGACAAGAGAGAGAGAACGCTATAGCGGTATATGGAGTCTGTAAACAACTCTCTCAGATAAAGAATTCACAGTCTCTTCAAAATCTGTTGAAAGGTTCCCGGCGTGTTGTTCCGTTTGATGGGTGAGAAAAAAGTTAGAACCCTGGCTAGGACGACAACACACATGGGATGTTTTTTTTTTTTTTTTAAAGGAAATGTTCGCTTTGATGATTTGTGAAGGAAACACACACACACACACACACACACACACACACACACACACACACACACACATACCAAGTAAGGTCTAGTTCAGTTTGTCTAATTAACTATAAGCGGTCCAGAATGTGGCTGTAGTGAGGTGTAATCAATGGAGATCAAACGGGTTACCTCAAGACTCGCCTCACTAATGAACGACCACGTCACCTGTCCAACTGCTTGATTAAATAAAGACAAATATAACTAGCTCCAGGTTTGCTGAATTTGAAATAAGAATAATAATCTGGGACTAATTATTCGGATCACCTGAAGAATCTCCGCCCCAGTTATCACGGCTAAAGATGAACCACCTTAACGCTAACCTGTAATCTATGTCGGGGATAATCTGAAGTGTGAAATCAAAAAGGAAATAAAAACTGAACTGAATATAGAAATAATTTGGATAGAATTAATCGATGGTAGGGAAAAATTATTAATCACAGGAGTAATATATAGACCTCCCAATCTTGATAGAGTTAATGAGTGACTTACCTGGGATGAAACACGCAGGGCTTCCATACACAACAAAGTCTGTATAGTAGGCGACTTAACTTTAGCCAAATAGATTGGACTGACCTTATGGGTAACTCAGGAGAGGATTTTCTTGAAACAATCCAGGACTGTTTCCTAAGTCTACATATCACCGAGCCCACCCGGGGTAATAATATACTCGATTTATTTCTGTCAAACAGAGAAAACCTCATTAGTAATGTCGAGGAAAGGAATGAACTAGCTTATAGTGATCACAAAGAAGTGAGATTTAAATTAGAATTTAATATTAGTTTGAAGGAAAATTCCCTTTAAGTCCCAGGTTTCAGAAGGGCAAACTTTGTTAGGTTGATGAGGCAGCTGAGAGAAGGGGTATTACGTTTGGGGGTGAATTACATGACCTCACGTGAGGTGGTAGATAACGTGACCTCACGCACTGTACCCACGGAAGGCGACCTCACTTTACCTGGTGACCTGACAACGATAACCTCTCAAAATATGACGGTTGAGGGTGACTTGACACAAAGGCAGAACATACCATACAGAAAACTCAGATCAAATAACAATCACCCAAAAATGATAAATAATTATTTAAAGAATATTATTGGACAAAGGAAGGCTATAGGTTCTTTAGTACTGTGCAGACTTTCCTGTTTTATTGATAAATCCGTTCAGGTGTGCCAGAGATGCAGGTACAGAGGTGATACGGAAACTCAAAACTTTAGAAAGATCAATATCACTTTTTGTGGCTTGGTATAATAACCTTCTAAATAGGTCTCGTGTTGCTTGTATTTCTTGGATATTCTTATCTTCCCAGTTCCCTTGACCTTAACTCCCTCTGTTGCAAAGTTCTTCACTCTAAGCCGTGGTATTGGTTTTTCAAATCTACCAACATCATAATAATTACATAGAATGATAAAAATATACGGAAATGGTTAATGTTGACAAGCTTTCCCTGTAAACATAGAAAATAGCGCTCTCAGACTGTTCAGTACAATGTTTGACCCTCTGCCACAGGTTTTTGGCCAGGCTGTATCAAGTAAGAAATGGTATTTTGACTTACGAATATAATATACATTTATAAAATACCATCACATCTTTTGGCCTCACACTGGTGGTCCCCCCCCCAGCTCTTGCACCACAAGGGATTCTTCCAAATGTATCAAACTAAAACACGAGCCAAGATTGGACCAATAGTCAGATACCGGTGAGCTCTATAACACCGCTGTTCACCTGGTATCTGGCTTATCTGTTTACATCTATCCTATCCTATCCTATCCTATCCTATCCTCATTCCCTAAACAGCGTTACGGTAGTTAATCTTTAGGTGAGATAAACTGTGGTAGATATTCTTCAGGTGATTTAATTATTCAAACCCAAAATTATTTGTTGCTTCCTAAATTAATCATAGTCGACAGGAATTAGTTTTAAGCATCATGAAAAAAAAAGTTGAAAAAAAAATTAACTATTTCATTTGTCAATAATAAATTGGTTTGGTTCTTGGTTTAATTAATTAAAAATAAAATAATTCGATTCTAGACTTAATACATTATAAAATATAATTTCTTAGTTAACTTAATTTAAAAAAAATGGATTGACTCTAGGCTTAATAAATGATAAAATAAAATGGTAACATAATTTAAATTGATTGGTTCTTGGCATCAAAAATTAAAAATAAATAAATTGGCTCTACTTGAAATTAATTAAAAAAAATATGAATAGAATCTTGGCTGAAATAATTAAAAAATGAACTGGCTCTCTGCATACAGTACATAATTAAAAAAACAAAAACATCTGGCTCGAAAAGTTTAATCAAGTACGAAAACAATGAACCACTGATGTAGTCGAGACCACTAAGTCCGAGACCGAGACCAGCCTCCCTAGACCTCAACCTTTAGCAATATTAGACTTTATGGATTAGCCTCCCTCTGGTAGTGTGAGGGTGGTAAAACTCTCGCTGGATTAAACTGGGGGGTGAGGGGTCAGGGGTGGGGGGGTCGGGGATCGGGGGTGGGTGGTCGAGGGGGGAGGGGGGGGGACTAAATTTCAGATGATTCGCAGTTATTTACTGTATAAACCTGTATATAAGCCGAGTTTTAAGTCCCCAAATTAGTCATCCCGGTTCATGCAGGTATAATCTGTTGGAAGGCGAGTGTCGCCTTAAAACATGGTGTATGGGTGTGTCGGTGTGGGTGTATGGGTGTGTGGGTGTATGGGATCCAAGACATCATAACCTGGTACTTCATTTGAATTTAAAACCATAAAGGTGTCCATAACACTAAAGAAACCCTAACATCCTCACTACACGTTGGTTATTTTGATTTGATGTCTGGTACATATGGGTCCTTATTATCACCCCCCCCCCCCCCCTCACGGCTAAACACACACACACACACACACACACACACAGCATCAGAGAGACAGCCACAGTAAGAAGGAGCAGTGAAAGATAGAGCTGGGTCATCTTGTCTTTTACAATTGACCCCGTTCCAGGAAATCCCTACTTATGGTAAATTTTTTGCTACGTAAAGTGAGGTTTAACATACCAGTTATCTATACACTCTGAACTGATCAACTATACAGTCTATTGAACTGGTTACGGATAAATACCAATTTTTCCTTTTTAACTGTTAAGGACTGAAGAGGAAGATGGGATGAAGGGATGGAGAGGTGGTGGGGGACGGAGGGAGGGACGGAGGGAGGGAGGGAGAGGTGGTGGGGGAATGAGGGAGGGAGGGAGGGAGGGAGGGAGGGAATAAAGGTAAGGCCGTGGGAAGTAATATTAGGGTAACATTATCATAAAAGGTTTCTATAGTGGGTAGGGGAGGAGAGGTGTGGGGGAGGGAAACTGAAGGAGGGATGTAAAGTGTGAATGAGGAAAGAAGGAAAAATTACCCGAGAAGAGAGGAGATAAAGGGGAGAGTTGAAAAGGTAGAACCCAAGGGAAAGGTAAAGGAAAGGGGAGAGGTGTCTACTAAGAGACCCAGGGGAGTGTGAGGGGAGAGGTGAGAACTTACGTAAAGGGACAGAGGTGAGGTGAGGTGAGTTAAGGTGAGGTGAGGTGAGGTGAGGTAAAATTACTACTTACCAACGAGGTAAGTAGTGAAGAGAAAGTATTTGTGAGAAAGTAACCACAGGAGAGAAATAAATTAGAAAGGAATAAATGTAAAAAAAAAAGAAAACCAACAAGATAATGCTAATGAAGAAATAGAAAGCAAAGAAAGCAAACCGAGTAATAATTAAAGGAAAGATAACGAAGAAAAGTATAAGTAAAGGAAAATCAAGAGAAAGGTACACGAAGAAAATCAGGTAATAAAAGGAGGGTTAATCAGGAAACAGAAGGCCAGGAGAAAGTGAAGCGAAAGGAGGCACACAGTATATGGTGGAGGCCAGACAAAGCCACCACTCCCACCCACCTTGATTAAACATGACGCATTTTTCATCAGCTCTCGCAGTAACCTGGGAGGGGGAGGGGGGGGAAGAGGGGGAGGGGGGAGAGGGGGAGAGGACAAGTAAATGGGGAGAAGGGATGGGGGAGGAGGGGGGAGGAATGGATGGGAGGAAGAGGAGGAGTGGATGGAGAGAGGAGTAAATGGGGAAAACAGAGGGAAGGATGAGGAGAGGAAGGGTGTAAGGGGATGGGAATAAACGGGGAGAGGCGTAAATGGGGAGAGGAGTAAATGGGGAGAGGAGTAAATGGGGAAGAAGACTGGCCGAGGAGAAGAGGAGGAGGAATAGGAGGAAAGGTTAAATGGGGATAGGTAAAAGAGAGAGAGGAGAAAGTGTGGGGGAGGAGGAGGAAGGGAAGGGAGGAGGAGGAGAGGAATGGGGACTGGGGAGGCGCAGGAGGAGGAGGAGCAGGAGGAAGACTGAAGAGAGAGATGGGGCGAAACCATTTTCTCCTCTCCTCACCCCCCTCATAAAGCTAATTACTCCTCTCCTCACCCCCCTCATGAAGCTAATTACTCCTCTCCTCACCCCCTCATAAAGCTAATTACTCCTCTCCTCACCCCCTCATAAAGCTAATTACTCCTCTCCTCACCCCCTCATAAAGCTAATTACTCCTCTCCTCACCCCCTCATAAAGCTAATTACTCCTCTCCTCACCCCCTCATAAAGCTAATTACTCCTCTCCTCACCCCCTCATAAAGCTAATTACTCCTCACCTCACCCCCCTCATAAAGCTAATTACTCCTCACCTTCAAACAAAATTTTCTTCCCTCTTCATGACTCCATTCCTTCTCATAAAATCATTTCTTCAAAGACCTTCTCTCAGTGACGTCACACATTCACTAAGTCTTGAGGGGAGAAGAGGAGATATGAGAGAAGAGGAAGCAGCGGAAGAAGAGACAGAAAGAGGAGAGGGAAAGAGGTGAAGAGAGAAAGAGGGAAGCAGAAGAGGAGAGAGGAAGAAGAAAGAGGAGGAAGAAAGATAGGAGAGGGGGAAGACGTGAAGAGAAAGGGTGTGATGCAGAATAGGAGAGGAGGCGGAGAGGAGAGAAAGGGGGGAAGCAGAAGGGAAGGAGGAGGAAAGAAAGAAGTAAAGAGGAGGAAAGAGAGGAGAGAGGAGGAAATGAAGAAGAGAGGAGGAGGAAAGAGAGCAGAGAGGAGGAGGAAAAGAGGATAGGAGGAGGAAAGAAGAAGAAGAAATGAAGACGAAAAAATGAGAAAGGTGGAAGAAAGAAAATAAAGAGAAAGATGAGAAGGAAAGCGAATGAAGAATCAGGAAGGAAAAGTGAAACAAATTCAAGAGACAAAAACCTGGAATAATTATGAAGATGACGAATAAGGAACACGAATACAAATAAGAAAATAGAGAGAACAGAAGAATACAAATGGAGAACAAAGAAGAATTGGCATCCCATTTCAGCAATACACACGCACACAGACAGACAAAACAGCGCCTTAAGAGCTTAATTGTTACACATAAAAACATAAGAATGGAGGAAACAGCAGCAGGCCTATTGTTCCATACTGGGACGTCCCGTTTACACCCAACCCCTATCGCTCATATACCCATCCAGCCCGTGTTTGAAGCTGCCCAGCGTATTCGAGTTAATGATGATGTTTGGTAACTTGTTCCACTCGTCCACTACTCTATTTATAACCAATGTTTACCTATCTCGCGCCTAAATCTAAATTTGTCTAATTTAAAACCATTGCTACGAAGTCACTCCTGGTGGGATAGTTTGAGCACCTTTGTTTAACCCTGACTTCCATTTATACACCTCGATCATATCGCCCCTCACTACGTCTCTCGAGGGAGTGCAAATTAAGTTGCTTTAACCTGTCTCTGTACTCAAGGTTCCTAATGCCCGGGATTAGTCTTGGCATCTTCCTCTGTATGCTTTCTTGGGATTCTATATCCATTCTGTAGTACGGTGAGCAGAGCTGAACTGTATAATCCAAGGGATGTCTCACAAGCACAAGATATAGTTTGAGGATAACCTCGCTAGTCTTATAACTAACACTCCTTTGTTTCCAGCTAATACATATTGTCTTCCTTTAAGATTCCTATTTATCATTACCCCTAATTCTTTCTCAGTCGGATTTCTCTATAACAAAGCTGTTCATCTGATACCTAGTTTCTCTGTTTACATCCCCTAGGTTAAGTATTTCACAGTAATCCACATTAAATTTCAGGTGCCATTTTCAGACTATACGAAAAATGTTTGGATCTTCCTATAGTTTTACGGAGTCCTCATCAGATTTGATTACACGCCCTATTTTAGTGTCGTCAGCAAATTTACTTATGGTGCTGTCAACACGATAAAGAAATTATAATGGTATTGACTTTCTCTCTCCCCCTCCACAGGACCCTACCGCCACCCAGTAAAACACACACAGCGACATGTAATCAGACTCAGCCATATGTCTTGTACACAGAAGCCTTCCACTTTTTGTTAATCATACCTGAGCGAGGAATTTAATTAGCTCCTAAAGGTATTTGCTTAAGAGTGGAGGCCCTTTGTGTGTGTGTGTGTGTGTGTGTGTTTCAGGAACAAGGGTGTCGGCAGCTTCCATTACTGAACTTAATTATGCAGAGGACCTCACCCTTGACGCTCACACTGAACGCAACCTACAGGAGATCCTGAACACCTATGCAGATGCGTATGCACACTTCGACCTGGAGGTAAATGTACGTATGACTCAGATTCTCTTTCAGCCTGCCCTTGGTTCAGCCACACCTCCACCATCCAACCGCCCTCAGCTCTGGGTGCTGAGGAACCTGCTGGGTAGTCAGGACATCCACATTGGTGTTTCAGTTGAGTAGCGAATGGTAGTGCTCTTTCCAGCGCTGACGGATGCTTTCTTCGTCTTTAATTAGGGAGTTAACGTCGGATGAGCGGAGGAGGGCCACGCCCCGAGCAGTTGGGCCATATATTGTTTTAGAGGAATTGAAAAATTCGCGCATCTTGTGTTGATTCGCAATTTTTTCATTTCACACGCTTTATTTTTCCACCAATCGTTCATTAGTGTGCAAAGTTTGTGCTTGGCTGCCGCTATTTCCTCGTGGAAGGCATCAGCTTTCCGAGACTTAAGGTTGTTCTGCCACTCAGTGACAGCAGCACTTTTGCTATCGACCAGTACTTCAATATCAGGGTCGTTTTCGTCAAACCAATCCTTGTGTTTTATTTTGATCTGGCCGAGGGTCTCGTTGCAGGTTTTTGTGATGAACAGCTTTGAATGGACTCCATTCGGCACTGGGGTTTTGGTTGTTTGTTGTTGAGTTATTTAAAAACCCATCGTTGAGCTGCTCTCTGAAAACATGTGCTACCGCTGGATCCTCCAGTCGCTTGGTTTTAAAGGCTCTTCTGGAGGCTTGTTGCCTTCGCTATTTTGGGGCAAAGTGAAGGGAGAGTTTGGCTCTGACGAACCGATGATCTGTGTCACAGTGGTCTGAGCCACACATGGCACGGGTGACGAGGACATCTCGGCATTCTCATTCTCTGACAATGATGTAGTCAATGAGATGCCAGTGTTTGGATCGTGGATGTTGCCACGAACCCTTGAACTTGGCGGGCCTGAACAAGGTGGTGGTGATAGTGAGGTTTGTACAGCACACTTGCTGAGGAGGAGTAGGCCGTTGGGATTACACTTGCCTACCCCGTTTCTCCCCATGATTCCCTGTCATATGTCAGCATCTCTGCCAACACTGGCATTGAAGTCACCTAGGAGCCCAACCTTATATTCTCTGGGGATAGAGATTAGCAATCTGTCAAGGTCGGCGTAAAAGGCCTCCTTGATGTCATCTTCTGCATCCAGTGTTGGGGCGTATGAACTGATGAAGAAGGCATGATGTGAGTGATTCAGTGGGACACGGAGCATCATGAGGCGCTCGTTGATCCCAACAGGCATTTCAGTTAGCCTATGAAGGATGGATTGGAGGATGGAAAAGTCAACTCTGTATATGTGGTTCCTCTCTGCAGCAGACTTACCAAAAAGAAGAAGGTACAGCCAGACCCCCGCTCTGAGTCGACCCTCGCCTGGGAGCCGAGACTCTAATGGCTGCTATGTCGATGTTATACCTCTTTTGCCCCAAGGTCAGTTCTTCTTTCAGGACGCTTATTTATGCCAGTATCCAGAAGGGTTCTGACATTCCACGCAACGACCAAAAGAGGTTGTTTAGTTTGTTTTTGCCTGAACTGTGGCTCTGATTATGTTTTCGACTGCATTAGGATAACCTTACTGGACGCAGTTGCCGAGTCAGGTTTTTTTTTTTTTTTTTTTTTAGGCAGGCTATGTTTAGGGCACCTTTTCTAGCCCCTACCTATGTTGGGTGAGCAGAGTGGCTACCTGAATGGGCTCCCCAGCCGCACAGACAGGACCTGATTGCACTGCAGCCTAGATCTCGGTGCATAAACGACCATCTTGGCTATGCCGCCCATGTGCAGAGTTGACTAGTCCCCGTCACCATTCGTCTGTTGCCATCGGACTTTTGGGGGCATAGACGTTTTGATGATGAGAAGTATGATGAGCTGGATGATGGCTGCGTGTGAGTTGATTTATGTGGTGAGGCACAAGCACAAGCTGCAGCCACACATCTTGGCTCTCCATTTTCCTGATCTAGTGGTGCAGGTAGTTGCAACGACTGGGAGGAGAGGTGCAATGGATTTGTTGGGTTTCGCCTTAGTAGCTCGTCCATCTTGCACTGCCTTCATCCGTTGGTGTTGTCATTGGGTTCCCATGTTGGTCACCTCTTCCGCCTATACCGCCGTTGTGTTCTTACTGGAGCTCTGTAAACATGTCTGCCTGATGCAGGGTTCCACCACAGATATTTCGCTCAGGGTTTACTCCCGTTGCCTTATACCTACCAAGGTTAATCCGCAAGGCAGTGGGGCAATGGCTGGTATGCGCCAAGACGTGTCCACAAGCCAGTAGCCCTAAGTGCCGTTCCTCTGGGGCCCACTGCTGCTCTGAGATCCTCTGCTGGTCTAGACTGGGACCATGAAGCACCCAGTTACCGTGACGCACCCAGTTACCGTAAAACACACACACACACACACACACACACCGTTTATTATTATGTAACTAACACACAATCATCTCCAAGTCATAATCACACAAGAGAGAGAGAGAGGACTTCAACTAAAAAATAATAAAAATAAAAATTCCATATCAACTCGTTCTCGGCAAATTACAAGAATAACGTTTGACTTTCCCCCTCTTCCTTCCCTCACTCACCCCCCCCCCTACCATAGCTGCGCCAGATCTCTCCCATTATACCCATTAAAATTGTGGTTCTCATTTTCCACATCAGAGGATCCGACAACGTGAAAACTTCCCCAAATGTTTCTCAAAGACGCGACGGCACAGAAAAACACCCAGACGCTAAAGGAGTGTGTGTGTGTGTGTGTGTGTATGTGTGTGTGTGTGTGTTTTGTTGGGAACGGGATATATTTTGTCTCTCTCTCTCTCTAATTTATCTATTTATTCATCACTGCTTATCTTTATTTCTTAGTGTCTCCAACTTTATATTTTTCTGCCTGTGTTTCTGTTCGTCACTTTCTTTCATCTTCATTAATTATGTGAGAGAGAGAGAGAGAGAGAGAGAGAGAGAGAGAGAGAGAGAGAGAGAGAGAGAGATATAAATAAGGGAGGAATAAGAAAGGGAACTCACAAGAATAAGAATGAAGAGGGGGAAGGGAAAGGAGTATTCATGACCAGAATACGAATGAGGGAATTAGGCAAACCGTACAAGGAGAGGAGGTAGAACGCAAAAAAAAAAATCCAGCGAATGACGTACGAAAGGGAGATGGAAGGAACACTGATAAAGATATATATGAAGATGCAAATAGTGATGAAAAGCATAATCCCCTGAAAGGCATAAAAGTAACATCGTCTCAAAAGTATAAATTCTTAAAAAAAAAAGTAGATAAATATTATCAAAGGTTTTAATATATAGAAAATCTTTCAGTATAAAAAAAATATACAAGATCTTGTAAAGTTAAAAGTTTAAGAGAACAGATATAAAAGAAAAGTTATTATAAGTAGGAAATCTTAAACATATATATTATAGTTATTAACATTGGAAATTAACTAAGTAAAAATTATAAGTTATACAAATTAATTTCTCAAAGGTACAGGATTATAACAATTTATAAAACAAAAAACTCTTGAGTATAAAAATATATAAAAATTATGTAAAAAAAAAAGATGATGGATTTATTAAAGAAAAACGTATAATGTGAGTTATAGAAGTTAATGAGTCATAAAGCTGTATAAATTATATACCAGCTTAAGGTATAAGGCTATAAGATTATTAACAACTTGTTAGAAAGTAAAAAAAAAATATATATAAAATTATAAATCAAAACTCCACCAAATTTAAATAGTTTGAAAAAAAAAATTATAAAGTAAGGTAAAAGTTGTATGAGAAGCAAAAAACAGTAAAAAAAATTAAAGAAAATATATCGACAAAACTTTTAGGAGACGTATGAATCAGCCACAAAAAATACACCGATATATATTTTAGGAAAAAATCGCAACGGTAACTTTTTTCTTTTTACGTGATGCTGTAGGAAACTCCTGGACTTATTAAATTTATGGACGTAGAGGCACGTACATGTGTGTAGACATGCACGTATGTATAATAAAGGTATTCACACACACACCTACACCTACACACGCGCTCACCTCAAAGGTTCACCTGTGAGCGCCAGTCCTCACCTGTAAAGAGAGAAGAAAAAGACTTAATTAGCGAACACCACCTGACCTTTCCTGTCAAAATCAGAGTTTCACTTGACTTCAAAATGTTCAACAATCAATTAGCAAAGACGAAACAAAAATGGGTCAGGACTCACGCTTTCCAGGGATTTTTTTAATATTTTTTTTAAATATGTTCCAAATTACACCCATGTATTTTTCAATCTGCAACCAGGCTAAACACACACACGTCCTATGTTCGGTAATATTAAAGGTCCGTGTTTTGTGGCCGCCAAGTCAGTGAGTTTTATTTTATTATTCATTCAGAAACATCACTATGGATATAGGTACAGATGCAGGTACAGGTACAGATGCAGGTACAGGTATAAGTACAGGTATAGATACAAGCACAGGTACTCACTCACTGACTGACGGAGAAAAAACCTCTTTGTAGTACATACACTATTTCACATTTTAACAACTACTGGTTTAACGTAACAAACTCCAATAAAACGTAACCTGGTTTAGCTTAATTCCCTTGGTTTTAGCTTAACCAGATCCGATAAGACTTAAACTATCGTAAATTTGACTACTGTGTATTTAACTTAACTAGTTTAACCTTTCCTGTCATGAATTAACTTAATCTAACCAAGTCCAACGTATCGTCCATGAATTCCCCCCCGTAACCCGATCTAACCCAACTTACCCTGCGTTCAAGTAACCTAACCTAACCAAACCTAACCTAAACTTTAACTTGACCTCATCTGGCGTATTCACACCCCATCTCTCATCATCAGTGTACTAAAAAAAGGATGGGCTCAATTCTTTTTAACAACAGAATTAGGTGGATGTTAACTACATAATGACCCTCATGTGATGTCATCAAATTACGAGTGATAACTGACTAAAACCATAACGTCATAAACTCTCGCTCCGCCCCACTCAATGACGTCACTCTACCTCTTGATATAGAAAGATGAATGTCTCACCTTCCTGTAGATACCTGGATATCGACAAACATTCCAGAATTAAGGAGATACAAAAGAAATATGAACTCTCTTCAAACAAGTTCTCGGCTAGTCTAATGTGGCGTTAATTTTATCAGAACTCTTGCGGGCATTTATCCATTTATCACAAGTTTCCTTTATCTCTGGGTTATCTATAATTCTTGATGTTCTCTCTGCTTATCCTTGAGCCTTGTTGATGCACCCGTATACTGCACAAAAAGCCCATAATTGTTGATACACTGGTCCCGGGAGTTGACACACGGAGGTCACCAGATGAATGTTTACACCACTGACGTCACCGAGTTGTGCATTGTGGGTAAAACAAGTGCTTGATAGTTAGGGAGGGAGGGGAGGATAGAGGGGATAGAGGGGATAGGGAGGGTGAAGTAAAGGGGAGTAGGGAAGGATGGAAGAAGGGGAAGGGTAGGGGGGGGGGCGGAGGAGGGAAGGGGTGGGAAATAGAAATGGGGAGAGTTGAAGGAAGAGGAGAGGGAGGAAGGAACAAAGAGAAGGAGGAAGAAATATATAAGAGAAAGGGAAGGAGGAGGAAGAGGATAGGGAAGAAGGGATAGGAAGGGAAGAAAGGGAGAGGGAATTAAGGAAGAAAGGAAGGAGGAGGAGAAATAAACGAGAGGAAGAATAACAGGAGACGAAGAGGGGAAATAGGTGATTCCGGGTGTGGTCAGGTGACAGATGATGGCCAGGTGTGACAGATGGGGTGACAGGTGATGGCCAGGTGTGACAGATGGGGTGACAGGTGATGGCCAGGTGTGACAGATGGGGTGACAGGTGATGGCAGGGTTAGCTCCGGAGGGATAATTATCAGATATGGCCAGAGCAAGGTGCGGTCTTGGGTATGAGAGTTTGTTGACCAAACTGGAGTGGTCCACTGAAGAATTGGCGAAGGCCAAGTTGGAAATTGAGAGGGCCACGTTGGAGAACTTGAAATTAAGGGAAGAGATGGCGATGTTAAAAGGAGAGGCTGGACGAGTAAAGCCAGTGGCTGACGAAAAATCAAGCGAGTGGAAAATTGTGAGTAGTGGGAAGACAAAGCTTTTGGTGAAGAAGCACACCAAGGATACGACAACAACGACAACAACAGCTAAGTGTACCAACCCGTTCAGTCCCTTGATAGACGAATTGGACGTTAGTACAGTCAGGGAAAGGGATGACAAGGAAGGTATAAAAACTTTAATTGTTGGTGACTCACAGGTAAGGTACATGGACAGGGCCTTTTGTGGTAAAAACAAAAATAGGATGAGGGTGTGTTTGCCAGGAGCTGGGGTGGGGGATATAATTGACAGGATGGACAATATCTTGTCTGGTAATGGGAACAAACCCATTATCTGCCTCAGTGCAGGAGGCAATGATATTGGCCGGTGTAGGAGCGAGGAGCTTCTTGATAAGTTCAAGGCAGCCATAGATCGTATTAGGACTAAGGGAGGGATCCCTATCATATGCGGTGTCCTGCCTAGAAGGAGAGTTGGCAGTGAATGGTTGTCAAGGGCAGTTGGTGTTAACGACCGTCTTGACAGATATTGCAAGTCAATATCAGTCCCATTCATTGACAACTGGGACAACTTCTATGGCAGAAGGGACCTTTATGCTAGGGATGGGGTGCACCTGTCTAGGGATGGAGTAGCAACCCTGGCTGGGGCTCTAGAGGGGGCAGTTCAAAAGATATCGAAGTCTTTAAACTGCTAAGAGAACATAGGGGCACGGGGGTGGAGGAGACTGCAGTGGGAGCGGGTAAACAAGGCGAAAGATTACAGGGAAATAGTGTTAGGAATGATGACATAACTAAATTAGACAGGGAGGTTAAAACTAAACGCGGTAAGGGAAGGACTCAGAACACGACTAACTTAAATGTATATTACGCGAACAGTAGAAGTATGAGAAACAAAATGGATGATATTAGGGCCTTGGTATGTACCGAAGAAATCGATATAATTGCATTCACTGAAACATGGATCAACCTAGACACACGTGAATTACCAGTCGAATACCAAATTGCGGGTTACAAACTGTTCCATACCGATAGGCAGACCAGGAAAGGAGGCGGAGTAGCAATCTATGTTAGGGATAACCTGAAGTGTGAAATAAATAAGGAAATAAAAACTGAGAGGAATACAGAAACAATTTGGATAGAATTAAGCGACGGTCGGGAAAAATTAATCACAGGAGTAATATATAGACCCCCCAATAGGGTGACAATAGTGCATAGGGGTGAATTTCTAAAATTGATTAAATGGAATGGCCATTGGTCCAATACTGCGTACCCATGAAAAAAGAACACAGGCGAAATCCTGGGTCATTTGGACAATATTTAGAGGTAGCTCAAGTCAATTGAATTTTTATCCTTATAGGCAAAAAATACGAATATTCATAATATGCCGGTTTATTTTAAAATTTACTTATTGAGCAAGTTTATGTGTACACTGTACATATAAATGATTAATTCCTTTTTAAAATGAAACTGCAGTGAACACGCTTACATCAATGGGTGGGAGAGGTGTGGACAACCCATTCATTGTTTTCGCTTTTTGCTTGTAAGGTCCTGTTTTGATGTCCCTGGTTGTGACCGCCTCTGCTCTTCAACAACCTGCAGCAGATGTTGACGCTGGTCTTCACTCTTCGTGATCTTGCTGTTGAATGCCTGTATCAAGGCAATCCCTCTCTCTGCAGTGTCGTTGATGACTCTGAGACCACCCACAACTGCGACGCCAGTTTTGAAGTCTTCATCATCAGACCATGTGTCAGGTTCCTTGGACAAAAAAGAAGTCTTCATTTTGAGACTTTCAAATAGAAAGTTTGATCCTCTAGAAGCAAAGTCTGAGAGCTGCTTTGTGGGAAGGGAAGATGTGGCAGGAAGAGCAGCACGTTTTGGTGAATCCTCGGTCGCCTTCCTCTCAACGATTGCCCGAACTATGTTTGTCTTCATTGTTGCATTAACTTGTGGATCGAAGAGTGCAAGACCCACCAAGCCTTCACTGAGGTACCACAGGTGACTACCGAAGACTGTGAGACATGTTCTTGATATTTTGACGTCGTGGTACTCTGACAGGTCTTGGAGGAGCCGCAAATCATTAGCAGGAGCAGAGGATGGAACGGAGGCCGTGAACCATGCACTGACATACACCTCTAGCACAAAGAATGTGAATCGTTTCAAGCCTAATGTCTCACGAGCAGTTAGTTAAAACTGATTAGCAAAAATCAGGATCTTCATGACATAAATGAGCTTAGCCATCCACCGTGCTCGGTGAAGTGCTCCGGGCCGTCGGAGATTAAACTTGGGTAGAGCTCCATCGAGACACCTGATTGCTAGCTCCAGTACCTCACGGTAATCATCACGTGGCTGCTGCTTCTTGCCCAGATGATGTTTCCAGCAACAGATGAGGTCATCTCGTTTCTCGTACAAACTTGGAGGGAGGTCTGAGAGAGGGCTGTAGTCATCTTGACTGATGTCCTTCCACTTATGCTTGAAGCGAGAGAAGAGAGTAATATCTGGTCCAGAGGAAGGCCCCATGCATTCCACATACGCTTTCTCGGCAACAAGCTCAAGGATGTGGTGACGACACGCGAGATGCAGAAGACGGCGGCCGAGTTTCTACTCCAGAATGACACATGCCCCCGACAAGTGCCCAGTGTTTGAAGCTGTTGTGTCAAAACTGAGTGCTGAAACATTCTCTGATATTTTCCACTCTTCCAGCGCTGCACTGACTGCTGTAGCAATGGCCTGTCCAGTCCCTGACAATAGTTTCGGGACACCAAGCAGCTTTTCAGTATTGATTCCGGAGACAAGAATGGCGATTCGGTCAACACTCGCTCCTTGTTCATCAGGAATAATTTTTCCATCCCAGTGCACAGTGAGCACTTCACTAGGTTGAAATTTTTCTTTAATTTCGTTGGCAATCCCAGAACGGTGGGTCGCTCACGAAGTACGCACTGTCTCATAGTTTAAAACTAGTTCCATTGGGTCATGACCTAGACTAGCAGCCGTGGCACTGACGATCCGGAGAGCAGAGCGGTGACTGATCCCAGTGCGGTCCAATGTACTTGACAATTCAGGGGTGATAACTTTGAGAGTAGCACGTTTACGACTGGAAGAAGATACCACTGGTGATATCGCTAGGGAACTTGTAGATGATGACGAGCTTGATTGTGATTCTGTTTCAGACGAAGAACCCAACTCATTATATTCAAGAGCAGAACTGGCTTAATTCTGTTGTAGGGATTGCTTACTCTTGCTTTCTTCCCGACGCTTCATGGAACAAGCAATCTTTTTGTCTACTCCTGCCATTACACCTCTTCTCCCTTTTTCTCGTTGCGCTGCCAGGAATGCTCGGTCTTCTTTGATGGTCAAGAGCTGCATTGCCTTGGGGTGGGCAACATCAAAGAGGTCCTCTAACTCATCACAAAAAGTTTCCTCTTTCTTACGTTGTGTGTCTGTAGTGCGAGTGCAGTTTTTCTTAAGTCCCTTCCACATTAAAAAAAGATCCACTACCTTTCGTCCAATACTCTTCTCAGTTATGGTAGGAATCCGTGCTTTATTCCAGAAACTAATAACCGATGCTGCAACTTCACTCGCAGAATCATTCACTGTTTTCTTATGTTCATTGTGACCGTGGAAAAACAGACGTAGAACATCTCCTCTTGAAGGAAGTTGTGCACCCGTGATTTCGGTTATGTGTTGACCAATGAGCCAAACTTCAGTTTTTGAACGTGTACTCGCCATTGAACCTGAAACAAACAAAAACATTTATGTAACTTATGTTGTTACTGTTATGCAAACAACAGCACCCATAAAGCATACGGCATGCAAGATCACTTGTATAAAGTTTTTAAAGTGTTATATACCTAAATTGATGCATGATTTTAGACAAAGACAATGGTACTAACCGTAATACTGCAACAAGAGCGACGCACACACACCCACCGTCACGTCTCACACACAACTGATGCTACTGTACCAGTCAGACACTGGCACACAACCTCTTCCCCCTACCCCGACTGACACCCGCCTCTCCCTCCCCTCTGCATTGCCAATAGCTGCACCAGCCAAAATACTCATTACTCATTTTTAGAAAAAATGTTAGGAACAACTTTAGTTTGAATTTGCATTCTACATATACCTGCAAAGTTTCATAGTAATCGGTTCATAAATAAAGAAATTAGAAAAAATCAATAATAATTTCAGTAGTGTTAACTTCAAATGGCTTGAGCCACCTCTAAATATTGTCCAAATGACCCAGGATTTTGCCTGTGTTCTTTTTTCATGGGTACGCAGTATTGGACAAATGGCCATCTAAAAATAAAAACTTTCACTTTTTATTGTCACCCTACCCCCCAATCTTGACAGAGTCAATGAGCGACTTATCTGGGATGAAATGCGCAGGGCTTCCATACACAACAAAGTCTGTATAGTAGGCGACTTTAACCTTGGCCAAATAGATTGGACCGACCTTACGGGAAACTCAGAATCAGAGGATTTTCTCGAGACGATCCAGGACTGTTTCCTAAGTCAACATATAACCGAACCCACACGGGGTAATAATATATTGGATTTAGTTTTGTCAAACAGAGAAAACCTCATTAGCAATGTCGAGGTAGGGAACGAACTTGCAAACAGCGATCACAAAGAAATTCGATTCCAGTTAGATTTTCAGGGCAGACGTAAGGAAAATTCCACTAAAGTACCAGATTTCAGAAGGGCAAACTTTGACAGTTTAAAGAGGCAGCTGAGAGAGGGGGTGTCGCGCTTGGCCGTGAACCTGACAGATGACACCGACCTGATAACGAGATCTGAGATTGCCGAGTTCCACGACAATTTAAATAGTGAGTTACTTAATGCACAAAGGCAGAACATACCATACAAAAAACTCAGATCAAACAACAATGACCCTAAATGGATAAATAATTATTTAAAGAACATCATTGGCCAAAGGAAGGCTATAGGTAGAAGGATAAATCGTGGCGAAATTCACCTCCGGGACTATTATAGGGTATTGGCGAGTAGGGTTAAAACCGAGATAAGGAAAGCAAAGAGGAATAATGAGGTAAGGATAGCAAGGGAGGCAAAGACAAACCCCAAAGGATTCTACCAAATGTACCAAACTAAAACACGAGAAAAGATTGGACCAATACGGTCAGATTCCGGCGAGCTCACTGATAACGACGGAGAAATGAGCAATAATTTAAATAAATATTTTTCAACAGTTTTCACCAGCGAAAATTTAAACATGATACCCGAGGCACCGACTCTATTCAGAGATAGTGAAGAAAACAAATTAAGTGAGATAGTAGTGACTAGTAACGATGTTAGTAAGCAAATAGACAAACTAAAGCCTAATAAGTCACCTGGTCCCGATGAGGTATTTGCCAGAGTATTAAAGGAATGTAAGGAAGAGCTTAGTATGCCCTTAGCAAAGTTGTTTAACATGTCCTTAAAAACAGGTGTAGTACCAGAATCCTGGAGGATAGCGAATGTAATACCGATCTTCAAGAAGGGGGATAGATCACTATCCTCTAACTACCGCCCAATCAGTCTAACATCAATAGTAGGCAAATTACTGGAAGCAATCATTTCAAACTCTATTCGAAATCACCTGGAGAAGCACAGATTGATCAATGATTCCCAGCATGGCTTCACAAGCGGACGTTCTTGCCTAACTAATCTATTAACATTCTTTTCATCAGTTTTCGAATCAGTGGACGAGGGGCACAATTATGATGTGGTATATCTCGACTTTAGCAAAGCCTTCGACAGAGTACCCCACGAAAGACTAATTAGAAAGGTAGAAGCTCATGGCATCAAAGGTGACATCCTTAAATGGATTAGGGCGTGGTTACAGGACAGGAAACAGCGAGTGAGCATTAACGGCACTAAGTCCCATTGGAGCAACGTCACAAGTGGAGTTCCCCAAGGCTCAGTACTTGGACCATTATTGTTTATTATATACATAAACGACATAGATATCGGCATAGACAGCAACATAAGTAAATTTGCTGATGATACTAAAATAGGACGTGTTATCAAATCTGACGAGGACTCGGCAAAACTACAGGAGGATCTAAACAAATTTTTCGAATGGTCTGAAAAATGGCAGATGAAATTCAACATTGACAAATGTAAAGTACTCAGTATAGGAAATATAAACAGGGAAACCAGATACCAGATGAACAACGATGCCATAGAGAAATCCGACTGCGAGAGAGATTTAGGAGTAATGATAAGTAGGAACCTTAAGCCAAGTAAACAATGTGTTTTTGCTCGAAACAAGGCTAATAAAGTACTTGGGTTCATACAAAGGAGTGTTAGTTACAAGACTAGCGAGGTCATCCTAAAACTGTATCTTGCTCTTGTGAGACCACACCTGGATTACGCAGTCCAGTTCTGGTCACCGTATTACAGAATGGATATAGAATCCTTGGAAAGAATTCAGAGGAGAATGACAAGACTAATCCCGGGTATCAGGAACCTTGAGTATAGAGACAGGTTAAAGCATCTTAATTTGCACTCCCTTGAGAGACGTAGAGCGAGGGGCGACCTGATAGAGGTGTATAAATGGAAGGCAGGGCTAAACAAAGGGGACATTACAAAGGTACTCAAATTATCCAACCAGGAGCGAACTCGTAACAATGGTTTTAAATTGGACAAATTTAGATTTAGGCGTGAAATAAGTAAACACTGGTTTGGAAACAGAGTAGTGGATGAATGGAACAAGTTACCAAATATCATCATTAACTCGAATACGCTGAATTGCTTCAAACATAGGTTGGATGCTCATATGAGCAATAGGGGTTGGGTGTAAACGGGACTGCCCAGTATGGGCCAATAGGCCCGCTGCAGTTTCCTCCATTCTTATGTTCTTATGTGACAGATGGGGTGACAGGTGATGGCCAGGTGTGACAGATGGGGTGACAGGTGATGGCCAGGTGTGACAGAAGGGGTGACAGGTGATGGCCAGGTGTGATAGAAGGGGGTGACAGGTGTGGTCAGGTGACAGATGTGGCCGGGTGACAGGTGTGGCCGGGTGACAGGTGATAGCCAGGTGTGACAGATGGGGTGACAGGTGATGGCCACGTGTGACAGATGGGGTGACAGGTGTGGTCAGGTGACAGGTGTGGTCAGGTGACAGGTGTGGTCAGGTGACACTGAGTAATGGAGGGTAGCAGGTAGATAACAGGACCCCTCTCCATGTGCCTGAAGGTAACCCACACACCTAGTGAATAAGAACTAGCTCTAAGGCCTCTCTCTCTCTCTCTCTCTCTCTCTCTCTCTCTCTCTCTCTCTCTCTCCTAGTTACCCATTTTCTCTCTACACTTTATTTAACCACGCTATATTTTTCTCTTATCCTTACTTCCTTCCCTTTTCCTCCTCCTAATTCTCCTCCATTCACTTTTCTTCCTCCTATCCCGTTCTCTCTTCTCCCCTTCCATCATCTATCACTCCTTAACATCCCCCCTGCCTTCTTCCTACTCTTTCTCATTTCTTCTATCCTCCTATTCTTCTTCTATGTCTTCTTCCTTCTTCTCCTCTTCCTTCATCACCCTTTTTTCTACAATTTCTCTTCTACACAACCTTCCTTTTTGATCTTCCTCTTCTCCCCATCTTCCCCCTTCCACATGTCCCACTTATTATTCCTAATTATCTCCGCTTCTCATCCATTTCCTCCTCCTCTGTCTCATATACTCTTTCATTTCCTTCCCCTGTCTCCTTTCATCCTATTCTCTTCACTCCCTTCTTCCTTTTTTTGGGCCCTCCTTCTACCTCCTCTTCTCTCCTCTTCCTTTTCATTTCCTTTCCTTTACTACCTTCCTCTCCCTCCTTCCCCTGAACTCCTCCTCCACCTCTTCTCTTCTTTCCCCTCTCCTCCTCTTCCTTCCTCTACCCTCACCTCCTCTTCACTATAACACCAAAGAGCCTCACATGTTGACAAGGTGCCATTGATGCCATAAAAACAAAGTAAAAAAGAATTCTTATCCTCCTCTACGAACCTCTGGCGGCTCCTGTAAATACTCCGCCACGGGAAGGGGGTGGAATTGAGAGAGAGAGAGAGAGAGAGAGAGAGAGAGAGAGAGAGAGAGAGAGAGAGAATGATATCAAATGATGAAAAAAAATATATAAATGTGTGTGTGTGTGTGTGTGTGTATGTGTGTGTGTGTATGTGTGTGTATAATAACGTTAGGGAAACATCAAGTAATATAATAATCAAGAGTAATTAATTAGTAGTACACTGGTCTGACATCAGTAACAGCAAAACTGACTGACTGACTGACTGACTGACTGGCTGACGTAAACAAATTGCTGAACCTCGTGTCTAGTTTACTATCTAATAACACAGGGAGGACAAGTTCCCCACCTCAATATTCTCTTAATTCATTTCATTACGTATTTCTGAGAGTGCAAATAGGTCACAGTACTAGTGGGCCCACCTCAACATGGGCCCCAGTTCTAATGGGACCCAGTTCTAATGGGGTCCAGTTCTAATGGGGCCCAGTTCTAATGGGGCCCAGTTCTAATGGGGACCAGTTCTAATGGGGCCCAGTTGCACCCGACACCATATAATCCCCAGGTTAATTACATTTGCTCAACTAGAATGCGCCGCTGAAACACTAATTGCGACTTGAAAAAATCTATAATTGGTTTCATTCCATTTTAAAGTGCATGTAATTAAATAAGACCAGCATCAAGTTCAGAATTACAGACTCTTATGCAACGAAGCTGTGATTTTTTTTTATATTACATAATAAATAATTAACTGAACAAAATGACGCAGAACAAGGGAATTAATTAATAAACGAGAAATATATGCAGTGAAGAAAAAGGTAAAAAATAAGAAATTAATACGTGTTTGTGGAGGGAAGAAAAATTATCCCTAAAATAAAAAAAAATAAAAAGCCCTCACCTGATAAAAATAAACAAATATTTACCGAAAACACCAAAAAATTGACCACCAAAAATTATCCCCCAAAATAAAAACATGGATGAAAAAATCTAATTCCACCAAAAAAACAAAACAAAAAAAAACAGGCATCGCAATTACCCAAACACGTAAAGAAGAATACAAAAAAAAAGAGGAGATATTACGAAAAAGCAATTCCAGAAATTACATAAAATACATAGATAGTCTACTGTACTACGACTACGGAAACTTAGAACAAAAATAGTAATCCTCAACCAGATGTCTCAGTTCTTAAAGAGACATCCAGCCTATATTCTACCAGAGTCTAAAGCCAATGTACAGGTGACCTTATTCACGTCAAGTTCTTAATTAAATTACTATCGCCTTCAAACCTCCAGGTAACTTGATAACTTGATTCAAATATTTTCATCAGCGATAACTTTGAACATTGATGGAGATGGTTCAGTGACCTCTGGCCCTTGAAATTCCACCTCGTGTGATTATTTTTGTTTTCAATGAACGGCAGCATATTGGAAGCCTCTGTAGCGCCGCTGTGGTTCAACTCATTAGCCATCTGTCTGTGATGTTAAGGAAAATTGGTGGAGAGACTATGTTTATTTTTCGTATGCCTTGTTGATGTGATAAGTGTGCTGTTGTTATTATTATTATTATTATTATTATTATTATTATAAACGTCATCATTATTATCATCAGTGGTGTTGTTATTATTATTACTGTTTTCTATCACTATCAAACAATATCATTCCCCTCTTCATTATATTTCATAACCATTATTATGACTCCTCAAAAAACCAACACAGTAAGTATATATATATATATATATATATATATATATATAGAGAGAGAGAGAGAGAGAGAGAGAGAGAGAGAGAGAGAGAGAGAGAGAGAGAGAGAGAGAGAGAGAGAGAGAGAGAGAGAGAGAGAGAGAGATTTTCCCCGACACTTTACGTCTGTGTAACTCCAGGATGTAGCGTGAACTATTATCTTTTGTTCAAGTTTATATACCTGTATGTACACACGTAGCACGACTTACTGTCACGCACACAGCCCCACACACACACACACGCATATATACACTATCACCAACAGTCATGACGTTACAGACGCACACAATCGAACAAGCACATATTGGCAATGTCCTAAATGCACACATACTGTATGCTTACTGTTATAAACGCACGCACGCACCCCCTAACTCGTGGGGGGAAGGACATGTTCTCGGCACAGTGAAGCAGCCAGGGGTCTGTGTGTAGACCTCTTTAACCCCCCCCCCCCCTCACTACACCGGAATTTGTCAGTAAACATTCAAGTGATCAGTGCAAAAGTTGTTAGTCAATCTGTGAACCAACCCACCAGGGTCAGACGAGAATGTGAATGACAGTCAAGAGTGAGCAATGTATTTCTGACCAGGGGTTGGTCGGTGGCCCTACTCCTGACCCTGGTGCCACGGTCAGGGAAGGATCTAACATCGCGGTCAATGGTTGCCGTTGGGCTGTGGTCATGGCCAGTGTTGACCTGCAGACATATATATCAGTGAAATACTCTGGTCAATTCAGTGTCAATTTAGTATGGTGTAAAGATGGCTTGTTAGAGGTTAATGTTATATTTATTACCGAGCTTTATCGTCAACAACAACAACAACAACAATAACAATAATAATAATAATAATAATAATAATAATAATAATAATAATAATAGGTTGCCTTAATTAGGCTGTTATCTCTGTCTCTTTACAATCTTCTCTTTATTACATCTATATATTCGTTCTCTTGACTTTCTCATTTTCATTATCTTTTTCTTCTCTCTCCTCTCTCTCTCTCTCTCTCTCTCTCTCTCACCTATTCGTAACATAATCACTCTCAACCACCCTAATGTTAACCCCTAATGACCTAAAATTATACCACACGCAATGGTTACAACACAGAATCCATCTCCATTATATGTTAAGGGAAGTTAAGGGGGGCAATGATCTCTTTAAAGAATTATTATTTTTTATTATAAACAAGTTCCCCTTACCACTGTGTAGTACAAATGGCGGATTGTAATTGGTTATGTACTGTTGAGGTTCCTTCCTTCCTTCCTTCCGTATTTCCTTCCTTATTTCCTCCCTCCCTCCCTCCCTCCCTTCCTCCCTCCCTTCTAGGGCTTAAAATTACTTAAAAAATATGATGTCCAAGAATAAAGAGATGGTTTTATTTTAAGCACCTTAATTATTTAATGGTGGATCTACTAAAACAGTGTCATGTTTAGTGTAATTTAAGTGTTAATCTTTCCTCGATATGTTCAGGTTATGTAAGATTAAGTACGAGATAAACAGCTCCATGAGAACTTATCTTGGCCCTTATTATACTTAAAAGATCTATAAAATAAATACCATCATTAAAACCCTGAATTTATAAGTGTCCTTGCCACCTCTTACGCCACTAAGACCCTCCTATCACCCCCCTCCCATATTATCGACCCCATCCCATATTATCGACCCCATCCCGTATTATCGATCATAAAAATATTTAAAAAAAAAAACACTGTCGTCACCTTTAAATCCCTAGACCTCAAAGTTGCCCTAGACCTCAAAGTTGCCCTAGACCTCAAAGTTGCCCTAGACCTCAAAGTTGCCCTAGACCTCAAAGTTGCCCTAGACCTCAAAGTTGCCCTAGACCTCAAAGTTGCCCTAGACCTCAAAGTTCCCCTAGACCTCAAAGTTCCCCTAGACCTCAAAGTTCCCCTAAAGAAATGGAAGCTCTATACAAGTTATATAATGGGACCCATCACCGCCCCCTTCTGAAGCTTTAAAACAATGCTGGGACAAGCACTTCCTTCGAGCCAATAAGTCAACGATATCCTCCAACTACAAGCAATTACATCACCTGGGTACGAGCTAATCTAATATGACTTTCGACCTTACACGACCCCCACTTAACTCCATTGTCGTCATTAATATAAGACTATCCCACAATACAATCATTAAAGACGAATTTAATGGGCTAAAACAATGGGATTTTCAGTTTTAAATGGCCAGGTTTTTTATAGTATTGTCATTAATGTTAGAATGTCCTACGAAGAGAAACATCTGTTTTTAAATTAGACAAAATAAGTCAGACTTTACCCATACAAAACCCGTATCTCAAAAGCCTTCCATTAAGTCTAGATTATGTTACAAATAAAAATGTAAATGTTTTTGTATTAGTCAACTTTCACGCTTCCACAACCCGTATCTTAAAAGTCCTCCATTCAATCCAGATTATGCAACAAATACAGACATGAATGGTTTTTAAATGAGTTAAAATACACCATATTTTCACCCTTAGACAACCCGTAATTCTATTAATATTAAAATATCCAACAAAACCACACACACAAATGGTCTTCCAAATGTGAAAAAAATGGCAGGATTCTCGCCCTCACACGACCGCCTCTGCACCACTGTGACGGGGTGAACAAGGGTGACCCATCATGGACCCCCTTTCCTCTGTACATTATTAAATGATCGGAAATCTATGTTATACCCTTGACGGATCGATGACGGGGCCCAACCCTTCCTTGTAGCAGCTGATGGTAAGGGGGTGGTGGTGAGGGGGTGGTGGTGGTGAGGGGGTGGTGGTGGTGGTGAGGGGGTGGTGGTGGTGGTAGTGAGAGGGTGGTGGTGGTGGTGAGAGGGGGTAGTGGTGGTGGTGAGAGGGGGTGGTGGTGGTGAGAGGGGGTGGTGGTGGCGAGGGGGGGTGGTGGTTGTGGTGAGGGGGGTGGTGGTGGTGAGGGGGGTGGTGGTGGTGAGGGGGGTGGTGGTGGTGAGGGGGGGTGGTGAGGGGGGTGGTGGTGGTGAGGGGGGTGGTGGTGGTGAGGAGGGGGGTGGTGGTGAGGGTGTGGTGGTGGTGAGGGGGTGGTGGTAGTGAGAGGCGGTGGTGGGGGTGGTGGTGGTGGTGGGGGTGGTGGGGAAGGTGGTGGTGGTGGGGAAGGTGGTGGTGAGGGGGGTGGTGGTGGTGAGGGGGGTGGTGGAGGTAAGGGGTGGTGAAGGTAGGGAATGGTGGTAGTAGTGAGGGGGGTGGTGAAGGTAGGGAATGGTGTTAGTAGTGAGGGGGGTGGTGGTGGTGGTGGGGATGGTGGTGGTGAGGGGGATGGTGGTGGTGAGGGGGGGTGGTGGAGGTGAGGGGGGGTGGTGGAGGTGAGGGGGGGTGGTGGAGGTGAGGGGGGTGGTGGAAATGAGCGGGGGTGGTGGTAATTGAAGCGATGGTGATGACGAGGAACAGAGTGATGGGATGATGAGGTTAGGGGGAGCACGGTGATGGGGAGCACGGTGGTGAGGTAACAGGAAGGGGCGTGGATAACTTGTCAATGACGGATGGAATCTATCAAAGGCGGAGTCAGTGGAACGAAGGGGGGTGGGGGTGAGGAGAGGGAGGGAGGGAGGGAGGGAAGGAAGGAGGGAGGGAGGGAGGGAGGGAGGGAGGGAGGGAGGGAATACCAAGGTCACACCAGCCGTTCAAAGAAAATGGAAGGAAGAGAGAAAGAAAGGAGAAGGAAGAAAGGAGTTAAAGGTAGGGAAAAGAAGGATGGTTGAGAGGGGGGAAAGAGGAAGAGGAAATTGGGATGTGAGAAAGGAATGGAATAGACAGTACAGGAGGGGAAAGAAATGGGGAAGACGAAGAGAGGAAGGGATAAAGAGGGAGGAGGGGAAGATGAGAGGAGGGGAAGAAGAGGAGGAGCAAGAGAAGAGGAGGAGGAGGAAGAGAGGCAGGATGAGGAAAAAGAGAAGGAGGAGAAGAAGAATGACGAGAAGGAGGAGGAGAGAAGATCCCTCGTCAGGTATAGACAACAGTTAACCTTGACCTTGTTAAAAAAGAAAAAAAACACTAACCCGTTCTCAGACTTCGACTCAGTGACCTCCGAAAACACCCCCTCACTCACCCAAGGAACACGATACCTATGTAATATCACGTCTTTTGGGGTGTGGTAACCTAAATTATGGACCTGAAATAAATACAAAAAGTTCATCCAACACATTACAACTATATCAATAAAGACGTGAGGAGGGAGGGAGGAATACTGGGGACAGAGAGAGAGGAGAGAGGAAAGGAGAGGGAAAAAAACCAAGAAGTAAAAGAGAGGGAACAAGAAATACCAGGAAGCAAGACTAAGAGAATATTTCCCCTGAGGAAGATAGCCTGAGACATCCCATCGATTTATCTTCAGCGAACAAATTTGTCACTGCTCCTCCCCATTTCTCAACACTCTCCCCACCCTTACACCCCCATAACCTCCCCACCTGACTCTCCAACACTCTCCCCACCAAACACACACACAAAAACATCTTCCCCCCCCCCCCCCTAGTGTTCTCTGTCATATCATAAATTTTCTTCTCTCTCTCTTCAGGGCTCTTCTGCGTGAGTGTTGTTATAGAGGTGCTGTCTGTCTGTCTGTCTGTGGAAGAGGTGCCGTGTTGTGTCTGTCTGTCTGTCTGTGGAAGAGGTGCCGTGTTGTGTCTGTCTGTCTGTCTGTCTCATTTTCGTGTCCATGTGTTACCTCATCTCACAATGGACAGAACTCGACCCAATATGACCAGACAGATCATCACCCAAGGATGTTACTTACTAATTTTCACAATGGGTCAAACGCCAACTTCTGTATATAGAAAACTTATTAAAACAAAACCTCACGGTCTGTGTAAAAAAAAAAATATATATATATACAAAACGAAAAAAAACACAAAACAAAAACAATATAAGAAAAACCAAGAGAATTATTGTATTTGTTTAAGATCCCCAGACGGACGGACGGACGAAAAGAGATGAACACACACACACACACACGGAGGAAGAAGTGTACAGTTGTTTACCGTCTCAGGGTGTAAAATACGAGAGAAATAATGACACTACTAAATAACGATGAATAACGCTAAGTACTGTACATGTTACCACCATCAGTTCAATATTATCAATATAAAATGAAAACTTGCCGTCATTCCCTTTAATCTAGGTCACCGGTAATTAAAATCACTGGGTTAAGCTAGGTCACAGACAGGTGAAGGCACGAGAGGTTATTCCAGGTTGTTGTGGAGTGGATTAACCCCGTAGCCTACAGCGGTGACAGGGAGGGGGGGAGGGAGGTGAGAGGGAGGAAGGTGAGAGGGAGGAAGGGGAGGGGCGGTAAAGGTCAGTTGAGGTCACGTGAGAGAAAATACGTTGTAGTAAACACAACACTTTTATTTTTTGTCACGAATTAACTGATTACATTTTCAGAAGTAATTAAGAGTTCAGGTAATATAATTGTAACACACACACACACACACACCAGTCTGTCTATACTTTCCTCCAAGTCTTTCCTAGTATGCTGGATGAATCATATTATTCACTTAAGACACGACACGGCCCCCCACGACACGGCCCCCCACGACACGGCCCCCACGACACGGCCCCCACGACACGGCCCCCACGACACCAACACATCATCACCACCACAACACACCACTAAAACACCATCCCATCACACTACCCCTATGACACCATCACATCATCACCACAACACTATCACTACATCCTCACCAGCACCACACCACACCATTATCACCACAGAGCTTCTCATTTGTTAAGGTGACATCAACAAACACATTTTAACACCACCATTGACCGCTGCAATCCCAAAGTCACTGGTATCTCAGTTCACGGCGGCGTTTGTGCTCATTTCACCTGCTAATTACTCTGTCACCTGGCCAATTAATCACCCCCTCTAATCAACCATTACTACTACCACCAGGTCATTACCTCACCATCGCCTAAACACCACCATCCCCCTCACCAACACCACCATCCCCCTCACCAACATATCAGTAACACCATCTCGCCACCAAATCACCATCTCGACCTTTAATTACCTCCCTGTCAACACGTAATCACCATTATCTCACCATTTAACCTCCACAACCTCACCATAAACACTACCTCACCACTAATCATCATCAAATCCCCCACCACTCACCATCTCACCTATGAGAAACCATCTTTCCCATATTCAATTCCAAATCAAAATAAAGGAACAATTTTCAGATCATCATATCACTAAGACTGTTCATGTACACTCGAGGTTCCAGCCACCCGTTGACACTAAACTTTAAACCTCCTGAGAAAACCATGTGGGGTTATTTTAATGTTATTTTCAAACACTTTTCTCTTCTACTCCCAGATAAATAAAGTATTGACCCCCACCACCCCCACCCCCCCTACCCCTGCAACAGCTGAACCACTAAATTCATTGGTGATGTTGGTTTCTGTGCTGACAACGAAGCTGTTGCATGAATAAAGGAACAAGATGCAGGATATGCAATGTTGAACGTGTTACCTCCCCCCTTCCCTCCCTCCTTCCCTCTCTGCTTTCCCCCCTCTCTCTCTCTATCTGCCTCCCTCCCTCTCTCCCTGCTTCCTTCCCTCTCTGCTTTCCCCCCTCTCTCTCTCTATCTGCCTCCCTCCCTCTCTCCCTGCTTCCTTCCCTCTCTGCTTTCCCCTCTCTCTCTCTCTGCCTCCCTCCCTCTCTCCCTCCCTCTCTGCTTCCTTCCCTCTCTGCTTTCCCCTCTCTCTCTCTCTCTCTCTCTTCCCCCCTCCCTCTCTCCCTCCCTCTCTGCTTCCTTCCCTCTCTGCTTTCCCCTCTCTCTGCCTCTCTGCCTCCCCCTTCGCTAAATCGATACCATAAGATTCCTTCACTGATTATATTACCTTCCCTCCCCCTCACTCCCTCCCTCTCTCAATCCCCACTCCCCCCCCCCCTCCTCCTTAACACGTTCCTATACTACATATAACTAAGATAACCTTTAATGAGAATAACAACAAAAGCCATAAACTTATTCTCTTAATACAGAAGACCTTATAATCGACACCGGGGCAGGTAATATCCCGGTATAAATTCATACACCCGGTACATCCAGGTTAATGCATTCACCTATACCGTCACTACCTGGGAATTACTATACCTGTAATTAACCCATACCTGTATTTCTGAATAAACTCTCATGGCTCTGATAACGGAGGTAATAATTCCTCAGAGGGTCCTATTAAACACCTCAGGACGCGATACTATAATGACAGATCTATAATTCAGACGGGAGACGCCCTTGAGAACGACTTTGTTAAACTAAGGATCCGCCTTAAACAAGTAGACTTTGTTCCCTCAAGGATGGTGAAAGCTGTGTATTGATTCTTCTTCTTCACACATCTCTAAACAGGATGGTAGAGATGGTTTGTTCTAGCGGGGGGGGGGGGGAGAGAGGAGGAGGAGGGGGGGAGGAGGAGGAGGAGGAGGAGGAGGAGGAGGAGGATATTCTCGACACGTTTCATCAATCCCCTCTCACTGTTCCTACCATCCTACCCAATAACCATCTCTCAATAACATAATCCTATAAACACACTCCTATATAAAAACACTCAAGTCATACGATAATATCCTCGACAACATTTTATTTAAATTGTTTTTACGTAATCCTATCACATCCTATGGGGGCAAAAAAAAACAAAAAACATAATCCTTGGGTAATATCCTGACAAATTATTCTATTCACTATAATGCAATCCTATCACATCCTGCGACACATTCCTATACCATACCCAGGATATTAAAGTATAATCCTATGGTTTATTATCCTACATTATCTTAAGGCACCAGAGTTGAATCCTTAACATTTACCCATCCTACAGCCACTCATTACTCAAGTACTCGATATTCCAGGGTGTGGCCGGACTGATCAATGTCTTCATGAATAATAAGGAGACAGAAAGGTGAGGGGAGAAGAAAGAAGAGGGGAAAGGTGAGGGGAGAAGAAAGAGAAGAGGGGAAAGGTGAAGGGAGAGGAAAGAAGAGGGGAAAGGTGAGGGGAGAAGAAAGAGAAGAGGGGAAAAGTGAGGGGAGAAGAAAGAGAAGAGGGAAAAGGTGAGGGAGAAGAAAGAGAAGAGGGGAAAGGTGAGGGGAGAAGAAAGAGAAGAGGGGAAAAGTGAGGGGAGAAGAAAGAGAAGAGGGGAAAGGTGAGGGGAGAAGAAAGAGAAGCGGGAAAAGGTGAGGGGAGAAGAAAGAGAAGAGGGGAAAAGTGAGGGGAGAAGAAAGAGAAGAGGGAAAGGTGAGGGGAGAAGAAAGAGAAGAGGGGAAAGGTGAGGGGAGAAGAAAGAGAAGAGGGAAAGGTGAGGGGAGAAGAAAGAGAAGAGGGGAAAAGTGAGGGGAGAAGAAAGAGAAGAGGGGAAAGGTGAGGGGAGAAGAAAGAGAAGAGGGGAAAGGTGAGGGGAGTGAGAGGTGAGGAAGAGAGGGGGAGAAGGTCATCTACAGGTCTGACGTAGGTTGATATGGGTGGGGGGTTTGGAACAATAGGTGAAGAGGGAAGGGGTTAGGGGGTAACAATACGACCAGGAGGGAGGGGGGGGGGAGAGGGGAGGGAATATCAACACGGGCTTTGGAGGGGGAAACGGGGAGGAAGGATGAGAGAGAGAGAGAGAGAGAGAGAGAGAGAGAGAGAGAGAGAGAGAGAGAGAGAGAGTAAAAATTAGTTGTTAAATGTCAGAAAATTATAACGTAAAGATTTATTGATAGATTTTAAGATATTCTTAATTAGTGTGTGTGTCTGTGTGTGTGTGTGTGTGTGTGTCTGCGTCTGCGTCTGCGTGTGTGTGTGTCTGTGTCTCTGTGTGTGTGTGTGTGTCTGCGTCTGCGTCTGCGTGTGTGTGTGTCTGTGTCTCTGTGTGTGTGTGTGTGTGTATATGTGTGTGTGTGTGTGTGTGTTTTGGCCCGTGGGCGTCGCCGTTGCCATAGTAACAAGAGAGTTGCTGTTCTGCTTGGCTGGTTGATTCTCAATGATCTCCCCCCCCCCTCTCTCTCTCTCTCTCTCTCTCTCTCTCTCTCTCTCTCTCTCTCTCTCGTGCTTTTGTGTAAGGTGGATCAAAGGATAAAGAAAGATCTCGAAGAACAGGAGAGATTATAGGGGAGAAGAGAGAGGAGGGGAGAAGAGAGAGGAGGGGAGAAGAGAGAGGAGGGGAGAAGAGAGAGGAGGGGAGAAGAGAGAGGAGGGGAGAAGAGAGAGGAGGGGAGAAGAGAGAGGGGGAAGAGAGAGGGGGAGAAGAGAGAGGATATTCGACATGACCCCATTAATAAATCAATCCCTGACATGACCCCCTTAATATATCAACCCTTGACATGACCCCCTTAATATATCAACCCCTGACATGACCCCATTAATATATCAACCCCTGACATGACCCCCTTAATATATCAACCCCTGACATGACCCCCTTAATATATCAACCCCTGACATGACCCCCTTAATATATCAACCCCTGACATGACCCCTTTAATATATCAACCCCTGACATGACCCCCTTAATATATCAACCCCTGACATGACCCCCTTACTATATCAACCCCTGACATGACCCCCTTAATATATCAACCCCTGACATGACCCCCCTTAATATATCAACCCCTGACATGACCCATTACTTTTAAACACTGCGTCAAAAATTACACAAAACTTTGAAAATATATTGAATTAAACTATTTAGAATAAACGAGTGATGATGATGATGATGATGATGATAATGATGATGATGATGACGAATAATATGACGAGGGTAATGAATAATATGATGATGATGATGAGACGAGGGTAATGACAAAAAAAAAGATAATGACGAATATGTAAAACTATAATGATGGTGATGATAATGAGAGCTAATTAGTAAGGGAGGAATCTTCTTCATTAGTTCAGTTAGCAAGACGATGGAGGAATTACATCACCTACACCTGCAAACTGGCTCGGAGATTACCTTTGGCCAGGTAATATGGGAGTTAATGGTGAGGGAGGCTGTGAAATAGGGAGAGGGAGGCTGTGAAATAGTTAGAGGGAGGCTGTGAAATAGGGAGAGGGAGGCTGTGAAATAGGGAGAGGGAGGCTGTGAAATAGGGAGAGGAAGGCTGTGAAATAGGGAGAGGGAGGCTGTGAAATAGTGAAGGGTGCTGTAAAATAAGGAAAATGCTCTATAATTGGGAAAGAAGTTGCTACTAAATTTAACATGAAAATAGTCATAATCCAATTTTTTTTTCTACCACAGGTAACTGGCCAATGAGGCTCGAGGACAAACCGCGTGTTCGACTTCGGCTCAACACAATCGTACTAGGAGTGTAAACGTAGATTTTTTTTTTCTATTCATTAATTTTTTTTTCATAATACGCGAATGAAATAAATTACAAAAAAGTGAGAGAGAGAGAACTTGGGTTATACAATACACACAAAGTTAGTAATTAGTTCATTCATTCCATTTAATGTCTCTTGGTGTTTTTTAACAAAGTTGATTGACTTGTTGATTAGTTAAAGGTGAGGCGGCGGCGACACCTGTTCGTCAGTGATATGAGAGAGAGAGAGAGAGAGAGAGAGAGAGAGAGAGAGAGAGAGAGTGAGTGAGGGAGAGGGGGAGAGAGGGGGCGGAGAGGGAGAGGGGGAGAGAGTGAGGGAGAGGGGGAGAGAGTGAGGGAGAGGGGGAGAGAGTGAGGGAGAGGGGGAGAGAGTGAGGGAGAAGGGGGGAGAGAGAGAGAGAGAGAGAGAGAGAGAGAGAGAGAGAGAGAGAGAGAGAGAGAGAGATTATTTGTATCGTTTATTTCTACTTTGCGTCTCGAGGAGTGAGGATACTGTAATCATATCAAGAATGAGTGAGTGAGTGAGTGGCCATCAGTAAGTTTAGTCAATGAGTCAGTGAAATACCTCCCTCCAAGAAAGTCAGTGACTAAAATTACTTTGAAGATATTCAGTCAATGGCTGAGGTTAGAGGTCACGTGTGTGTGTGTGTGTGTGTGTGAATTTGGTCTTTGTTGACTCTCTCTCTCTCTCTCTCTCTCTCAGGCAAGATCACGACATCACACAGCACCTTAACCACTCTCACGTCACCAGACCATTAACCACACACACACACACCTCTGCTGGCATGTATACGAGAAGCTTTCCCCGGTGGTCTCGTAACAGCTGCCAGACGTAACCCCCATAACAATCGCGATGCCAAACCACAACATGGCCATTATCACCAGACTCATGGGGTCAACTACCGTACCTATCGCACTTAGGGTCAACTACCGCACTTTAACTAGCGGGTTAATGAACATGGGTCGTCAGTTCGTGCACCTCGTTTCCTGAATCATCCTCTGCAGAAGCTGTGGAAGGAAGAGGAATTTTGTTTTTGATGGCGTAAATAAATGGCGGATTTCCTCTGGTGTGAGACTCGGTTGAATGGGCGGTGATATTTGGTATTACATGATAAAGAAGCAATGAATAAAGTACTACTGAATCAATTTATTTATTTTCTTTTCGGTTTCACGTGGTGTATGTATTAAAAAAAAATCAAACACTGACATACATACATACATACAGTACATACATACATAAATGCCATAAATAATACAAAGTTCAAATACACGAGAGAGAGAGAGAGAGAGAGAGAGAGAGAGAGAGAGAGACGACGAAGGACTCCAGTGAGGTAGAGAGATCCTGAGGTGTTGGTGAGGCCTGAAGGACACCCCACCCCCCTCATCAGCACCGCCAGACCAACAACAAGACACAAGGAAAGAACGAAGTAAACAAACTCCAACCTTTTTCCCCCCAGCCAATCAAAACCCTCGTAGAATGAGACCCAAGTGTTTATAATGGCCGATTCATAAGGACGACTTTGTTATTGTGTTACTTTCCTGATGGGACCCAATACGACCTGGGGGAGGGGAGGGGAGGGGGGATGGGAGAGGGGAGGGTAGGTGGGAGGGTAGGTGGGGGAGGGTAGGTGGGGGAGGGGAGGTGGGGGAGGGGAGGTGGGGGAGGGGAGGTGGGAGGGCAATAATATGTGGATATCTGAAATTGTTTTATTGGTGTTTTACCTTAATCGTGTCTTTACTTATATGTTTTTCTTGTTATCACTTTATTCCTGTCTTCCTTCTCTCTCTCTCTCTCTCTCTCTCTCTCTCTCTCTCTCTCTCCTATTTGCAAGTAGTGTCTCTTATCTCTTTCTATTTTGTATATCGCAGCACCTCTCCCTGTCTCTCGCAGCACCTCTCCCTGTCTCTCGCAGCATCTCTCCCTGTCTCTAGCAGCATCTCTCCCTGTCTCTCGCAGCATCTCTCCCTGTCTCTCGCAGCACCTCTCCCCGTCTCTCGCAGCATCTCTCCCCGTCTCTCGCAGCATCTCTCCCTGTCTCTCGCAGCATCTCTCCCTGTGTCTCCATAACCCAGCGAGGCGGAAATAAGCTCTCGTCTGGCAAGTCTGGGCAATAAGCCGTATTTCATTCAGGGTAACCCATCGACTACCCCCTCCCCCCACCCTCCCCCCCCATAGTGACCACAACACCCCACCCCCCCACCACATCCCCCTTTGGACTACCACCACTACCAGCCCCCAACCACCAACCACCGCTGATATCAATAACATATTCAAATTTTATGCAAAGTTTCTCACTATAAAAAAATGAGGATTTTTTTTTAATATATAAAAAAAAAAGGAAGAAAATGTGAAAAATCGTAAATAGAAGGAAAAAAAGTCATGAAAATATTGGAAGACAAAATAGCAAAGTAAAATAAAAATAATTAAATAAATGAATAATTAAAGTGAAAATTAAGAGAATGGAAAAAAAAGTATATAAAAAAAATTCTTCGGTAATTAATTTAAGATAAAAAAAATATCTTTAAAAAAAAAAATCCTCAAACAAGTTCCCGAAAACGTCTTGAGTTGGAGACATTTTTTTTGTTTTGTTATTTTATTTACTTTTCATTCTTTTCTTCTCCCCCTATCACCATGTACATTCTCTCCTCTACCCTATTATCTCTTGCTTCTCTCCTCTACCCTATTATCTCTTGCTTCTCTCCTCATACTGATATAGTGAGATAGATAGAGGTAAGTGAGAAGATATAGAGACAATAGGTGATGCTAATAGGTGATGCTAATAGGTGATGCTAGTAGGTAATGCTAATAGGTGATGCTAGTAGGTAATGCTAATAGGTGATGCTAATAGGTAATGCTAATAGGTAATGCTAATAGGTGATGCTAATAGGTGATGCTAATAGGTAATGCTAATAGGTGATGCTAATAGGTGATGCTAATAGGTGATGCTAATAGGTGATGCTAATAGGCGATTCATACACAGAGGGTAAAACTAATACGAATTTTTTTATAGTACGTAATTCTAATAATATGAAGAAGCAAGTGTTTACATCACATCTTCAAACCTTTCATCCATATTTTTTTTTATTAAACCATTCAGTGTTTGTGATAGCCAAGTTTAAAATTTAATTCCGACTTTCAATTAATTCGTAAACTTGAAAAAAAATATGGAAATCCTTCATTAAATGATTCTATCGCAATTCTGGTGTTTATAAACTTTTATTTTCCATTTAGTTTCGCTTTTTTTTTTCGTTATGTATATATTGGGAACTAATGGACTTACACAAGTGAGTAGTATTATCTTGAAAGCTGATGATTGTTGATAATAATAATAATAATAATAATAATAATAATAATAGTCGTAGGAGGAGGTAACAGTGCTAGTGGTGGTGGTGGCAGTAGTGTTGTTGATTCAGGTTATAATGGTGGTAGCAGTGAGAGAGATAATGGTGATAGCAGTGGTGGTTATAATGGTGGTAGCATTAGTGAAAGTGGTGATAACAGTGGCGGTGGTGATAGTAGTGGTACTGGTGGTAATGGTAGTGGTGGTTGCAGCGGTGGTAGTGGGGACAATGATAAGAGTGATAGTGGTGATGGTAGTGTTAGTAGTAGTGGTGGTGGCAGCGGTGGTAGTAGTAGTGGTGGTGGTGGTGGCAAAGGGTATATCACTCTAAAGTCGTAAGGTGTGATGAATATGACAAGAGGCTAGTGGTAGGGAAATTCCCCTCTAGTCCATAACACTTTAAGAGTCTAGGGGAGAAACTCACCATTAGGTCTCGTATTAAGGGGGGGGGGGAAAATGGCCTTCATCACTCATAACAGGGGGAGTAATTGAGCCAACAAAGCGAACAGCATTTTCTTTTGTTCGTGAAAATATATCGTGTGTTAAGAGAAAGAGTTTATTGTTAAAATACATATTAGTAATGGTTCTATGACTCGATAACCACTCATATTAAAGTAAGGATCATTTATTGGGTTTATATAAGAGAACTATTATCCTTCTTTGATATAATATAAGAAAATAATTATCATTTGTCGACATATAGAGGAATAATAATAATTTGTCGACACTGCCAAGAGACAACACACACAGGAGAAGGACAACAGTACCTTACACACACACACAGGACAATATTCCCCCACCGTCGACGGGGAACTTGGGTTAATATTTTTTCCGCGACGATTGGAAAACTTTTATCCTATGTAATCCAAATCCCTATAAAAAAATTTCCAGAATAATATTTATCCCCTGAGAAAATATAGCTTCCTAGTAATTATTTATCCCTTAGAAAATTGTTTCCTAGTTAACATTTACCTCCTTAGAATACAGACTGATACCTAATCAATATTTAACCTCCAACTTTCGTTCCAAACTTTCCCTCATTTTTTTTTTTACTTTCTCCTGTACTTCTTCTAGTTATACCACTTTATTTCAAACTTTCTCGGGGGTAAAACCTCTCTTTAAACTTGTCTAACTCCTGACTTTCTCTTGCTCTAATATCAACTTTTTCTCTCAACTTTCTTTTTCACTCCTCGAACCGCTACTAATTAATATATTTCTATTTATACTTTCTTGTCGGATTCACAACTCTCTCTCTCTCTCTCTCTCTCTCTCTCTCTCTCTCTTTCTACCTCATGGTGGTCGACAGATATAGAAGAAGTGACAGACAGACACAGACACAGACAGAGACAGATACGCTTACATCAAAGTAAATAACCATAATCAGTTCTAATGTCCATAAATTAATTTTAACTCTGGGTTTCCTGGAGAGTTAAAGTTACCGGTAAACATATTAACTAACTTCTCCGTGAATATAACCGTAACTCCCCCCTCCCCCTCCCCCCCACCCTCCCCACCAGATGCCGTGAACCCTCCTCCCTCCCTCCCTCCCCACGTGCTGTGAGCTGTGGTTATTCTCGTCTCCAGGTAAACATATGAGGGTAATTAGCCCAGAAGCAAAACACAGGTAATTAGCTCTACTCCCTCTTGATAAACCACCCAAGTCTCCGCTGTTGCTGTCTTAATATAAACACTGTAGTTATGATCAAGAATTGTAGGGTGGGTCTTTTGGTGAGTTTTATAGACACAGGTAAGAAAAATTTTTACTCAATGAGACGCTATTGTTGTTGTCTTAAAAAGGTCTCATGAAAATAATACAAATAAGTGATATCAGGTGTGGTGGGTTTAATGGGGAGTTACAATCAAGAAAATACTTATTTGACGATTTTTTGTTATCTTATTGTTCTTTAAATTAAAAAAATATATGTATATTCGTCCATGGGTAAGGTGATGGTGATTTAATATAAGTTAAAATAAAAGATAATATTTACATAATAACTCAGGCGCTTCGCAGTCAACACAAAAAACAAAAACAAAGGGTCCTGTGTTCGTTTCAGTTAACACCATGAATACCAATCTTGACTGACTGACTGACTGACTCGCAAACTTACTCAACCCTAAAAAGTCCTAGAATTCACCATCATTCAACAAGATCTTGACATGACTCGACAGAACGTGGGATGATGGCGAGTCATTCACTGTACCCAAGCGAGCTGCTGCTGTACTTCACTATATTTCAAACTCTGTATCTCATGAGTGGATACAGGCGTGTTGAGGTCTGCCTTGTGCCGTCACCTGGTGCTAGAATAATGTAGTTTTTCGTTGAAGATTTTTTTTTTGTTGTTTAATTATTGTGTCAGTTGCGTCAGTTGTGAATATGTACTTAGCTTTATAGTTTGGGAAGGGAAGGTGTGGTCGAGTGCAGTACCGGTCTTGCTGCTTCCTTGTGTACCGAGGACTTAGCGTACAGGGTGTTGTATCCACAGTGTTATGCCTATAGGACCCACTTTCACTTTAAACTGACAAAAAAAAGGTTTGTACCACTATTAACATCCACTCGTTGTACAGAATAATTGTTTTTGTATTAATGTGTTACCACAGACAAGACCAGACAAGACCAGACCAGACCAGTCCAATCCAGTCTAGACCAGACCAGAAGTAATATTCAGCCAATAATCTAGAAGTGGATATTTTAGTGCAGCTGGTATCCAAGTAACCACACATAAGAACGACAGAAAAAAATTTGGTTTATGTGCACAACTTTCCCGAGTACAGGGACAATAGCAGGAGTGTCGATATCCAAGTAAACTCGGTAAACTGTTATCATTATTCTCACCCCCCCCCCCCCCACACACACACACACAATACTCCTGTGGTTTCAGATTAATTTCAAACTATTTTTTTCTTTATTACCGCCACAAAGACCATGCATGTGTTGTTATACTTTCAATATGACAAATTCTCTGATAAAGATAAATATTTCTTTTGCAACTATGCTGATGCTCCCCTCCTCCTCCTGTCTCCAAAAACATAAAAAATAAATATATCAATAATTGGAACAAAATTCTCTCTTGTCTGAAAAAAGGACATTGAATTTGACTCAGTATCTATATTTACAACAGAAACCAATGTACAGTAACTTATGTTTGTTCACACGAAGTCCTCTTAGGTACTGTAGTAGAATATTGCCTTTACACCATATACACAATGCAGAATTTGTTCCTGCACTAAAAAGTAACTCTTACTTTCGTACAAAATTTTCTTAAAACCAAAGACAATGTCGGTGTTGTCATGGTAGTCATTAATTCTTGTTTGTGTAAAGATTTTCGCTTAAAACAAATACAGAAAATACAAACACTGTCTCGGTACAAAGGTATTAACTCTGGCTTTCGTAAAGACTTTCCCTTTACAGCAAAAACCACAAAAGTTGGATACCTCAGCCCTTTACAGGAGTCTACACAACACAGCACCGAGCCATCTGTCAGGATTCAACACAACACAGCACTCAGCCATCAGTCAGGATTCAACACAACACAGAACTCAGCCATCTGTCGGGAGTCAACACAACACAGCACCCAGCCATCTGTCGGGAGTCAACACAACACAGCACCCAGCCATCTGTCGGGAGTCAACACAACAGAACACTGAGCTTCGATTTAATGAGGAATAAGGGGAGGGGAAGGTAGGGGGAAGGGGAGGGGAAGGGGAGGGGGGAAGGGGAGGGGGGAAGGGGAGGGGGGAAAGGGAAGGGAAGGTGGGGTGAGGATGGAAGAGGGCGCGATGGAAGGGGATGGCGGAAGAGGGTTACTATAGCCTCCCATGTAACTACCACCATCCACCACAACTACCACCATGAACCACAACTACCACCATCATCTACCACCATCCACCACCATCTACCACCATCAACCACAACTACCACCATCATCTACCACCATCCACCACAACTACCACCATCAACCACAACTACCACCATCATCTACCACCATCCACCACAACTACCACCATCATCTACTACCATCCACCACAACTACCACCATCATCTACCACCATCAACCACCAACTACCATCATCTACCACCATCAACCACAACTACCACCATCATCTACCACCATCCACCACCAACCACCACCATCAACCACAACTACCACCATCTACCACCATCATCTACCACCAACTACCACCATCATCTACCACCATCCACCACCAACCACCACCATCCACCACAACTACCACCATCATCTACCACCATCAACCACCAACTACCATCATCTACCACCATCAACCACAACTACCACCATCATCTACCACCATCCACCACCAACCACCACCATCAACCACAACTACCACCATCTACCACCATCATCTACCACCAACTACCACCATCATCTACCACCATCCACCACCAACCACCACCATCCACCACAACTACCACCATCATCTACCACCATCAACCACCAACTACCATCATCTACCACCATCATCTACCACCATCCACCACAACTACCACCATCATCTACCACCATCCACCACAACTACCACCATCATCTACCACCATCAACCACCAACTACCATCATCTACCACCATCAACCACAACTACCACCATCATCTACCACCATCCACCACCAACCACCACCATCAACCACAACTACCACCATCATCTACCACCATCAACCACAACTACCACCATCATCTACCACCATCCACCACCATCTACCACCAACTACCACCAACCACCACCATCAACCACAACTACCACCATCATCTACCACCATCCACCACAACTACCACCATCAACCACAACTACCACCATCATCTACCACCATCAACCACAACTACCACCATCATCTACCACCATCATCTACCACCATCCGCCACAACTACCACCATCAACCACAACTACCACCATCATCTACCACCATCAACCACCAACTACCATCATCTACCACCATCAACCACAACTACCACCATCATCTACCACCATCAACCACCAACTACCATCATCTACCACCATCAACCACCAACTACCATCATCTACCACCATCCACCACAACTACCACCATCATCAACCACAACTACCACCACCATCAACCACAACTACCACCATCATCTACCACCATCCACCACAACTACCACCACCAGTACAATATATCCTCTGAACTGTCGTCGTTTTTTCCTTTTTAACCTTCCAACTTTTCTCTTTCCCCTCTTATACGACTCTCTCTCTCTCTCTCTCTCTCTCTCTCTCTCTCTGGTTCTACTTTATTTCGTGTAGAGAGAGAGAGAGAGAGAGAGAGAAAGAGAGAGAGAGAGAGAGAGAGAGACTTTCTTTTCCAATCTCACTAAGACAGTACCAGCTGAGTCAGTAATCTTTCTTCCTTGTAAATCCGGTGAACCATACCTTCCTTCCTTCCTTCCTTCCTTCCTTCATTCTTTTACTCTTTCCTTAATTCACTCGTTACTTCTTCCTTCTTTTCACTTTTTCCTTCCTTTCCTTCTTTCATTCCTTCCTCCATTTAGTCTTTTCTTTCCTCTGGACCTTCCTTCCTTCCTTCCTTCCTTCCACCATTTCTTCATTCATTCATGTTTTTTTTTCTTTCTTGCCACATTTATTCCTTCTATCCTTCATTCGCTCATCCTCTTACTTATTTTTTCATCTCTTCCTTCCTTCCTCCCTACTCCTCTTCCCTCCACCTACTCTTCTTTCCCCCACCTACTCTTCTCATGACCTACTTCCCTCGACCCCCCCTCTTCCCTTGCCTCCCTCCCTCCCTCCCCTCATCCTCTCCCCTCACCCCCTCCCTCTCCCCTTGCCTCCCTCCCTCCCCTCATCCTCTCCCCTCACCCCCTCCCTCTCCCCTTGCCTCCCTTCCCTTCCCCCCTCTACCCACTCACGAACAGATTCCATCAAGCGAAGTACCTCGAGTGTAGGAGGAAAGGAAGAGGAGAAGGGAGAGGGAGAGAATAGGGAAACAGAGGGAGAGGTAATGAGAAAGAAGGAAGTTAAGAATGAAAGGTAAGAGAAGGGAAGGAAAGTAAGGTACCCTCCCCCTCGACCCCTTAAAACCCCCCTACCCTCCCCTAAACCCTTTTAAAACCCCCTACCCTCCCCTTCAACCCCTTAAAACCCCCTACCCTCCCCTTCAAACCCCTAAAAGCCCCCTACCCTCCCACTCATAACCCCCTGATTGCTCTTTCATTGATTCTTCATTACGACGCCACTAACTTATACGCACTGTGTTCCCCGGCAGCAGTGGAAGAGAAGAGAAGAGAAGAGAAGAGGAGTGAGAAAGGGGAGAGATAGAGAAAGATAAAGAGCGAGAGAGGCAAACGGATAAATAGAGAGAGAGAGAAAAAAAAATAAAAGAAAAATATCCTTTCCAACCCAACCCGTAATTAACAACAATGACTCCGTGAACGAGTTTCAGGGTTGTGTTCCGGCGTGCTATTTAACCCCTTAACTTTAATGACGTAAATGTCCACCCCCCCACCTCACCCATTATTGAAGGGGTGGTGGGGGAAGGGGTGAAGGGGGAAGGGATGCGAGATGATGGGGAGGGAAGTGAAAAGTGGAGGGAAGAGATGGATAGAGAAACGAGTGAAGGGTAGAGAGAAAGAGAGAGAGAGAGAGAGAGAGAGAGAGAGAGAGAGAGAGAGAGAGAAAGAGAGAGAGAGAAAGAGAGAGAGAGAGAGAAAGAGAGAGAGAGAGAGAGAGAGAGCAGGTGGAGAATACAGAGGTAGAAGAGATTAAGGGAAGAAGAGGATAAGAGGTAAAGAAGAGACAGACTAGGAGAGGAGGGGAGAGGAGGGGAGAGGACAAGGACTCCCAGCCAACAATAATGGGCATTACGTCACACAACAACAAGAGGTCCACCAAGCTTTCACCTCCATCTGCGACGACAAATGCTGACGTCAGACCCACACACACACACCTCAATGGGGCCTCCCGCACCATTATCCCCCACCAACACTACGTATAAAGTTTCGACCTAAAAATATCGAAGAGGTTGACAATATGATGGCAGATTACGACGGACGGACGGATAGACGAACGGACGGACGGAAACACACAAACTCATCTATCAATTTTTTGGCCTAATGCACTAAATGAATCTCTTAAATTAACCTGGTAATTCAAGCACCTGAAACTAAGACTTAACAAAGGTGTGGGAAGGAAAAAACGAAAAAACGACAACGAGAAATAAAAAGAGATAAACGACAAAAGAAAGACTAAAACTTGAGAAAAAAAAGAAAATAAAAAAATTGTGAAAACAGACGAAAAAAGAAAGACAATAAGATAAAAAAAAATGGAAAATTAAGAAACTAGAAAAAACAAACAAAAAGAAAACTGAGGAACCCCGGAAGTAGCATAGCAGCCATTACTCTAGATCAAAATAGGTCACATCTTCTAGTGTAATGGGCAAACTAATGACCAACTCCCCCCACTCTCCCCCTGTAGAATAGGGCATAAAAAGAGTAATGTAATTTTACCCACAAATGAATGAGAACTTTGTATTTTGAGAGAGAGAGAGAGAGAGAGAGAGAGAGAGAGAGAGAGAGAGAGAGATGATTGCTAGGATCACGTGAAGATTAAACACCCTAATTTATTAACGTTAACCTAATTCAACCTAACACTAATTTATTCTTGTCAACCTAACCTAACCTACGTAGCCAGACATCACCGTCTTATTTCCGTGATGAGTTAGTTAGGCCTATGTCTTGGGGGGGGGGGGGTGTAAGTAGGTCACCCCGCGCCGACCGGGAGCTGTAGTCCTATTGGTTCAACTCTTTTTTATGACCTACAACCTTATTGGTCCCCCGGGGTTAGTAGGTCAGGTTGTTGGAAGCTATATTAACCTAATTGGTTGGCGTTAAGTAGGCAGGTCCAATCAGCTGACTTGCGTCTTTTGAACTGTAGTCCTATTGGTTGACTTGCTAACAGTATTTGGATACTTATTGGTCGACTAAATGCTATATAGACCAATCAAATGAGCCTGTTTTCAAGGCCTATTATCTAAAACTTCATTGGTCAACCTAAACAGTCTTTCCCAATCAGAGGCAGCTTTACAAGACAGAGCCCCTATGCTGTACTCTAATTGGTCATCTCATTTGTGGTGTTAGAGACGAACCTTAGTGATTTTACTTAATAATTAAATACTACTACATAATATCACGATATCATTTGACTCTGCAATTATCAAGATTATTTTCTGTAAAAGTTTAAAAATATCTCCTATGTAAATATCGTCGTTTATATGAAAAATATTATCAAAGAGCCTGGATATATATTTCGACAAATAATTAGGGTAATATTTACTCTTTAATTATCAAATAAAATCCGTAATGAACTGTAATCTACACTATCATATATAAACGGTGCAATTAAAGCACATTCTTCTTTTATACGTGTTAATAAATTGCTGTTTACAAGTGGACAATACCGAGTTGAACATGTTGGTTAAACAAATGGATATGATAAATGTAAATTATATAATATATATCATTAATATATATCTTAAATTTATATAATTAATATGTGTTAATAAAGTGAATTCACATATGTACGTTAATAAATATATATAAGAATATATACATTGAACATATATCATTAATGTATGTATATAAAAGTATATTACTAATGTATGTTAATCATTGGGTTAACAAAAGTCAGTTTATAATTGCAGGTTAGTTAATATATGTTAATGTATGGAACAATATAGTCATTAGTGAAGGAGATATTCTCAGTTTATAAGAGTTTCATAATGAGGAAGCTGCAGAGAGTAATGAACCCACTACCTGGTCTAGGCGGGGAGGGGGGAGAGGGGAGGGGGGAGAGGGGGAGGGGAGGGGGGAGAGGGGAGGGGAGGGGGGACAAGACGCTAACACCCTAAAGCTTATATTATCTCCTCACAACTCTTAACGAGGGAAGTTGTAAGTAGTTATAAAACAATTAAACTCAATGGTAAAGTAATACCAAACAGCAGTACATAGTACCGTCTAGGCCACGTAGACAGTAGTATGTACTGCTCTTACTACAGGCAGTGAAGGGGCCCCGTAACACTCGGTGAGTGAGGTCAAGGCCACGATCCATAAATCGATTAAATCCAGGTTCCCAATTGCTGCTGGGTAGACAGAAGCAAATGGCGTAAAGAAACTCGCCCATAGTTTCACCCAGCCCGGGGATCTAACCCGGGTCCACTCGCTTGCGTATTCCTGGGTAATGGTTAGCCAGTGCAGTTGGCGAGCTGTCCGGTCTTCCCGGACTATTCCTTGACACTGGGTCATGCAACTCGTTAACATAGGGTGTGGTTGTTGTGTTGGCGACAGCTTCTACACCCAAAACAAATTCACGCCTAGGTGGCTCTAGGGCCGGCCATCTTCGTGACAGGAGGGGGCAACCATTACGTGTCTATCTGCGTGGGGAGTCTAGACACATTCAGTAGACTCAAGCGAGAGGTAAGAAGCCCTCAGTATGTGGCGCTACAGGAGATTGTTCATTATAACTTTAACACAAATGAAAACAGATGGCTTTGTCGGCTATCCTTGGTTAAATTGGACACTGTATAATACCCCACGGTCTGTGTTATTGTACACCGTATACCTGCACCGTCTGTGTACATGTTGAACTCTATATACATGAAAAACCATTTGTAAACTTGTATGGTGAATTATTATTATTGTCGTTATTATTATTATTATTATACTGGAAATTTATATAATAAGAACAAATAGAGATACTTTGGCCATATAATTAGGGATGATGGAAGTAATGGGATACATTTAACAGCTGAGAAACAAAGAGACACAACCCGAAAATATTGGAGTAGAGAGTCGTGGTCGCCAACCTTAACCTCAACAAAACTATGTAATAAATATCCTTTAATTCATATACATAATGTTTATACATGTAGGTAAGACTAAACAAATTATCCATAAATAAATGATAGTGAGAATAACTCCAGAATGGAAAGAAAAAACTAAAACAATAAAATTAAACAAAACTAAATAATTCATACAAACAAATCATATATGAAAAAAAAATCATACATAATTATCTTCGTTATCTAAATTACAAAAATACGTTACGATTTGTTTTATTAGAGGTTCATATTTTACCTTAATATCCCTCACACACCTGACTATAAGCTAATGTCCCAATATAATATCCCTCACACACCTGACTATAAGCTAATGTCCCAATATAATATGAATTAATTCCGTATCTATGTTCAAAATATTACCATGGTGGTGCAAATACGCCCAAATACGCCCAAATAAGTGTCCTGCGTATGTTGGGGGGGAGGGGGGGGGGGATGACCTTTTAACAGGACGGCGAGCTTATGGATACAAACATGCCGACATTATCAGCTGATGGGGTGACAGGGAAGAGAGGGAGGGAGAGAGGGAAGGAGGGAACTATCACTTTCTTCTCTCTCTCTCGTTCTCTTTCATTAGTCAAATGCTTTACTCTCTCTTTCTCTAATTCTCACCAAAAGATAGATAAATATAAAAAAAAAAAAGAGAGAAAGAGAGAAACTATTGCAGTAAATTCAAGGAAGTACGATTGTTATCTCTTGCCGGAGGTGGTGGTGGTGAGGGAGACAAATTAACGGGGCAGCGAGTGTCGAGTTCCTGGGTTGGTTTTGGTTGGTTCGATTCTATTGTTTTTGCTCTGTGAATCTTGGGGTAGTTTCTGTGAGGTTTGTTATTTAGTCAAGGTACATAACATTCATTAATTATGCAAATGAGGTGACGTACATTAACAGAAGGCTAAATTAAAGTGTTATTCATTAATAGTTTTATTGTAGGCTAAAAACATCTCTACGAGTGTTAGTGTGGAATTTAACATGGGGTCTAGTGTTTATTTTGGGTGGCAATGAAAATAATAACGAAATCGCTAGAGACACAGACTAAGTGTTAATTATATGCATAAAAGAGGCTTAAAGTATTTTTGAGAATATTTTGTATTTAATGATTTGTTTGAAGTTTAATTATCGTGAAAACAATTGGGTATTTCAGTTTTCAAATCTCACTCTCGTTTTCTGTCTGTCTGTGTGTCTGTCTGTCTGTCAATCACGGTAACCAAGACTACATAATCTCTTATCAGTATAAAAAAGGTAATAACATCTCCCAGGCCTCTCCACGTTACATCATAGCTCTAATAGTCCAAGGTGATTATGTTAATTTAGTGTCTTGAGATGATAGTCATGTCTTGTGGCCACTTGACAACACCTGGAGGTGATGGTCATGTCTTATGGCCACATGACAACACCTGGAGGTGATGGTCATGTCTTCTGCTTACACAACAACACACAGATGATGGTACATGTCTTCTCCCCATGATTCGTCTCCTGTTTGTATTGATGTAATTACAGCCGAAGGTAATTACTGATGAAGGCAATTACAGTTGAAGGTAATTATAGACTGGAAGCATTTTATTTCATTTCTTAAAAACGATTACACTGTAATTTTCTTATGGCTAGACATATTTACAGAGGAAATCTTAAGTAATATGTTGATTAAAATTACTATTCCGTTTCATATTGAATCCATGATAACAATTAAATTTTATATGAACTATTAATTATACTAGAAATTATTTGTTTATTATTAACTATTTTCAATTGCATTAACAAAAATGGAGAGGGTGATCTAAAACTACCTGTGTACCTGTAGTGATTAATAAAATATTTATATTTACTATATTTTGTTTGCAGTAAATATTGGGAATGGTGCACATGGATTTTTTGGTCACCTTATATATCCAGACAACTACTCGATTCAGGTGTAATCTCACGCCGGGTTATGACCTATCTCAAAGTGGTGACCTGACCTCTTGACCTGAAGGACGGAGAAAGTGAACGATATCGCCAAGTATGAATATTGTTTTTTTTTTTCCTATTTTCCATTTATAAAGTACAGTTGGCCCAAAGAGACAATACAAAATAAACTTACTTAAACTTATGAATGAATGGGTATTAAATCTTGTATAGTTAGAGCTGATTAGTGGATAAGTTCCATAAAAGGTAATGGGAACACTTTTACGCTCGCCCTCTGTCGTCTGAAGTAACCTGAAAGCTTCTGTGCCTTTGTGAAATATAGTTACTTCTAAGCACTTCCCAAGTCACTTTACTCTTTATGCAAACAAGAATCCCAAGAAAACGAAAACTACAGTATATACAAACAAGGTTACACAGGCCCAAGTTTTAATGGAGAAAAATTATATTAATTTTTTCATGAAAATATAAGGCGGGTCAATGTAGGACCTTCACCAGACACCTGTGATGGTTGGTGGCCTTAATTATATATTACCGGTACCTCACTGGTGCTATTATAAAGATTGGGTAAACTGCGCCACTACAAGGAGAGGGTTAAGAACTACACCACTATAAGGAGAGGGTTAAGAACTGCGCCACTATAAGGAGAGGGTTAAGAACTGCGCCACTATAAGGAGAGGGTTAAGAACTGCGCCACTACAAGGAGAGGGTTAAGAACTACACCACTATAAGGAGAGGGTTAAGAACTGCGCCACTATAAGGAGAGGATTAAGAACTACACCACTATAAGGAGAGGGTTAAGAACTGCGCCACTATAAGGAGAGGGTTAAGAACTGCGCCACTATAAGGAGAGGGTTAAGAACTGCGCCACTATAAGGAGAGGGTTAAGAACTGCGCCACTATAAGGAGAGGGTTAAGAACTGCGCCAATATAAGGAGTGTGTTAAGAACTACGCCACTATAAGGAGAGGGTTAAGAACTGCGCCACTATAAGGAGAGGGTTAGGAACTGCGCCACTATAAGGAGAGGGTTAAGAACTGCGCCACTATAAGGAGAGGGTTAGGAACTGCGCCACTATAAGGAGAGGGTTAAGAACTACACCACTATAAGGAGAGGGTTAAGAACTACACTACTATAAGGAGAGGGTTAAGAACTGCGCCACTATAAGGAGAGGGTTAAGAACTGCGCCACTATAAGGAGAGGGTTAGGAACTGCGCCACTATAAGGAGAGGGTTAAGAACTACACCACTATAAGGAGAGGGTTAAGAACTGCGCCACTATAAGGAGAGGGTTAAGAACTACACCACTATAAGGAGAGGATTAGGAACTGCGCCACTATAAGGAGAGGATTAAGAACTGCGCCACTATAAGGAGAGGGTTAAGAACTACACCATTAATGAAACGGTTAAGAACTGCGCCACTAAACTCATTACTCATTCATAAGATTGAGAAATAGTGAAAGAGCGAAATTGAGAGTGAAAGAAAATAATTATGTGAGAGTGAAAGTAAGAGTGAGTGAGTGAGTGAAAGTAAGAGAGACTATGTGGGAGTGAAAGAATGAGTGAGAGTTGAAAGTGAGAGTCCGTGAGGAAGATATAGTGAGTTAGTAAAAGTTATGAAGGCAAGAGTAAAAATTCTAGAGAGAGAGAGAGAGAGAGAGAGAGAGAGAGAGAGAGAGAGAGAGAGGTGGGCTCAGGTGGACTCCCCTCACAATCCCTCATTAAAACTATCAGAGGGGAAGGGACGGGAGGGGAGGGGGGTTATGTAAGACGCAGGGAAGAATAGTGGGATTAAGGATGGAAAAAAGGAGAAGGGAGGACATTAAGGGGTGAGGAGGGGAGAGGAATGGAAGGGAGAAGAAGGGAAAGGAAATTGGTGAGGAAAGGGGTGCGGATGGATGGGGGGGGGGGGGAGATATTGATGAGTAAACGGAGAGGGAAAAGAGGGAGGGGTAAGGTATTGTGTGTGTGTATGTGTGTAAGGGGATAGCGGGGAAGGGGTGTGATGGAGAGGGGGAGGGGGTGTGATGGAGAGGGGGAGGGGGTGTGATGGAGAGGGGGAGGGGGTGTGAGGCTGAAGGGGGAGTAGGATTAGGGAGGTGCGAGGAGGAAGGGGATGGGGGTGTGGGCAGTGGGTGGGGGTGTGGGCAGTGGGTGGGGGTGTGGGCAGTGGGTGGGGGTGTGGGCAGTGGGTGGGGGTGTGGGCAGTGGGTGGGGGTGTGAGCAGTGGGTGGGGGTATGGGCAGTGGGTGGGGGCATGGGCAGTGGGGGATTAAATAAACCCATTTGTCCCTGGCCCTGACACTTTGACACAACCTTGATGGACATCCAACACGACCTGGATATAATGACCAAAACAAATGAAGTGCAGGGTAGGGGGGGGGGGGGGTAGTTATTTTGCCAGGTTTATGTAATCATTACACTAGTCTGTAATGTGCAGAGAGAGAGAGAGAGAGAGAGAGAGAGAGAGAGAGAGAGAGAGAATAAAAGCTACCCGCTTCACCAAGCATCTAAGCCAAAGGACTTTACCGCCTATGTCGTTCCTCCCCCCACCCCTTCCCCGAACCTCTGGGGTAATTTCCCTAAGAGCAAGGGAGATAAACTAAGGAGGAACAACTGAACATGACGGCAGTGGAGTAATATGAGAGAGAGAGAGAGAGAGAGAGAGAGAGAGAGAGAGAGAGAGAGAGAGAGAGAGTATGACAATGATACGACGTGGGAGGAGAAGGTGACGAAACATGAGTGAAGATGATGGATAGAGGATGGGAAAGAGAGAGAGAGAAAAGAGAAGGAGAAAAAGAGAAGATTAATGCCACCATATACCACGTGTATGCCACAATATTGCACGTGTATGGCATAAAGTTGACTCGTGTATGACAGAATATAATACGTGTATGAAATAACACATATGACAAGATATATATACGACAGGATGATGACACGCGTAAATTAAATGATGCGACACGTTAATGACAGGACATGACACGCGTATGATAAAAAAGGTGGTTGGTCACTGCACTAACCTCAAGTCATTTCCGCGACACAAACTCACAAGTCATTTCCGCGACACAAACTCACAAGGTCACTCAACCTATTTGCATTGCCTTTGTTGTGACACCTAGCCTAGTTACTCTTCTCCGTCACTCCCCAACCAAGTACTACCACTTATTTCTCCTCTCCACCTCCCCCCAACCGTACCCTCGTCACTTACCCAAAATACAAATAAATATCTAAACCTAAAAAAAATAAATTGTCAGTTGCGGCATTAAGGTTTGATGGCATGAGTCAGCGAGCGAGTGTGTCAGCGTGTGTGTGTGTGTGTCATTGAGTGAGTGAGTGAGTGAGTCAACGACAAAGTATGAACCTTCTCAACCAACCAATTTTGCTGTATTGTAAGTAAAATTTCTTAGGAGTTTAAACCAAAAGCATAAATAGTTGTTCATAGTCACTGGATAATTTATAGAGTGAAGCAAAAACTGTACAGGAATTGTAATTTCTTCACTACATTGGAATTGTTACCGATATTACAACACTATTACAATGCTCCACTATTATAAATATCCATTTTTATGTTATTTTGAATATAAATTCCTTTACGATTACAGGAAGAATGAGATTATCCAGCGTATTACATCAAGCCCTCGTTCACTGAGTGTTAACTACATTTCTATCAATATTTTCAACACCACCTGCATGATACTGTCACCACCTGGAAATTACTGTACAGTCAGCAGCAGTAATTGTTCTCCCCCACCCAGTAGCCGGAGCCACAGTCAGTAGCAGTGATGATAGCCGACTTTGACAGTAGGCAACATCCTCAGCCACGATAGTTCCACAACTCCCCAGCATCGTTTAGACGGGGGGAGGGAAGGAGGAGGAGGGGGAGAAGGGTTTGTACAATCGTCAGGCCTTCACTTACCGTGGCTTTGGCTACTAGGGGGGGGGGGTGGGTAGTAATTACTGCTGACTATACCTGTACTTTATATACCCTAATTACTGTACCTATACTGTATATACCTAATTCTGTACCTGTCATGTTAATTCTCAGTAACCACCTGACAAAGAATCCCTCAAATGCACGGAAATCATGAACAAAAAGTAAAAAGTAAAAAAAAAAAAATAAAAAATTCCATTGAAAAATATGACAATTACACATCGCTTCCGTTTGGCGTTGACTCAACCCTGCCTGACGTGGTCGTTCTCGTGACCTAAGAGAAGGTAATTATAATACTCAATAACCTTCACGGCACTAAGGGTCGTACACAACACAAGAGAACAAGTAGTGTGTGTGTGTGTGTTGTGCTCACGTTAAAGTAATGTACTAGAACCCTGGGTAGTGTTTTTGTAATGTAATAATATAAAATCCATGTACTGTACCTGTATCTCGACCGGTTACAGTGGAAATGTACCTTTACTACCGTCTGTCTGTACCCTGTAACTGTAACATTATCTCTTCACTTCTACGTGTTACTGTATCTATTATATTTTTAACTGTTGTCTTTGTACAGTACCGGACTCTATTCCTCAACCTTCACACGTGTGTTCTACGTATTTGGATGTGCTCCTGTACCTACACTGGCACCTTTACTGTAATAATATTTACCGAGACCTGTTGTACCTGTACCTTAAAAAACACATAAATAAATAAATAAATAGAAGGAAGGAAGGAGGTGGAGGAGAAATATTTTACCTGTGTGTTTAAAACCTTCACGTTACACTGCCCAGGGCTGGTCCATCCCAGAGGCTCGGTGTTCAGAATTCACCTCTTATACTACACCATCGGACTGAATAAGAAGAAGACTCGGCCGGGGTACTTATTTACGGGTCTTTTATACCAAATGAAATCATCATTGTTAGCTGAGGAAAGAACTATATTTATCAATTGTGACTCTCTCTCTCTCTCTCTCTCTCTCTCTCTCTCTCTCTCTCAAATAAACTTGGTTTTGGTGAAGGACAATAATGTAAGAAAACAGTACAACAAAATAAACTACTGACCAGGTTCACCTGATACACTCCATAAAAAGATTAAATGTTTTCAAGTGTAAATCTGTCGAAAACTTTTAAAATTTATTGGCTGTCGCTGGCCAGTTCGTTCATTTTTTTTTTACCATTTTGCTTCCCGGATTAACGCTCAATTCCGTTTCGTGTTGCATAAAGCTTCGCTCAGAGACGCGTCACCCAATAGAGCAGATTAAAGGCGAATTTTCCTCATTGTTACGGTCAGTTTTTCAAATAGACTCACACGCGTTTTTCTCAGTTGATGTTTGGCATGACTGAAGTATTTTGTGACGTCAGACAACCGGTTCAAGTTTTTTTCTCATTATTCAACACACCTGACACCTGACGCGAGGGATAATGGTTGAAGCAGGTTGATGATAACTCAGTGAGTGAGTTATGTTGAAGTTATTCACTATATCAATGTGGAAGTTGGTCAATAATGATCATAATAATAACGGTCTAACAACAACAACAACAACAACAACAATAATCCAACAATATTATCATTTAACTTCAACTCAGCATAAACGTAATATGCTATTGAGGGAGAAAGAGAGAATATGCAGCATAATGATCATGAATCACCAACACAGTCGTCAAGCATCACTGACACAAAAGACCATAAGAATGGAGGAAACTGCAGGGGGCCTATTGTTCCATACTGGGCAGTTCCGTTTACACCCAACCCCTATCGTTCATATATCCGTCCAACCTATATTTGAAGCTATCCAGCGTATTCGAGTTAATGATGATATTTGGTAACTTGTTCCACTCGTCCACTACTCTTGTTTCTAAACCAGTGTTTACCTATCTCGCGCCTAAATCGAAATTAGTCTAGTTTAAAATCATTGTTAAGTTCGCTCCTGGTTGGATAGTTTGAGTACCTTTGTTATATCACCTTTGTTCAGCCCTGACTTCCATTTATACACCTCTATCATATCGCCCCTCACTCTACGTCTCTCAAGGGAGTGCAAATTAAGATGCTTTAACCTGTCTCTGTACTCAAGGTTCCTAATGCTCGGGATTAGTCTTGTCATTTTTCTCGAATTTCTTTTAGGGATTCTATATCCTTTCTGTAATACGGTGACCAGAACTGAACTTCGTAATCCATGTGAGGTCTTACAAGAGCAAGATATAGTTTTGGGATAACCTCGCTTGTCTTGTAACTGACACTCCTTTATATGAACCCAAGTACTTTGTTAGCCTTGTTTCCAGCAAATACATAATTTTGTCTTGGCTTAAGATTCCTCCTACTCATTACTCCTAAATCTTTCTCAGTCAGACTTATCTATAACAACGTTGTTCTTCTGGTATCTGGTTACTCTGTTTACATCTCCTAGACTAAGTATTCTACACTAAGACACTACACTTAATAAACGGATGACTGCCATGGCTGAGATGAATGGATGATTTGGATGACTGGGATAATTAGGACATAAGCTTCACATATCCTACACGCAGGTTGGATAGATACAGGTGTGATCAAGGCTGGGTGTAAATAGGGCTGCCTAGTACGGGGAATAGACCCATTGAAGGAAGGAGAGGAGGGGACGAGAGGAGGGGACGAGAGGGAGGGAGAAGACGAGGGAGGGAAGGAGGGAGAGAGATTAAGAGATTGCGAAAACAACAGGAAGGGAAGGAAGAAGGGTGGGAGGGAGGGGGTAATTAAGGGATTGAGGAGAGGCAGTGAGGAAGGTGGAAAGGAGGAGAGGAAGGAAGAGAGAGAGAGAGGAGAGAGAGGAGAGAGAGAGGTATTGTGAAAGCAACAGTCAGGAAGGGCGGGCACGTGACTCTAGCCGTGTCTGCCACCGTCGCCACCACCCGCGTCCTGTGTAATTACGCTGCAGGGGCTTGTTGGCATTTTGGTGTGTGTGTGTTATCGTGGTGTTTAGTGTGTTAAAGTGTTTTGTATGTCTTTATCACGATGTTTTAACTGTTCCTTGGATTTATCGTGTTTTAATCCTTCCCTGTGTTCATCTGCTGTTTTTAAATGGGTTACCACTTGTGTTTAATTGTTTATGAAGTTTAGGATTTCAGAATTTATACAGAAACTCCGGGATTTATGAGATCATAAATCGCTGTGGATTACCTATGCTACATTTACACTCTCTTAAGTTAGTCAGTTAGTTAAGATCAAGTCTCCGTGTAACTTCGACCCATTTTGGTTAGTGTTTTGACGCCATATTTCATTGGTAAGTTAATTAAATCCTCAGTCAGGTGTAGGAAAAACAAATAATACCGTACATTAATTAGGTGTCCCTGAGTAAAGGAAGAGGAGAGGTGGTGGTGTCAAGAGGTATAGCATTAGGAGACAGGCGGCAACAACACCAGAGGCTGATCAAGTTTGTGTAGAATCTTGCCTAAATTTATACATCAACACGGTCACCTGGTCCAGTGTGTTGGGTAGGTCCTCCTCGTGCAATATTTTGTTGTTGTTGGAAATGTTGTCTTTAAATACCGTCTAAGTTAACTATGATACTGTATGAGGTTATAAGAGTTGGTGTGAATGATATATGAATGATTCCTCTAGAGTGAGTCTAGACTATACTTCATTACGTATAAAATTTAAGAACAAAACTAACAGTCTTTATCTGTTAACATCACACAAAACCATTGCAGCAAATTGTGTTTTTTAAATGTGATGTTTTGACGTGGCACCTAAAAAAAAAGAGTCAATAAAACCCGGATTTTTTTTTTTACTTACAGCTTAAACAAACAAAGTCTATTAAAAACTGGACTAATTTTAAGTTTTAGAATGAGTATTTTATTCCCTCAGCACCATAACCCAGGCCAAAGTTCCTTCTACAGATCCTTGCAACAACAACATTCACATAACTTCATTCAGGACTTAGATAATAACGGTGTGTCGGAATTAATTTTATAAAAACTATGTGAAATTTTGGCTTCGTTTCAACAACACTTTTAGAGGAATAAAGAAAACTAGGAATTTAAAGATGTTTTTTTAGCACGAAATAAAACAAAACAAAAACATGTATTTAGCCATTCTATACGTATTAATAAATCAACACCTTAACACAAACACAATTACATTTACCCGGGGAGACCTGCTATATCTTTTTCGCCTCTGCTGCGTCATCGAAACGACCCCTTCAATCACCAAGCAGCAACATTCTTCAAACACCGAATTCGTAAAATCTTTCATAACTACCCAACACTTTATTTTCACTAACAAAAAAAAAAAAAAAACAACCCCACAATATTCAGCTGTGTCTGTACAAAGTGTTCGGGAATACGTTTCATGATTCTGGCGGTGTATTCTGAGACATATATAACGATAAATAACTCAATGATCATAGTGCCAATACCCCATGGCGTTATAACACACAATTGGGTAGGGGAAGACTGCTACATATGCCTATGGACGTAAAACATTTTCTTCAGGACACTTTGCCGGTGATGCTTGAGGATGTGTAACAACGGTATTGGTAATGTTGGGTAGCCTAGCAGGTGGACAGGACGAGATGGTCCTGTTCCATGGCCACCTCGATCACCTGACCTAAATCACCTTGACCTGCACTTGTGGGGTCGCATTAAAAGCAAACTGTACGCTAAAGAACGACTCGTGAGAAATTGTGGCGCTGAGTGCAAGACCGTGCCACAGGCAATCACAACACCCCTGGAGAACGTGTACGACGGTGACTTCGGCGATGGACTGAAGCCTACATTCAGGAGGAAGGCCGGAACTTTGATCATTTACAGTAAAATCCATATCAGATGGCATATGACTAAATAAATTCTACTGGCAACACTGGATATTTCATTTATACTCCGTAGATTGTATCACCTTCCAACCCCAACTATCGTGTGTTCTAACTCCGAGACTATGAGGTATAAACACTATGGTCGTGAAGTCATAATGTAAGTCTCAGGAATACTCCCCCAGAAATATGAAACGTATTCTCGAACACCCTGTACACATTTCAACTACCAAGATATTTTAATGTTCATGAGGTAACGCATAAGTAATCGTCTCTCCCCCTCTTCCTGTACCAATAATGCTCTCAACTCTGACACTCGTAGGGTAGACAGTGTACTTCAACCAATACCTTCCCTTGTAATTATATTTGACATAATGGATTCTATTGTAAGAGGGACAACTGTACTTTCCCTTTGGATTAATAAGACGGCCATCAGACTCGTATATTCAGGGTAAAGTCAGTGAAATCCCTAAATTCTCCGGTTAGGGTTAGGTTAGGTTGGGGGGGGGGGGGGATACATGAATTCCTGTGGACCTTAGGGAATATGAGAGCTCAGCTTAAGTCTTCCATGTACTGTTTTGTGTGTGTGTGTGTGTGTTACCTATGCTTATTGTATTTTATTGGTTTCCCTGCATCTCCCTTTATCACGTTACTGTACCTTTACAATCTTTACTGTATCTCTCACCAACACGTCACTGAAACTGTATTCAGCTGTACTACCTCAACTTTTCCCTGTATAATCACATGTAATATTACAGTATCACGTCAACTCTATACCAGTAACTGTCCACTGTATCTCAGCCACATTTTCGTTGCTATATTGTACACTGTAAGATAAGGGGTCTCTTTCCCTGTATGTCTTCCCTGTATCTTAACTGTATCTTCTTCCTCTATCTTATCCCTGTATCTTAACTGTACCGATATCCTAACCTATACCCTTTCCCTGTATTTTCCTAGCTGTATCTCCTGACTGTATCTCTCAGCGTCACGTTGCTGCACTTAGGCGTTAAGATATAGATCTGTTGTGTTGACTCAGCTAACGAAGCCTAGAGGAGAGGTGGTGGTGTGTGTGTGTGTGTGTGTGTGTGTGTGTGTGTGTGTTCCGTAGCTTCCTGCCTGTAAGGATAAAAATGAAAATAAACACCATTATCCTTCACTCGTTTGGGATGTTGACTCTCTCTCTCTCTCTTTCTCTCTCTCCCCGTGCATTTAAAGGGCTCGTAAAATGCTTCGTGTTTTTAATATTCTAAGGATACTGTAATTAATTGGAGTCCTCCCCGTTTTTAAGGGTGTTGGAAAAATATGTCGTGTCATTTACTTTAAGGGGATTGGAACGTGCTTCTTGTGTTTATGGTTTAGAACTTCAGATCCAAAGTCTAAATAAACCAAGTCTGGGCGGATTTCCTTACCCCCCAGCACACCATCTTCCAGTTAGCCACTTCAACTTCTCATGAAATCAGTATTTTTATGATATTCCTGTTCTTATTATTAAACAAATATAATTATTACTATTAACAATCCTTTTCTTCCTCTATTATTATTTATACTCTTATGATTTTGCTGCCGGTATTAGTGTAAAAGCAATTAAGTAATCATAGGTATATGGGCTAGCTATTAATGACAATAATTATCTCTCGCCAATCTATTACAGTAAACCAGTGAATACAAGTATATATGTGTAGAAGTTTTCAATTTATCAATAAGGCCATTTGATATATTACACACGACAAGGCTATACAACAGTTTCAGGCAACACATAGGTATACTTGTCTCTCCGGTATCCTAGCTGAACGTTAGACTTTAGGGAATTTATATTCAAACCTGTCAATGGCTCACAGGTACTGCCCTTCCTCCTGTTGCGCCATATATATATTTGCTGAATGAACAATAAAATCCACTTACACTTAGTAGCTATATCAGCTCCCATGTATAGAACCAAAACACACAATGTGATTTAATACTTCTCACGCAAATGTGAATAACAGAGTGTGAGGCCAGACATACTGCCTCACACGCCTGTACTCACGCAGTTGAGAATAAGTTAGCCTTTATGTATAGAACTAAACAAAGAATTTATTTGAAATACTGAGTAACATTCAATGCCATAATTACCCTGACAACGGGGGTTAGTTATACTGACCCGTTGTAAATTTTACTCTGTAATCCTTTTGCGCTACCGCTTACAGGATGAGTTTGGGGTGCACAATAAACTAGCCGCAGTAAATGGCAAAATTAAAAGAAAAATAATCCCACCACCCACGTTATGTATCCCACCACCCACGTTATGTATCCCACCACCCACGTTATGTATCCCACCACCCACGTTATGTATCCCACCACCCACGTTATGTATCCCACCACCCACCTTATGTATCCCACCACCCATGGGATTGGAGGGAAGAACTATGCACCAATTAGCAAGAGGGTCGTGAGCCCCCCATTACAGCAAGTTTGTTCAACATTACACATTGAGCACCACCAAACACGGCCTTGTTGGCGAGAACAAACACCTGACTTCGATGGGTCAGGTTATGTACACAAGTAACGCACACAACTAAAACGAATACGTCTTTCCATTCGTGTGTGTGTGTGTGTGTGTGTGTGTGTGGGGGTGTGGGTGTGTGTGTGACCTTATCCTCTATTAGTTTTAGTTACACCTGAGTATTAATGTTACCTGTCACATGACCATTGAGTCAGCTATACAGAGATGTCAGATATACAATAAATATAGTAGAAACCTACACAACTGATATCAATAATTCAGGTGTATACTGGCAACGTCACCTGCATTATTAACACGAGAATCAATGGCCAGGTGTGTAGAGGTAACAGCCAGGTGGTACCAATGTGTCACACAATCTGTCATGTATTCAACAACAACAAACAAGTACATGACGTTAATAATCAGTCGTGGCAGTCGTATATAAGGGTGACAGTCATGTATACAAGGGTGACAGTCATGTATATAAGGGTGACAGTCGTATATGAGGGTGACAGTCATGTATACAAGGGTGACAGTCATGTATATAAGGGTGACAGTCGTATATGAGGGTGACAGTCATGTATACAAGGGTGACAGTCATGTATATAAGGGTGACAGTCATGTATATAAGGGTGACAGTCATGTACATAAGGGTGACAGACATGTATATAAGGGTGACAGACACATATAAGGGTGACAGTCATGTAAATTAGCAAGTTTATCGTGGGGAAATAAACTGAAATAAAAAATAGCACCAACTCGTGTGATTAACTATGAAGAGTCAATATACTAACTATATACAAGAATACGAATTATAATGGAATACAAATATAAAAATAAAATTGAATGACAAAATTTATTAATGACGCATGTATAGTCAGAGAGAGAGAGAGAGAGAGAGAGAGAGAGAGAGAGAGAGAGAGAGAGAGAGAGAGAGAGAGAGAGAGAGTTTGTTCAGGGTTTAATTTCCTGTAACTTGATGTAACTAGTAAACAAACCGATAAACAGTTTAACGTAATGTCGTAACTTAAGGATACAATCTTAAGTTAATGATCTAAACTTCTCGTTATTTGTTTAAAAAGAAATAACAGCGTAATGTTAACAGTTCTACCTGCAGTAACTTGTAAACATATAGTCATGCAGGTTGGGGAGATAGTCTCAACCACTGTGTATGCTGAATAAAATCATCAGGAGTTAAATATAAAAAGTGGAGTCTCTCTCTCTCATTAGGATTCCTTGTCCCTTCCCTTCTACCCACCTGACACCTCGCCCCTCCCCTCCCCATAAGCATGCCAACAAAGGGGCTGATAAAGGGAAAGTTGGTTACCTTTCCTACTATTTCGTGGGAAGGGAGGAACGACCTGTATGATAAGTAGCTGGGTGGTGAGTGGGGAAACGCACGCACGCAATACTTATTTTCAATTGTTTAACATTACACATTAATATGGAAACATTAATGAAGGTGGTGATGTTGGGTAGGTATAGTCAAGGTGTGTGTGTGTGTGGAAGGGGGGGGGAAGGGGTGGTGGTGGGGGGGGAAGGGGGGGATGGTGGTGGTGGGGGGGGAAGGGGTGGTGGTGGGGGGGAAGGGGTGGTGGTGGGGGGGGAAGGGGTGGTGGTGGGGGGGAAGGGGTGGTGGTAGGGGGGAAGGGGTGGTGGTAGGGGGGAAGGGGTGGTGGTAGGGGGGAAGGGGTGGTGGTAGGGGGGGAAGGGGTGGTGGTAGGGGGGAGGGGTGGTGGGAGGGGTGGTGGTAGGGAGGTCATTTCTCGTTAGTGTCGTAGTTATTTACTTCTTGTACAGACTTAGAAAGACGAAGAGTGCGGGGAGATATAATAGAAGTATTTAAGTGGGTGAAAGGAATCAATAAGGGGATTTAAGTTGGATAAATTTAGGTTTAGGAGGGAGATAGGAAGGAACTGGTTCACAAATAGGGTGGTAGACGAGTGGAAGAAGCTTAGCAACTTTGTAGTAAGTGCGGGAACTCTGGAAAGTTTTAAAAGGAGGCTAGATAGATTCATGAATGATAGAGAGTGGTTGAAACTCTCGACAGGAGCTGCCATGCACAGGCCAACCGGCCAAATGCAGACTCCTTATATTCTCTTGTTTTTATGTTCGTTTTGCAGCTAAAGTACAAGTGTTAACATATGCCTGAATCATAACCCCCTTCCATCAGCAGACCATGCATGATTTGCCTAACCCCTAACCCTCCTCACCCCCACACCCCCATCACCCCACCCCCAACCCCTAACCCTCACACCCCCATCACCCCACCCCCAACCCCTAACCCTCCTCACCCCCACACCCCCATCACCCCACCCCTAACCCTCCTCACCCTCACACCCCCATCACCCCACCCCCAACCCTCCTCACCCTCACCACTCCACCCCAACCCTTCTCACCCCCAGGCCATCACCCCACCTCCGCCTTCTCTCCCTCCTGGCCCTCATCACCCCACACCCCATCCATAATGTTACCAGAAGAATGAATCTCTGCCAGCTGGCTCAGGTTCAGTTGTTTGGATTCACAGTGAGCGAGTGACTATGGTCCGCGAATACGTCTCTAACGACTGCTGTCACCACTAAAATGACGACCATGGTCCTTGGGGACGACTATAGTCACCACTAAGATGACGACCATGGTCCTTGGGGAAGACTATAGTCACCACTATGATGACGACCATGGTCCTTGGGGAAGACTATAGTCACCACTAGGATGACGACCATGGTCCTTGGGGAAGACTATAGTCACCACTAGGATGACGACCATGGTCCTTGGGGAAGACTATAGTCACCACTAGGATGACGACCATGGTCCTTGGGGAAGACTATAGTCACCACTAGGATGACGACCATGGTCCTTGGGGAAGACTATAGTCACCACTAAGATGACGACCATGGTCCTTGGGGAAGACTATAGTCACCACTAAGACGACGACCATGGTCCTCGCTAGAGGACCATGGTCACGGCCGTTTTAGCTCCCGGGGATTAACTGTCGGTACAATGGCTGGTGTTAGTTGTGAACAGCTCTGTGCCCCTCTGAGGGCTGAGCTACTGGCCGAGTAAGTGAAGGGTCAACGACGAAAACTTGAAGTTAAAGGAAGTGATTATGAGGATGAAGGAGGAAGACACGAGGCAGGGACAGTGACGTAAACACAGGGTTGTGAGGAGGGGAACGACCAAACTTGTGGTGAAGAAACACAAGGAAACAATACAGCTAAGTGTATTAACTTTCTCAGTCCGTTGGTAGAAGAATTGGACGGGAAGATAGTCAAGGACCGGGTTGGCAATGAAGGTACGAAAACCTTAACTGTTGGTAATTCCCAGGTAAGGTACCTGGATAGAGCTTTTTGTGTCAAATAGAAATAGGATGCGAGTGTGTTTGGCAGGAGCTGGGGTAGGGAATATAGTTGACAGGGTGGACAATATCATGTCTGGTAATGGGAACAAACCCATTATCTGCCTCGGTGCAGGAGGCAATGATATTGGCCGGTGTAGGAGTGAGGAGCTCCTTGATAAGTTCAAGGCAGCTATTGAACGTATTAGGATGAAGGGAGGGATCCCTATCATATGTGGTGTCCTGCCGACAAGAAGAGATGGCAATGAATGGTTGTCAAGGGTTGATGGTGTCAACAGCCATCTTGACACATATTACAAGTCAATATCAGTCCCATTCATTGGCAAATGGGACAGTTTTTACAGCAGAAGGGACCTTTATGTTAAGGATGGGGTACATATGTCTAGGGATGGGGTGGCAACCCTGGCTGGCTCTCTCGAGATGGCAGTTCAAAAGATGTCGAAGTCTTTAAACTGCTAGGGGAACATGTGAGCACGGGGATCGAGGAAACTGCATTAGGCGCGGGTAAATAAAATGAAAAGTTAAAGAGAAATAGTGCTAGGAATGATGACAAAGCTAAATTAGGCAGAGTTAAAACCTGAACGAGACAAAGAGGACTCAGAACACGACTAACTTAAATGTCTACTACACAAACAGTAGAAGTACGAGAAACAAAATGGATGAAATCGATATAATAGCATTCACCGAAACATAGATAAACTGAGACTCACGTGAATTACCTGTCGAATACCAAATTAAAGGTTACAAATTATTCCATACCGATGGGCGTCCACCAAAAATACCACCGCCTCGATAAATAACCCAGAAAATAATCAATAATTTATACCATAACTACAAAGAGTCAAATTAGCTCCATTTGAACAATACAACTTCAACCTCAGTGGACTGTCAGTGTCATCATTACAAAGCACGAAGATGAAGTCCCATAAGGGTAAGGAGTTTGGTGGCGCCTCTGTCCTTAAGAAGAAGAAGATCAGTGTCCTCAATCAAGACCAAGAAGCCAAAGAACTAAAACCAACAACAATAAGACCGTAAAGAATGGGACAGCGGTAACACGTGGATTAGACTGTACGTCCTGGTGAGTGGATTAGACTGTACGTCCTGGTGAGTGGATTAGACTGTACCTCCTGGTGAGTGGATTAGACTGTACCTCCTGGTGAGTGGATTAGACTGCACCTCCTGGTGAGTGGATTAGACTGCACCTCCTGGTGAGTGGATTAGACTGCACCTCCTGGTGAGTGGATTAGACTGCACCTCCTGGTGAGTGGATTAGACTGCACCTCCTGGTGAGTGGATTAGACTGTACCTCCTGGTGAGTGGATTAGACTGTACCTCCTGGTGAGTGGATTAGACTGTACCTCCTGGTGAGTGGATTAGACTGTACCTCCTGGTGAGTGGATTAGACTGTACCTCCTGGTGAGTGGATTAGACTGTACCTCCTGGTGAGTGGATTAGACTGTACCTCCTGGTGAGTGGACACCTTTATCCACAAAAAAAATATATTCCCAAAGAGACGAAGACAAAAAATAATTACAACTGAATAATGATTGTATACGTTTCACAATATAGGAGCCTCCTCTACAACACGCTGGCTTGGAAACCTTTGACCATTTAGAGTCAGAATTAGCCCATAATGACCCTCTACTGGGGGAAGAGGAAACGGGAAGAGGTGAGGTGGGGGGGGGGGAGGAAGAAGTGGGACTTGGGGAGGGAAAGGAGGGGTGGGGGGGGGGGCAGACCGGCTCACAGAGGGATGGTAATCACTGTAAATTCACCTTCCTGGTCACTAAATTAAGCTAATTACCTAATGACCTTTGACCTTATAAGAGACCTACATGGTATCCCGTGACCCAGGTACATCAAGCAACACTACATATCGTGATTACTGCGTTGTATTAATTTATTTATTTATTTATTAATTTATTTATTTGAAGGGAAGTAAAATGTGAGAGCCTGAATAAGCAAATCGTGTATACAGTATGAGAGAGAGAGAGAGAGAGAGACATCAGTTTAAAAGGAAGACCCTGCCTGACCTTGGAACACTGCCTCCAGCTAACAGGACACTATCATCTCCATCCACCACTATCATCACCATTCACACCATCGTTACTATCCACATCACCATCACGCTAATCTTTCTGACCGTAAAGGCACTTTGGGTTAATGACGTCATAATATGTGTGTATATCACCATCATCAATGTGTGTGTGTGTGTGTGTGGACGTGTGTACGTGTGTGTGTGTGTGTATATGTGTGTGTGTGTACGTGTGTGTGTGTGTGTGTACGTGTGTGTGTGTGTACGTGTGTGTGTGTGTGTGTGTGTGTATATGTGTGTGTGTGTGTGTGTGTACGTGCGTGTGTGTGTGTGTGTGTACGTGATATTTCATTTCACATATTAACATAATCATTAACATATATTAACATTGCCTTATAAGAGAGACACCCCAACACCGAAACATTAACCTAACCTAACCTAACCACTCAGGTAGCGTTAAAGTGATTAATCTTCAGGTGAAAATAAGCAGGGATGTCTAATCTTCAGGTAATCCTAAATATGAGAAAGTCTTACGCAGAGAATAAACTTTACAATGACTACAGTTACATAAATAAATGTTACAGACTACTACAGGGTACAGATAACTCTAGATAAACACTATAAAATACAGTTACATAAAGAAACATGGAAAGAATATCAGGGAAGAAAAATCAGAGACGAAAAATGCGAGATGAGTGAAACTTAAATGAATTCACAGACTGTATCCCACGAGATAAGAAAATACCCAGAATAATAAAACCAAACAGATGGATGGATGGATGGATGGGAGGGATGGATGGGTGGGATGGATGGATGGATGGGAGGGAGGGAGGGAGGGAGGGAGGGATGGATGGGATGGGATGGATGGATGGATGGATGGATGGAGGGAGGGAGGGAGGGAGGGAGGGAGGGAGGGAGGGATGGATGGATGGGTGGGTGGGATGGATGGATGGGTGGGAGGGAAGGAGGGAGGGAGGGGTGGGTGGGATGGATGGATGGGTGGGATGGATGGATGGCTGATAATAAGGACCCTGTGGACGTTTACTGGTCTAAGAATCTACCATTGCATCATTCCGGGAAAATTACACCGTCGGGGGGTAAACAAAGAGATCCTAGACGGTATCCTACGAGATAGGAAAATACCCCATGGATAGATGACAATAGAGAGTTTGTTGACGCTCAGTGGACAGGGACGGCTTCTATAAACAACAGACAGGAGGGTGTATTATAGGGGATAGGACCTTCCACCCACTAGTGTACAACAGTATTGACAGAGGCTGATGACGATGATGATGATGATGATGATATGGCTATTATGAAGGATATGCCAGAGCCCCGGGGACACGAACCCTCCACTCAGCCACCATTGTACTGTACTATTGTCTTGTTGGTGTGCCCCCCCCCCTCCTCCCTCTTCTGTCCTCCCTCCTTCACCCTCACTCCTTCACCCTTTCCCTCCATCTTCTCTCTATTCCTCTCTTCTCTCCGTACTCCTTCTACAATCCTTCCCTCCTCCTCCCTCCTTCCTTATCCTATATTCTGCTGTGGATGTTGTATAGAATTTTAATGCTCGTCCACTGATTCGAAAACTGATGAAAAGAATGTTACTAATCTATTAACATTCTTTTCATCAGTTTTCGAATCAGTGGACGAGGGGCACAATTATGATGTGGTATATCTCGACTTTAGCAAAGCCTTCGACAGAGTACCCCACGAAAGACTAATTAGAAAGGTAGAAGCTCATGGCATCAAAGGTGACATCCTTAAATGGATTAGGGCGTGGTTACAGGACAGGAAACAGCGAGTGAGCATTAACGGCACTAAGTCCCATTGGAGCAACGTCACAAGTGGAGTTCCCCAAGGCTCAGTACTTGGACCATTATTGTTTATTATATACATAAACGACATAGATATCGGCATAGACAGCAACATAAGTAAATTTGCTGATGATACTAAAATAGGACGTGTTATCAAATCTGACGAGGACTCGGCAAAACTACAGGAGGATCTAAACAAATTTTTCGAATGGTCTGAAAAATGGCAGATGAAATTCAACATTGACAAATGTAAAGTACTCAGTATAGGAAATATAAACAGGGAAACCAGATACCAGATGAACAACGATGCCATAGAGAAATCCGACTGCGAGAGAGATTTAGGAGTAATGATAAGTAGGAACCTTAAGCCAAGTAAACAATGTGTTTTTGCTCGAAACAAGGCTAATAAAGTACTTGGGTTCATACAAAGGAGTGTTAGTTACAAGACTAGCGAGGTCATCCTAAAACTGTATCTTGCTCTTGTGAGACCACACCTGGATTACGCAGTCCAGTTCTGGTCACCGTATTACAGAATGGATATAGAATCCTTGGAAAGAATTCAGAGGAGAATGACAAGACTAATCCCGGGTATCAGGAACCTTGAGTATAGAGACAGGTTAAAGCATCTTAATTTGCACTCCCTTGAGAGACGTAGAGCGAGGGGCGACCTGATAGAGGTGTATAAATGGAAGGCAGGGCTAAACAAAGGGGACATTACAAAGGTACTCAAATTATCCAACCAGGAGCGAACTCGTAACAATGGTTTTAAATTGGACAAATTTAGATTTAGGCGTGAAATAGGTAAACACTGGTTTGGAAACAGAGTAGTGGATGAATGGAACAAGTTACCAAATATCATCATTAACTCGAATACGCTGAATTGCTTCAAAAATAGGTTGGATGCTCATATGAGCAATAGGGGTTGGGTGTAAACGGGACTGCCCAGTATGGGCCAATAGGCCCGCTGCAGTTTCCTCCATTCTTATGTTCTTATGTTATGTACTAATCTCTCTTTCTCTCTCTCTCTCTCTCTCTCTCTCTCTCTCTCTCTGACCCCGGGACTATGAAAGCTTAGCACATATGTCGTTCCCCAAGTTATATCAAGGAAAGGAATCTGTTTGTGTTTCTCTGTCATTCTTTACGAACCAAAAATCCCCATTGTGGTGAAGGACGGGCGGACGGACGGACGCACACAAACACACACACACACACGGACGCGCACAAACACACACAAACACACACACACACACTATTCACTCATATCATCATCATTTACACCATCACTGTCGCCATCATCATCATCATCATCACCCACGTCTTCTCTCAATGTATAAAGCGGTTGTGTTTAATGAGTTTCCAATGTTATTTACAGGTATATTTTATCCATTGTTTTAAATTAAGGAAAAGTTCTGGTTCACTTTAGTTTGGGTCAGTGATGTACTCAAGACCAGAGACAAACATACGAGACCTTTATTAATTTCAACCATTATGATCCACCTTTAGATCAATTAACCCCTAACTGCTCACCTGTACAATTAACCCCCTACCCCCCCCCCCCCCCAAGAGCTTCACCAATCTGAAGTGAGAACACCCCAAACTGTACTGAATCTAAAAATGGCGTCTGAATTCCCTAAAGACTATAGTAACTTGTGACTAAATGACCCCACAATATAAAAAGGTACACATGACCCTAGTTCATGTGTTATCAGTTTGTGGTGGCCTAGTGGCTACCAGAACCCACCATCTCCTTTATTTTGCCATTACACACCGCCCTGTAGGGAGGCATTGAGGGTGATGGTACGATCCCCACCCTAGCAACAACATATCAGAGGTCAGGTCACATCTCCTGGGCTATTAACATCATCAATTACCTATAAACCACAATAAATTACGTTTTTTTTACATATACAGATAATTTCACCATAAAAATCGTATGTCTATATTGATTTTTTTTCTTCTTCAATATGGTGATCATGACGAGTGCATGAACCTCTGTCTAGTGTTAGCAGTAAACAATAAGTGAGTGTGTCAAGGCATCCTCTAGGACAACAATTGACTGAAGAACGCAAATAAGACAAAAAAATGGATCATATTCAGATTAGCTCTTCAAGATTGTCTCACCTGAGGAAAAAACACCATAAGGTACCTGAGGGGGCGGGGGGTAGGTTAGCATTAATGTGTTTAATAAGATAAAATAATCTTGGTTGACTAATCTTCATGTGATCTTGAAAAACTGTATTCCAATCATGTCAATAAAGTTGTTGTTGAACTGACCTCGCCTGTTGTGTTAAGAGGCACTGGTTGACTCTCGATCCAGCCCCAGTTCACCTACCTGTTAAGAATAAATAATACAGTATTGTTAATAATAATAATAATAATAATAATAATAATAATAATAATAATAATAATAAATCTGTCATCATTCTCCCCAGTCGTCACCCACTCTGGCGTTAAGGCGGCAGGGAACAGACAAACCCAAGCTCACCCGTCACACTCTCTCTCATCCTCCGTATTTCCTGTAGCAGATGTATTGCGCTATGGTATTCCCCACAGTACACATGGTTCCACTCACGTATCGCTGTATACAATGCGATCCTCTCTCTCTCTCTCTCTCTCACCTGGACAATCAATGCACCAGGTGAGCTAATCATCAGCTTATTAAATAGATCACCTCTAACGAGTCACGAACAACTACGAACATCGATGGTCGTGTTATTATTAATATCATTTTATTGATTCAACGATAACGGGTAAATGTCTTAATACAGGTACAGGTGTAATTAATGATACTAGTACAGGTAGAGGAACAAGTAAAGGTGCCAAAACAGGTACAAGTTTAAATACAAGTACATTTAGAGGAACACATACTAGTTCAGGTACAGAGGGAAAAGCGGATACAAGTTGATTAATGATACAAATTCAAGTATAGAGATAACAGGTATATTACAGGTACAAGGACAAGCAAACAGATTTCAAGACGATAAAAGTACACAATAGTACTCCCAGCCGGCTATAGTATATCACTAGTACACACCTCACCTAACCCAACACACGGAAGGAAGAAGGACGTGGGTCAGCATTCTATACCCATTATTGACTCATAACGATCAATGACCTAATTCTCGCTTAAAGCTTCGAACACAAAAGATGGATTCTCTAAGAGTTTATAGACAAGTTAGCGTTTTTTTTTTTTTTTACCCTTCCCGAGTAAGCCATTAACGATCGCATTTAACTGGGTCATTTAAGATAAAGATAAAATATAGATTCTTAAAGGCTCATAAGTATAAACTATTACCGAATTGTACTAAAACATCGCATTTGAAATTGGGTCAGGTAAGATATAACACACTCATGCGTAGGTGTTCTATCCTGCTGTGTAGTTGATCCACGCATGCGCCAGTAAATATCGCCATTGAATATATACCCAGTACACAGCCATGCGCATGTTTTATCGTAATAACAGTCTATCACTATCATTGTCAAACCAAGTATGCGCCAGTGAAGGACTTCATGCACTCACTCATGCGCATATTTTGACGAACTTACCATTGGCTGCTCACGGATATGCCAATAAAGATCGCCTATTTTACCCATTCGACCCCATTTGTCATGCGCATGCATAGACGTAGCTAACCTACCATACACATGCGTAAATTGCGTCATCCCTATTCTGAACACTTTCATACCGACCACACCCTACTTAACGTTGGTGTCGAATGATACGACCACTTCCCTTTCATACGATCCTAAGAGATGTCCACTTTAGTGCGACCCTCTTGAAAATCTTATCTTAACAAGAGACTGAATCACCTAAGGTCGAGTTCATTGGTGAAACACTTTTTCCGTGTCACTCAAAGCTAAAGCTAAAAAAAAACACACAAGAGATGAAGCTACAGCAAGAGAATAGATATGTTTCTATATCATCAAGCACAGACTATTGTGGTGAAGTGACCCATCAGCTTCGGATAGTCTAAACGTAATGTAATATTTTATTACTACTTATCATTAGTTTCCCAGGCTAGGCAAAGGACCCTGCTGGAAATATGTACATAATGACTTTGATGGCCATCCTGGTCTAATTGTCTTGTTGATTACTATTATTTGTACACCTGCACTGTCTAGGTACATTGTTTGTATACCTGCAAGGTCTATATATTGTACAATCAACAACAAAAATGTTCAGCAACCCTGGGTCTGACAGCCTTCACAACGACCACTGACTGGGGCCATGTTCATGTGGTAAGGTTGGTACTTCTGACTGTGTGATGCATTGTGTAACCACTATGATGCATTTTGTATATCACGTATAGTTAACACAGACTTTAACAGGTAAACACATAAAACTCGTCTTGTTCAGAATTCTTGGTTCGGTGTGTCATATTGTATAACACCGTAAAGGCACAGAAAATTGTGTTTCTTGACTGTACATTCTACAGTATACCTGCATGGCCTATACATATGTCGAGTCTATGTAAACTTATAAAATGTATGTATGTATGTATGTACTGTGTATATATGTATGTATGTACTGTGTGTGTGTATGTATGTATATCTCACCTTGACTCAACTCGTTATCTCTCAGTTTCTCTTTACCATTCTCTCCTCTCTCTTATCTCCCCGTTTATTCATTTATCCAGTTCTTCTTATGTCTCTTCCTCGTTCTCTTTATTCAAGGTTTCCTCAATGTCTGAACTATATCCTGCCATTGCAGTCTACGTAAACATCAACAGAGGGAGTGCAGTGAAGGGGGGAGGAGTTAGGGGATGGGGTGAGGGGGGATGGGGTGAGGGGAGATGGGGTGAGGGGGGATGGGGTGAGGGGGGATGGGGGATGGGGTAAGGGGGGGATGGAGTGAAGGGGGGATGGAGTGAGGGGGATGGGGTGAGGGGGGGATGGGGTGAGGGGGGATGGGGTGAGGGGGGGATGGGGTGAGGGGGGGATGGGGTGAAGGGGATGGGGTGAGGGAGGAAGATGTGGAGGGTAGGAGTGGATGTAAAGGGTAGGGAAGATAGAGAAGGGGAAAGAAGCAAGGAAGAAGAGGTAGGGGGAGGAGGAAGGGGGTAAGAAGGAAGACCGGGGGGTAGGGGAGGGAGGGAGGGAAAGAGAATGTGGAGGGTGAGGGGGGGGGGGGTGTTCGAATCGACGTATCGGAAAATCCAGGAAACTTCAAAGGGTCGAAACTGATTCACACGTTGCCTTGAACTTCGTGGTGATGGCTATTTGCTTCACGTTTTTGCTTCATATATGTGTGTCTGTCTGTGTGTGCGTCATGCTTTACTGTAGTGTTGTCTTGATTCATGTCTTGCATCATGTCTTATATAAGGTCTTGCTTCATTTTTTATGCTGTCCTCTGTTGTGTCTTCAGCCATGTCTTATGTTTACTCTTCATGTCTTCTGTTGCGTCTTGAGTCATGTCTTGTGTCATGTCTTACGCCTACTGTTGTATACCTGCATCATGTTTTTTTAATACTGTGGTGTCTTGCCTCACGTCTTGACTCACTCTTTGTACGAGTTCTCCCTCCCACCATTCTCCAAGGGTCGTACCAGTTCTCCCTCCCACCATTCTCCAAGGGTCGTACCAGTTCTCCCTCCCACCATTCTCCAAGGGTCGTACGAGTTCACCCTCCCACCATTCTCCAAGGGTCGTACGAGTTCTCCCTCCCACCATTCTCCAAGGGTCGTACCAGTTCTCCCTCCCACCATTCTCCAAGGGTCGTACGAGTTCACCCTCCCACCATTCTCCAAGGGTCGTACGAGTTCACCCTCCCACCATTCTCCAAGGGTCGTACGAGTTCTCCCTCCCACCATTCTCCAAGGGTCGTACCAGTTCTCCCTCCCACCATTCTCCAAGGGTCGTACCAGTTCCCCTTCCTCTAACTATCGACATACAGACGACCAGACAATTGGATCTATTTAACTACGTTCGATAAATTCCTAAAATAAAGGTAACTTCTTCCCTAATTACAGGTAAAAGATACGTAACAATTTAACCAATTTTACGACACAAAGATGAATTCTCAAAACCTCATAGGATACTTTTTTTTTTCCGTATCTCGAAGTAATAGGTAAAATAACTTAAGAAACTTGATTGTTACTATCGTGTCTTCTCGTCTCCCAACAATTGCCATCAATATTACTTATAAAATTAACTTACATCAATGGTGGCGAAATTTGTTAAGAGACTTGAGTCCATGTTTGAGTCTTTGAGAATATAACGAGTTTATGAGGGCTACCTGACACACCTGTTCTGATGCAATACTGAAGGTGGGTTATATTTATACGGTTTATGTTAATGAGCTTATTTGTGTTGTGTTGTGTTGTGTTGTGGTGTGTTGTGGTGTGCGTGTGCGTGTGTGTGTGTGGTGAGTGTGTGGTGAGTGTGTGTGTGTGTGTGGTGAGTGTGTGTGTGTGTGTGTGTATGTGTGTGTGTGTGTGTGGTGAGTGTGTGTGTGTATGTGTGTGTGTGTGTATGTGTGTGTGTGTGTGCGTGTGTGGTGAGTGTGTGTGTGTGTGTGTGGTGAGTGTGTGTGTGTGTGTGTGTGTGTGGTGAGTGTGCGTGAATGTGTGTGTGTGTGGTGAGTGAGTGTGTGTGTGTGTGGTGAGTGTGTGTGTGTGTGGTGAGTGTGTGTGTGTGTGTGGTGAGTGTGTGTGTGGTGAGTGTGTGTGTGTACTTCTTGCTTTATGGTCTAACTGCTCCAACATTTCCCCCTTCACCACCCATCCCCCATTCCCTCTTATTCCCCCATCACCCATCTTCTCCTCCCCTTCTCCCATCACCATCATCATCTTCCTCCTTCTCACTCTTCGTCACCCCCCCCCCCCACCGCTGCAAGCACTGAATGCGTCACAAAGCTCGTGGAGTTGGGAGGGAAGGGGGAGGAAGGGGAGGGGAGGAAGGGGAGGGGGAGGAAGGGGAGGGGGAGGAAGGGGAGGGGAGGGGGAAGAAGGAGAAGGGGAGGGGAAGGGAGGGGTAATGGCAGGTTTAAATCCCCGGGGAATCCCCTCCGTGACCTTGTACGCGAGGAGGTGGATGGGGAGGATGGAGGCGAGGAGGAGGAGGAGAGGGTGGGGAGGAGCAGACGGTGGGGAGGAGGAGGCGGGAGGGGGGAGGAGGCGGGAGGGGGGGAGGAGGCGGGAGGGGGGGAGGAGGAGGAGGAAGAAGAAGAGGAGGAGGAGGAGGAGGAGGAGGAGTAGTAAGATGGGGAGGAGGAGGATGGATGAGGAGATAGGGAGAATCGAAAGGAGGTACAGAGAGAGAGAGAGGGAGAAAGAAAAGGGAGGGAGGAAATGGAGGGAGAGACGAGACTAGAAAGAAGGGAACGAGGGTTGAACGGGGGAGGAGGAAGGAAAGAGAAGGTGGAAAGGGAAAGGAGGAAGAAGAAATGGAGGGGGAAAGGGATGAGGAGAGAAAGTAGGAGGGAGAGCAGGGAGAATAATTGAAGGAGCAACGGAAAACAGATTAGTGGTAGAGAAGATGAGGAGAGGAGGAAGGAGACATAAGGGAAGGCGATAAAGGAGAATAGACATGTGTAATGAAGAAGAGATTCTCAGAGATAACGTAGGATATATAGTAAGGTAAGGTAAGGCAAGGCAAGGTAAGGCAAGGCAAGGCAAGGTAAGGCAAGGTAAGGCAAGGCAAGGCAAGGTTAGGTTAGGTTAATAAAAAAAATCATTTGAGTAATTAAAAACAATAATAGATATGAACGAAGCTTTCTGAATCCGGTTTCTGTTTACCTTCCGTTCATGACTTGTTGACTAATCCGGATTCAGCTGACGCAGGAATATGAGAGAGAGAGAGAGAGAGAGAGAGAGAGAGAGAGAGAGAGAGAGAGAGAGAGAGAGAGAGAGACTACCTTTACAACTTACAAACCAAGAATCCAATAAAAAAAAAATTAACATTCCTCCAACCACAACGCACGCAAATCGTTCAGCCTGACAAAACACACACAAAAAAACAAAACATTATCACGTACACGATTCAGCTGAAGAAACAAAACAAAAAAAACAATAGACAATCGCTTTCGTAATATCCAGTGACGGAACAATAGTCAACAACATGCTATTGTTCCGTAAATCCTGAGTGATATTTCGACCCACTCCTCCTCCTCGTCAACTGCCACTGTCCACGAAAACCAAAATCACGTATCAAGAATGTGTTTATAACCATAGGATATTTTTTTGCAAAGACTAAGTTCACATTTGAGTGCCAGAACGGGTGATGGTGGGTGGGGGGGGGGGGGGAGAAACTGACGATGCTACGGTACGATAACTTGGGGCCGGGTGATAGAGCATGGAGGTGGGGGGTAGAGGGGGGGGCTTATCGTACGGCTGGTTTAAAGGTCACAAACGCACTACGAACACTTAAGTGAGAGATTGTGAAGTATGTTGAGAAAAGAGAGAGAGAGAGAGAGAGAGATAATACGAAACCCATTCAAAACACACACACACACACACACACACACACACCAGCATAACCGTGACATTTCAAGATCCTTTATACGTAAGTATTTTTGTATGATCTTATCGTTGGTCTTATCTTGTATCCTGTGTGGTGATGACGGGGGAAGGGAGAAGGGTGAGGGAGAAGGGTGTGAGGGAGGAGGGGGTGAGGGAGAAAGGGGGAAGGGCGAGGGAGAAGGGGGAAGGGAGAAGGGTGAGGGAGAAGGGTGAGGGAGAAGGGTGAGGGAGAAGGGTGAGGGAGAAGGGTGAGGGAGAAGTGGGTGAGCGAGAAAGGGGTAAGGAGGGTGAGGGAGATGGGATTAGGGAAAAGGGAGAAGGGTGTTGGAGGATAGTGAGGGTTAGAGGAAGGATAGGAGGATTGAAGAAGGGGTAAGGGGAGGTAACTGATGTGTGACGTCATAGGCCTTAGCAGCAATCGATGTTTGCATGTGTGACGTCATAGGCCTTAGCACCAATCGATGTTTATTTGCGTGATATGAGAAGTAAGTAGTGGAAATAAGAGAAGATGTGGAAACGCTGTAAATCCGCCACAGGAGCCTGACTGGTGTGAAGCTGTCGAAAGTTTTTGTTGTAACGAGGAAGGAGGAAATTCACAGCAGCTGGTGGCCTCGTGCAGGGTCAATGCGGGCAACGTGTTGAAAGGTCGTACGCATGAATGAAAGTGGTCCGGGGCAAATGAAGACATATCTACATACATACAACACACACATAGGCTTTCAGACATGCATGCATAAAAAAAAGGTGTACAAATATAAATAAATTCACACATACTTTCGAGACGGGAAAGTATGTAGGGATGTAAGGAACACACACACACACACACACACACACACACACACCAGCATAACCGTGACATTTCAAGATCCTTTATACGTAAGTATTTTTGTATGATCTTATCGTTGGTCTTATCTTGTATCCTGTGTGGTGATGACGGGGGAAGGGAGAAGGGTGAGGGAGAAGGGGGTGAGGGAGAAGGGGGTGAGGGAGAGGGGTGAGGGAGGAGGGAGGGAGAAGGGTGAGGGAGAAAGAGTGAGGGAGAGGGAGAAGGGTGAGGGAGAAGGGGTGAGGGAAAGGGAGAAGGGGTGAGGGAAGGAGAAGGGGTGAGGGAGAAGGGGTGAGGGAGGAGGGAGAAGGGCGAGGGAGGAGGGAGAAGGGATGAGAGAGAAGGGTGAGGGAGAGGGGGTGAGGGAGAGGGAGAAGAGGGAGAAGGGTGAGGGAGAGGGGGTGAGAGAGAGGGAGAAGTGGGAGAGGGGGGAGAGGGAGAAGAGGGTGAGGGAGAATGAGAGAAAATGATTTGGGGATGTTCTGGAAATCAACATGGGTGGGGGGGGGGTGGGGGGGGGGGTAGTAGCCGTTGTGAAGGTGTTTTGTTTGTCCTCTCTACCTTGAGATTCACAGAAGTTCGTAAAGCTGTTTGTTATCATCCAGCTGGAGATATGACACCGTAGCTAAAGGACCCCACGTAAGTTAAGGATCAGAGCCGCACAACACTTACCATATTATAATGCTCAAAATGGCCCCCATATTGTGTTGTGACTATCATCCTTAGCCGCAGTCTCCTACCCACATGATACCGAAGATACCATACTTAGCCGCAGTCTCCTACTCACATGATACCGAGACTCTACCATACTTAGCCGCAGTCTCCTACCCACATGATACCGAGACTCTACCATACTTAGCCGCAGTCTCCTACCCACGATACCGAGACTCTACCATACTTAGCCGCAGTCTCCTACCCACATGATACCGAGACTCTACCATACTTAACCGCAGTCTCCTATCCATATTTACAGAGGAAGAATTACCTTACGAATCTTGGAGAATAAGAGAGCCTCACATGGGTCGTCTTCCGGGTTCCACCGTCACAACTCACAACACAGCCAGACAGATAAGACAGATACACAAACAGAATGACAGGCGATACGTCACACAGCATGACAGGCTTGACAGGTCGTTGTACATAGAGGGGAGAGAGAAAAGACAGACAGAGAGGAGACAGGGAGACGGTAATTACTATGACGAAGATGAAGTTGATAATAAAAACAGTAACAATAAAGTATCGAAAGCATTATAATAACAATGATAATAATGACAATGACAATAATAATGATAATAATGATAATAATAATAATAACAATAATAATGATAAAAGAAACTCACAAAAAATAATTATAAGACGAAAGAAATTCATTTGTGGTCATGACCTTCTGACCTTACGCTCTACTAACATGACTCACTTAACCTTTGACCTCTGCCACCAAGAGACGAGTAAGGAGGACAAATTACACCAATCTTTTCTCATGAGATGATTTTGCTCGGCTTATTTACTGAATGATGGTGAAGTGTAGTGTAATGGTGATGGTATGATAGTGGTGGTGGTGAAGTGTTGTTGTTGTGGTGGTGGTGTAATAGTTATGGTGATAATGGTGGCGCTGGTGAGGGTGAAGTATAGTGTGGTGGTGTATTATAGTGATGGTGAAGTATACTGTAGTGTAGTGATGGTGAAGATGGTAATGGAGATGGTTGTGAGTGATAGTGATAATGGCGGTGGTAGTAACGTTGTGTCAGACATAATAACTCAACAATCATAATGGCTACAAGAGTCAAGGTAAAGATGCGAATTAGATACTGTAATATTCCTTAATAATACCCAAAGATTACTCTATTGTTTGAACACGGAGAAAGAAAGACAAAGAAAGAAAGAAAGAAAGAAAGAAAGGACGAAAGAAAGAAAGAAAGAAGAGACCCCCTCCTCACTCAGCCAGACATGACGAATTGGAAAATGAATCCTTAGACTCTATCGGTCAACCTCCGTGGGCTCCTAATGACCCATGAGGAGGAGAAGGGGGAACTGACCCACACTTCGTCAACAAAGATCACCAAGACGTCGTGATAATAGTAAAAAAAAACCCTTCCTGAACAAGACGACAGCTGGAAACTTTAGTTGTCTACTCACAGTGGCTGGACACGACACGAGGGGCAAGATGATCAGGGCGAAGGAGTAGCAGTTAATGTCAGTAAGCTATAGTCCTACCGTGTGTTGTGTTATGTTACAACCTCAGTGGTAGGACACATACTAGCCTGACTAGGTGGATAGAGACCCTGGATGTGTTGCTATTACGTCACGGTTGTCAATAATACATTACGGATGTTGACCTTAGCAGTAATTTATCCAGAAATCTTCCGATAACTTTTTAAACGTCTTGTGAACTAAAGAGTCACGTCGACCTTCCAATACACGTCTCGGGATCAGGGGTGACTGACTTACCCGACCATCTTGTTTGATGCCGCCATTTTGCCTCTGTGGGTTCACCAAGAAAAGCTGTGATGATGAGCAGTCACAATCTTTACACGGTTGTCTGGCTTACACTGACGAGCTTTGTTTGTTAACAGGAAATAAACGATCACCAGGCAGAGGTCCTCACCGACCACATCCTGTTTCTGTAGTCTCAAGATGATTGTTCCCGAGGCTACTGACCAGCCCTGGCGTGTCTGCCGACGACGTAAATCATCTATTGCCAAATATAAGGCTTGGCCAGACCCACCCTACACCTCACAACTTACGTGTCAACGTATGGGACAAGTACAACGATGGAACCAAGATACGTTACTTAACTACAAAAGACTGGAAGGAGCGGTAAACTCAAATGGTGTCTTGTCAAGGAGCTACAGGGACTTTTATACTGCAGACGAGACCATCCCACCACACCGGTGAAGAGGTGGGAAGATGGATGCTAACACCAGTGAAAATGTTGACCCATTACCACAATAATTTACCAACAAAAGGCAAAGACTCGGTTCAAACAGTCAAGACACCGGACGAGCTTGAAGTTACAGGATGATAGCGTCTACGAGTACCCTGAGACAGCAACAGGCATTGATGATATCAGCCTGCACCAAAACATTGACCACAATATATATATATATATATATATATATATATATATATATATATATATATATACATATATATATACATATATATATATACATATATATATACATATATATATATACATATATATATACATATATATATATACATATATATATACATATATATATATACATATATATATATACATATATATATACATATATATATATACATATATATATATACATATATATATATACATATATATATATACATATATATATATATACATATATATATATATATATATATATATATATATATATATATATATATATATATATCTTGATAAAATCACACGGGAAAATGGAAACAACGGAGTACCTTAGCTTTCGTCTTTATTCAAGACATCTTCAGAGGCAACTGAATAAAGACGAAAGCTAAGGTACTCCGTTGTTTCCATTTTCCCGTGTGATTTTATCAAGATTTATCTTATCCACGTTTTCATTGTGGATTTTCATAAAATATATATATATATATATATATATATATATATATATATATATATATATATATATAAGTAAAGTTGATATTGAGAAATAAGATAAATTGAACGTAAGTTGAGTATATCAGTCACCTGACAAAGGATAAATTGTATATTACCCCAGGATCATGTGCACACTGATGCTTAGACATAATATTTACAGAGATCAAAGCGCTACGTGTAGGAACTCATCGGGGTTGGCTTATCCAGCTTCACTTCCTGGCACAAACAATGATGAGTCACCAACACTTCAGAGATGATGGTAATCACAAGGCAAAACGAGACCCAAGCTTGATCCAACACGCGGTGAGAAGAGGCACCACGATAATGTCTGGTTTAAACAGGGTCACACCACTTCTTGATGATAAAGGCTTCAAGACGAGTCACAAGTGCGACCTACTTGTGAGTACTCTCCTCTATCCTACCCTCCATCCTACCTGTAACTCCTTGACACACTTTTCCATTGTTCACCGTCTGATCAACAACTATGAACCAGTGAGTCTCTCGGCTATACCGCCAGCGACCTTGTAACATAGATGAGCTGTGCTGTATAAAGTGTCTCTCCAAGACAACCCTTGGTTATCAGCAGGCGAGAGAGGAAGTTTACTTATGTCACCACAGGAGCTACATCCAACAGTACACCCCGAAGGACCACCACACCAGACCTTCCCTCCACTAGAGGTCGTTCCTCCCCTCCCCTCACACCAGACCATCCCTCCACTAGAGGTCGTTCCTCCCCTCCCCTCACACCAGACCTTCCCTCCACTAGAGGTCGTTCCTCCCCTCACACCAGACCTTCCCTCCACTAGAGGTCGTTCCTCCCCTCCCCTCACACCAGACCTTCCCTCCACTAGAGGTCGTTCCTCCCCTCCCCTCACACCAGACCTTCCCTCCACTAAAGGTCGTTCCTCGCCTCCCCTCACACCAGACCTTCCCTCCACTAGAGGTCGTTCCTCCACTATACAAGAAGCTTGTTAGTGATATTGACGTGTCATCATACACAACAATAAGGTTCATTAATACTATATTAAGCATAATTATTTACTCAACTGCCATTATAAATTATTGTTGACGGACAAATAAAACAGTCCCTCACCCTCAAGTCCAACTGACATACTGTAGAGAGAGAGAGAGACTTCTACCCTAACACTACAAAGAACAACAATGCTTCACACATAAGACCGTAGAAGGTAATCAGATGTGTAAAACAACATAAATATATCCAAGTCTGCATTAAAAGTCTGTCTGTCATACGAAAATTACAGGGGAGGCATGACACGGCATACGTCACGGTCCAGTTGGCATAACAGCTCAAGCCGTAGTCAACTGTCACGAGAGTCATACTACCTGCACATGTACGTCATACACCAACCTGCCACCCACCTGTCATGTGGGTATGGCATGCAAGTTAAACTGAGACTCTACCGTACACAGAAGCGCCTCTCTTTATCCACGCAGAAAAATAAGTAACAAACAGTACGAGATGATGATGATGATTATTATTATTATTATTATTATTATTATTATTATTAGTATTATGTAGCTACAGTAGTATTAGTTGTCCTTTTATTAGGGCTATTAAAGAAATATGGCACAATGGTATTTTATTCGTGGCACTATGTCAGGTCAAGGGCGCTATGGCAGGTCAGAGAGGCACTATGGTAGGTCAGAGGCACTATGGTAGGTCAGAGACACTATGGCAGGTCAGAGGCACTATGGCAGTCAGAGGCACTATGGCAGGTCAGAGGCACTATTGCAGGTCAGAGGCACTATGGCAGGTCAGAGGCACTATGGCAGGTCAGAGGCACTATTGCAGGTCAGAGGCACTATGGCACACCTCGGCAACACAGGAGGATCAATACATCCTGATCCACCCACACCACTCCTTCCTCCCTCATGCTGTGACCTCACGACACAGCATATTGCACAGCAGTAGTTTGACCTCACAACACAGCAAAGCAAATCAGAAGTTGGCTCCACGATTCAGTAAAGTCACCACATAGCATAGTCACCACACAGCTAAGTCACCACATAGCATAGTCACCACACAGCTAAGTCACCGCATATCATAGTCACCGCATAGTATAGTCACCCCACAGTATAGTCACCACACAGTAGTGTCACCACACGATATAGTCACCCCATATTATAGTCACCCCACAGTATAGTCACCCCACAGTATAGTCACCCCACAGTATAGTCACCTCACAGTATAGTCACCTCACAGTATGGTCACCCCACAGTATGGTCACCCCACAGTAGTCCCCATACAGTTTAGTCACCACACAGTATTCCCCATACAGTTTAGTAACCAAACAGCTAAATCATCACACAATAGTCATCACACAATAGCCATCACACAGCGAAGTCACCATACAGTATAGTCACGACAAGTCACCACACAGTATAGTCACCACACAGTATAAGAACGTGTTTAACTTGAGCGTTTTACCTGCTTGAGACACAAACCACAGGTGCAGTAGTCTTATTCTGAACGCGTCAATCTTGGCACGAAGGTCTTAATGAGAACGCATCTATAACCATCTTGGGAGTGTGGGACTCGTCGCCTTTTAAATCCTTGAGAACGCCTGAGCTCTGGGTCCATTTAACATCAAATATATTATTCCTTGGCTAACACGTGATCTTGTACTCTTTTATTTTTGTCAGCACGTGAACTATGAATATATTAGTTGGGTGAACTTGCTTCCCTCAGATTTCTTCCTTCAGTGAACGCGATAACTTTAAAGTGCACACGATACTCCCTTTGTGAACTTACGACCCTTAGTCTTTTGTCAGAGTTAATTCACGCTAGCTTCAGATGTACTCTTCACGAGGAATCCACGAACTTTAATTAAGGCTTTGGTCGTGTCGAGAACGCACGAATCTCACGCGACGCATGAGAGAGAGAGAGAGAGAGAGAGAGAGAGAGAGAGAGAGAGAGAGAGAGAGAGAGAGAGAGAGAGAGCATCTTTAAATAGTCCAACTCCCGTGACTTGTCTCTCTGGTTCTCCGTGACCTCAGATGACACGACACGACACGCCTGACCTTTCCTCCCCCGAGTGACCTGGTTTTGCCACCCCTCCGAGGTATTGGCTATCGATTTGACCCCCTGTAGTGAAGCTGTCTCTTTAAGGCATGGAGAGAAAATGTGTTACTTTTTAAGGTAGGGCGTATAATACTGTCCAATTTTTAAGGTAGGGCGTATATTACTGTACTTTTTAAGGTAGGGCGTATATACGTATTTTAAGGTAAAAAGTGGTTTATTTTCTTTTTTCAAACACAATTTAAACCTGCAGTCAATTAGGTGATAGCTGTAGTAAGGTGGTCGTGGGTAAGGTGATAGTTGCAGTGAGGTGGTCGTGGGTAAGGTGATAGCTACAGTGAGGTGGTCGTGGGTAAGGTGATAGCTACAGTGAGGTGGTCGTGGGTAAGGTGGCCGTGGGTAAGGTGATAGCTACAGTGAGGTGGTCGTGGGTAAGGTGATAGATACAGTGAGGTGGTCGTGGGTAAGGTGATAGCTACAGTGAGGTGGTCGTGGGTAAGGTGATAGCTGCAGTGAGGTGGTCGTGGGTAAGGTGATAGCTGTAGTGAGGTGGTCGTGGGTAAGGTGATAGCTGGAGTAAGGTGTAATATTGCCAGAATCCTAAACTAACCTAGCCTAGCCTAACCTAACCCTAACGTAACCTAACCTAACGTAACGTAACCTAACGTAACCCAGTTCTCGAAGACATGTTACACTTATCTTGAGCAGTTTTCCCCCTCGCATATCTAGCTACCCGAGAGAATGAAAGATAGCCGCTATTTTAGGTAATCTCCAGGTTATTTAAATATTAATTTAGCCACTAACTTCATATTCTGGCTCGAGAAAGAGGTACTTAGAGACTTCTTAACATAACCAGTTGGGAACAAAAGATTTACATAAATTACTAATATACGAGAATCGGTACCAGTATTATAGGTCATGACATCATCAGTTAGGGACAATGTCTTTATGATTTTCTTGATACCCAGGAACAATATTATCCAGTAGTAGCAAATTACCAATGACACCAGCCTTTAATAAATAGGCCTAATGACACACCAGCCTTTAATAAATAGGCCTAATGCCACACCAGCCTTTAATAAATAGGCCTAATGACACCTGCCTTTAATAAATAGGCCTAATGCCACACCAGCCTTTAATAAATAGGCCTAATGACACCTGCCTTTAATAAATAGGCCTAATGACACCTTCCTTTTAATAAATAGGTCTAATGACACCTGCCTTTAATAAATATGCCTAATGACACCTGCCTTTAATAAATAGGTCTAATGACACACCAGCCTTTAATAAATAGGCCTAATGACACCTGCCTTTAATAAATAGGCCTAATGACAAAATACATCTCCATATCGACCTTCAGTTGATATTCATAACACAACTGTAAATATGTATATAACGTATAGTCTTTGTGTGTGTCAGATATATAAACATTATTTGTCAGTCACATGTATGCAGCTGTGAGATATGGCCTGAACAGTGAGTCACATATGTAATCCCTTGAGAACGACTTAACCCCTCGAGCACAACGACTTAACCCCTCGAGCACAACGACTTAACCCCTCGAGCACAACGACTTAACACCATTGAATACAATGTCCTAAACCTGTACACTGACCTACAGTGATCCATGGAGTAACCTACAAATAGCACTGTACTCTTGGAGTGTCAAGTTATTGTACTCAAGGGCAAATATCCCAAACTGTTTTTCAATTCAGGTTAAACAAACAAACAAACAAACAAACTCCCCACGCAGCAAACATTCCCCACCAACAGCTAGTTATTTTCTCATTAATAATCTTTTTTTGTTTGTACACACTCGAGAAAACATGATCCATACATCCACATTACTCACAATTAACTTACACATTCCTGACACGAGAGGGAATGGCGATCATGTTGTATTTATGTTACGGTAGGTATGTGACTTGACCTTTTCTTGTGTACGAGTTTATTGATTCTGAGATAGGTGTGTGTGTGTGTGTGTGTACGCACACGCGAGCGTACACACACACTGGTGTAATGCATCTAGTGTGGCAGCATTGTGTTAGTGTTAAGGTGCAGGCACTTCTTGCTTCCTCTCGCTTTCAGCTACCGCCGCTGGCTAGCCCTCGTGGCGAACAGGTAGGAAGCAAGTTCCATAGTCCTCCCGGCGTCTTCAGCTGTAGGGAGCTGAAATTATCTACAAAGTTGCACGTATATCAAGCAGTGGTCCTCCCCACCCTGCTATATGGCAGTGAGACATGGGTCACATACAGGAGGCACCTCAAGGCACTTGAAAACTTTCACCAACGTAGTCTACGTTCCATCCTCCGAGTCCGCTGGGAAGACAAGAGAACAAATACCAATATTCTCGCCGACACAAACTGTAGGAGCATCGAGGCTTCCATTATCCATGAACAACTACGTTGGACTGGCCATGTTACCCGCATGGACGACAGTAGACTGCCAAAGAAGCTACTTTACTGTTATCTAATGAATAGCAAACGTATCGCTGGCGGTCAACTGAAAAGGTATAAGGATAGTCTTAAGACAAACCTGAAAAAGTGCCAAGTCGACCCCTTCACCTGGGAGACGATTACTCTACATCGTAAAGCTTGGAGGAGCACCACACGAGAAGGTGTCAATGCTTTCGAGTCAGCCCAACTACAAACTAAGGCAGACAAGCCCCAACGCCGGAAAGACGCTGCCGTCGCCCCTCCTGCACTAGGTGTAGCCTTCCACATGTGCAACATCTGTGAAAGACCCTGCTGGAGGCCATTTAAAAGAAAAGTAGTAGTAGTAGTAGTACAGGTAGTAGGGGTGTGTGTGTGTGTTATCGCACTGAAATCTTTCTACCTGTATTTGTATCTGCTCTTGAATCTGTACATACTTGTAATTGTACATGTAGGTACAGTCGCTCAAAAGCAATCGTTGCGAAATTGTGTTATGCATTATGACACAATGGACGAAGGATTTTGGCGACCTTACCGTGACAACAGGAGTCGCAGTGTTCATTCTGAAGTTCATCGCCCCCCCCCCCCTAATGCTAGTTTTTTGAGCGATTACTTGTGTCTAGCTATACCTGTACTTGTAAACGCAATTATAATTATATCCAGTCTGTCTTTGTACCTGTACCTGCACCCGTAACTATACTAAAATCAATAATTTCTCCTGAATATATACAGGTAACTAAACTGTAGTCTATAATTGAAGAAAAGATACAGTTTTGCCCAATGTTTATATGCGCCATCAACAACAACTCAAATGCTCCCCAAGGTGACGTGGCTAGTGTTTCAAGTACCGCCCCCCCCTGCCGTAAGGTCGTACAATGCAGGGGAAGTCTACCGCGCCTGGACCTCCATGTTAGGGTGTCTGGAGGCGAGGGGATGACTGGTTGGCGTATTCTTGGCGGCGGAGACATACTTCAACTGTATCATGTGTAGTACCGCGCGACACGCTAGCGAGTTGGTGGTGGTATTCACAGTTCGAACTTCAGAACTGTTCTTAACGACATACTTTAAATTCGAACGTTCATAAACTTTAAAAAAAAAATCGTCAGTTAAAAATCATATTTGAATCTACATACAGTATTTTAAAATCCGAAAAGATGTTAAATTTTAATAGCTATGCCTATGTAAATAAAAACACCCCATCGAAATAAGAATACTTTAAGTTAAAATATACTCAAGGTTAAAATCGTACAAAAAAGAGAACCGAAATACTGTACTTTAAATCCGAACAATACAGCATCATTAAAAGATGAATTTAAGACATAGTTGTAACGAAATATCTTATACCTGAAACAGACATATAAAGGACAAGAACAGAAACTATGCTGACTCACCACAGGCCAGAGCCCAATATAAAACTGACGAGGCTGGGCTTAAACCACAAATCATGAAGAACAAATGTAATCTCTCACTAAAAGACGAGACACACACGACCGCTGAGAGACTTCCTCCTATAAGGACTAGAGGCCCAGCATCCACTCTACCATAACCTATATACACGAAAAGGTCACTACTCATTATTAGATGACCCGTCAGACGGATAACCCCAGGTTGGCTCGGCCGCTCAGCCATGCCAATATTGTTATTATTATCCACTCTGTGTTTTTCTGGCTAAATAAACTGTATCAATATTTGTTTCAATATCAATATCTGACCAAACACAATACTAATGGTACTGTATTCCTGAAATAAGATCAGGGCAAGAAGGTAAATGGCGTCGTACACCCCATGACTGTTCTTGAATACGGCCCTTGCCACACGATTTGTTCCTTAACCAGTTCTTCACCCACACAGTCCGTTTTCTTGCTTTTTCTTCAGTATCACGCCAGCGGCCAAAGCACACAACAGTGCGGCCGCCCGTCTGTCCGGGAGCCATGAACCTCTTGCCGAGCAGTCTACCACACACTGACCGGTAACGACGGTGTGGCACTTCGTGTAAACACACCGTCCACTAAACAGGGGTCAGTACCCTGCTCCGACCCCATGCTTCGCCACTCCAAAGCGTGCTCGATCACCATACGTGGTAACTGATCGTGTAAACGAGCCCTAACACATACAATAATACTTAAAAAAAATACATTAATCGCCAGGTTCGTCATGATCAGTTAAGTGCATTAGATACTGGTAACCTATAATATACCATATATTTCAATGTTCAAAGTCGACTCTACTAAATTAGATTTTCCTCCAGATTTCACCAACATGTTTGATTAATAAAATGCAAACACAGTCCTGGAACACGGAGGAAAAAATAAAACGACAATAAATTAATTAAAAAAAAAAGTAAGGAAATCGTGAGGTTTGATTTTAGCATGAATAAATTACTAAGGCAACTGTGAATGGCTACAGTAGCATTTCATGTATGGTTGAAGTTTAGTCAGTGGTTCACACTTAAATCGCATAGTGTTGTTTTAAATCGCCAAAGTCACCGATTACTTACAATGTTTACATAAATTCCAACTTGTATACTTTATGCTGTCACTAATGTCAGATTTAAAACGAACACTGTTGTAAAGTTCCCGAAAAACAAACAACCATAACCAGTAATTCTATGTAATACTTTATATAAGAAGGACACCACATTAGCCTTTATAAACACTAAGTACCCTAAATTAACCGTTATTAAAACCAAGTACCTTTAACTAATCATTAATAACACTAAGTACCCTTAACTAACCTTTATTAACACCATTATCTTGGATTTTAATGGAATTGAAACGCAACTCAACTACAGGACAGCCTCGTTCGTACGACTTACAACAGTGCCGTGGTAATGGAGCGTTATTACCCTATTTACTGCTTAAACCTGACCTTAATTATAATGTATTAGAGGGAAATCATAAATACAAGGCAATTTAGATAACAGCTTCAACAACCGACTGAGAAGCTACTCCCAGAGGTGGTAAATAGTCCACGTACTGGACGTATAACCGATCATGTCTTTTAAATAAATTCATAAACACACAACAGTTTAAAATACATTGACTCAATAAACAGTAATATAGTTTAAACTTAAAGAAATAGAGAGCAGTTTAAATAAATTGATTAATAACCAATAGTAGTTTTAAAATAAACTTGTACACAATATTTAAAATGCATTTCATTATCAGTTCGCAGTCGCCGTGGAATACGCTACTTGACCTACTACCAAGGAACTATAATTACCCATCCCCCGAGATACAGTACAGACCATGAAACGTAAAATTATTAACAAAGAAATCTTCTAAACTCCGTCAGTTAAGTGGCATCCTTGTCGAGCATATGCTGCAATACCTAATTACGGTACAAATGTTAATAAATCAAAAAGCATTACCGTGAAAATTAATTATATACGTGTGGTTATATAATGGCGGCTCAAAATATTACCAGCAAAAGGATATCCAATTAGCGTACATAGTAATACCAACAATTACGGTGTCTGTTTCATTACTTACCTTGAACTGTTGCAGGGACGGTGTCTATACTTTGTTTTAATCTGATGGCGTTATTATCTTTTTACGAATGATTTTCAATTTTAAAATACTGTACACTAATTACCAAATTTTCACGCACTGTTCTGTGACAATAGTTTATTCCGTAATGTGTATGTTCCGTAATGTTAAATGGTGGCCACAACAACACAAGGCTGCCCTACATACAGTACTTCCGTCGTGAGTGACACCAAACGTCTTTCCTTCCGTCGACTGGGCAGCCGGTCCTCCAGGTGACTAGTGACATGTGCTGGTAATTATCGAATTGGCCAGTCGTATTGGATTGAGTTGCCATAAGTCTCTGCATCGTACATCTATTTTTTTATTTGACAGAATTAACAAAATATATTTAGGATTATTTTCTCTAAATGTATTGATCTAAATTCAATTTGGATTACAATGCGAGTAACATCCGCCTACAGCCCCGCTGCAAGGGAGTGTAACAAATTATTTTAAGATATTTTGGAAATAATTAAGTGTTGCCACATGGTACGCATTTAAACACGACAGGAAGTAAAAATAGATTTACATGTATGGTTGTTTGTTGATGGTGACAGTGAGACAGCCTTTAAATAAAACAGATCTATTAATTTCTTATCATTGCTATAGGAATTTAATATACTGTATTTAGCGCCTGTATTTACGAAACGAAATGGGTACTACTTTATTTCTGTATATGCAGTACTGTATATATAGTGACGGAATCTATAAGAATATGTTCGATTTTTCTTTATACAATGCAAATTCAAGGGAAAAACATGAGGTATATATATCTGAAAATAAAAACATGGTGGTTGTGTTTGGCTTAAACTTTGTCGACTCTACTGTTTATCATCATCATCACTTGTAATATTATTCTTATTCTTATTATAAGTAGTAGTAGTAGTAGTAGTAGTAGTAGTAGTAGTACGGCTATTGTGGGAGGCTGGAGGCCATTAAAAAAAGGTAGTAGTAGTTGTAAGTGTTTTGTTAATAATGTTTTTAATTACAAAATCACTCACCCAGCACGGTAAACATACCAGGTAGAGTTCCGGTCTTTTGTACAAACTGCTGTGCACCATTCCTTCCACACCAGCCCCTGTACACCAGCCCCTGTACACTAGTTCTTGTACACCAGCCCCTGTACACCAGACCTCTGTACACCAGACCCTGTACACCAGACCTCTGTACACCAGACCTCTGTACATCAGACCCTGTACACCAGACCTCTGTACACCAGCCCCTGTACACTAGTTCTTATCCACCAGCCCCTGTACACCAGACCTCTGTACACCAGACTCTGTACACCAGACCCTGTACACCAGACCCTGTACACCAGACCTCTGTACACCAGACCCTGTACACCAGACCTCTGTACACCAGACCCTGTACACCAGACCTCTGTACACCAGACCCTGTACACCAGACCCTGTACACCAGACCTCTGTACACCAGACCCTGTACACCAGACCTCTGTACACCAGACCCTGTACACCAGACCTCTGTACACCAGACCCTGCACACCAGACCCCGCCTACCAGCTCAGTAATAACTACCATGTGATCAACACGTGTACAGCCTGACTCATAACAGGTAAATACTTGTAACAAAGAAATAGTACGCATCAACTATCATCAATCTTCATGGTATTGTATTGTAATGGAGGGACTAATTGCCTTTGTCGTCATCATCATCATCATCATCATCATCATCATAGCTAAAATAATCTCATCCTCAACTAAACGTTTTAATATCAGCAGAATTCTTGCCTTTTTATCTTAGGCAGGAAAGTACTCTCTCTCTCTCTCTCTCTCTCTTCACTGCTTTAATCAACAATAAGCAGCGCCAAGTCATAACAAGACCAATAAACATCAAAACAAAAGGAGGAAAACAACATTCCTAATAGTGTTTGTGCCGAGATCAAACACCACCTTTGTCCTCTTGACTTGCACAGGTCATTGACTAGAATATGATTTACATTTCCATTGAGGATCATGTGTGTGGACTTCAGAATCTCTAAGGTTCGACAGTGAATATTTTTGTTCATGTGAAGATTAGCCTTCTCAGCTTATTTCGCCTGGTGATTTAACATTCTAAAGCCACGTCTACACTATCAGTTTCCCCTGTAGTGTCCGAGCTCGGTACTCATGCGTTTCGAAGCGTGGTGACGAAATACGGTATAGACCAGCAGTTTGGCCGTTCACGCGTATACTGTCTCCCCTATTATGTGTTCTGATCGCCTCCCTCGTGATAAAAAGCAAGAAGTGTAGATCCCGCAAAACATGGGTGAAACAGCGGCTCTTAGACAAAAATAGAGGAAGCTATAACCAAATATTTAGTGAACTGAAACTTGGTGAGGCAAATGATGTCAGGCACTACATTCGTGTGTCACCAGACATGAATCAGTTCCTACTTGGTGCAGTAACTCTCCTCTGAGTGCAAAGGTTAACACACACAGACGAGACTCGATCGGATAATATAGACCTATTATGATCCTTGTGACATGATAGACGACTTGGTAATATAAGTATAACGGGGTAAATCCGGGACATTTTCAGGCTATTTTCTCGATAAGTTTGAACATTCTGGTGATATCCCACTATATTTCCCAAAACTCAAATTATCTGGTACAGAACTTAAACGTCTGATGAAACCCAGACTTTTATGGCCGTCTGACAACACTGCTGTAGCCGTAGGTGTCAGGTGCCCACGCTCACTGATGAACTACCTCGTTCAGGGATGGTGCTCCGGTTGCTCGTGTCTACACGTTCATTTTCCGGGTACTCACCGTTACCATGCTGGAAGGTTAATTATATCCGTTTTCAACATTTCTCAATATGGGAAAATTCATCTTGAGTTTATTTCTTTTTTATAAGAATCCGGATCTTGCATCTGAATTCTCAAGAACGGTTTACTATTTATTTGTGCCTCTTTGTTTACGATAGCTGGACATATACAGTCTCAGTGTGCTTCTAACGTCACATTACCCACCTCCTCTCACCGTCTGTTGAGGTAAATTTTTTAACACGCAAGCCATTAGGATTCAGTTTACTGGTTCAGGGCAAAATTTACTGTTACGGGGAAAGCGGGTTGTGGAGTAAGACTTGGCAAGAGTAAAGGGTGAATAACTGATTGGAAGAAGAAGAAGAAGAGAGAGAGAGAGAGAGAGAGAGAGAGAGAGAGAGAGAGCACCACTTACACTATATCTGGATCATCATTGGCATAACCACACAAGTGTAAAAATCAAGGCAAAGTGAAGTTATATACACGACACTTAACTCCCGGTAAATATAAGTAAGGGACACTTAACTCCACTTAACTCTCTGTAGATATCAATAAGGAACACTTAACTCCAAGTATATAAATTCAAAGGTCATTTAACAGTAATTAGTTGCAGTAATAGTAGTTACCGGTACAGTAATAAGTAATAATCACTGGTACAACAAAAAGTACTTATTACAGGTACAGCGAGTAACAGTAGTTACCGGTACAGCAAAAGTAGTAGTTACCAGTACAGAAAGTGATAGTAGTTACCGGTACAGTAAAAGTAGTAGTTACAGGAACAGCATGTAATAGTAGTTACCAGTATAGCAAGTAATAGTAGTTACCAGTACAGCAAGAAGTAATAGTTACCAGTACAGGAAGAAGTAATAGTTACCAGTACAGCAAGAAGTAATAGTTACCAGTACAGGAAGTCGTAGTTTAGCAGTCACCGCTCACTACACGACTCAGTAAATCCAGGAACTTTTACGGGACGGTTCAATAACGGAGACTGGAGTATAGAGTTATTAATTAACCTCAAATTTCACTCTAGTTTCCACGTCTTATTTAGTTTTGCAAATACAAGTAATGTGTATGTATGTTTATGTATATGTGTATCTATGTATATATGTGTGAAGTATGTGTATGTAAGTTTATATGTATCTAGGTTATGTGTATGTATATATGACACGGTAGACGTTGTTCATTTTGTTCACTAGTTTCATTGGTGTTGGTTCAATCAGATGTTCTATTGATATTCGTTCACTTGATCTATCACTTGAACTCGGAGACAAACGGCACTCCACATGAACCACTGTCAGGACGCAAGTAGGCACCAAGTACAGCACAGATCGCTGGACACGGGGTACAGAGCAAAGAGCACTGACCACTGACCAAAGACCACAAGAGCACTGAGCACACACTACAGACCACTGAGCACGCACTACAGACCACTGAGCACAGACTACAGAGCACCGAGAACACACTACAGAGCACTGAGCACACACTACAGAGCACTGAGCACACACTACAGAGCACTGAGCACGCACTACAGACCACTGAGCACAGACTACAGAGCACCGAGAACACACTACAGAGCACTGAGCACACACTACAGAGCACTGAGCACACACTACAGAGCACTGAGCACACACTACAGAGCACTGAGCACAGACTACAGAGCACCGAGCACACACTACAGAGCACTGAGCACAGACTACAGAGCACTGAGCACAGGCTACAGAGCACTGGCCACTGAGCTCTGAGCACCCAGCGGATATGCTCCGTTCGTCGTGGCGTGGACTCCTTTACTACACTGTGGTGGCCAGCGGCGTCCTGCTGTCAGTGACTGAGTCCACACCCCTGTCATGGCCACCTCCAGCAAACCCCCCCCCCCCCCACATACACACACACACACTTTATATGACGTCACATTAATATATGTTGTTATACTACCCACAAGTTATGGCGTCACATTAACACCCACAAGTTATGGCGTCACATTAACACCCACAAGTTATGGCGTCACATTAACCACCCACAAGTTATGGCGTCACATTAACCACCCACAAGTTATGGCGTCACTTTAACACCCACAAGTTATGGCGTCACATTAACCACCCACAAGTTATGGCGTCACATTAACACCTGCCACAAGTTATAGCGTCACAGTAACACGTGCCACAAATTATAAGTTATAGCGTCATAGACACACCTGTCATAAGTTATAGCGTCATAGAAACACCTGCCACAAATTATAGCGTCATAGAAACACCTGCCACAAATTATAGCGTCATAGAAACACCTGCCACAAGTTATAGTGTCATAGAAACACCTG
>CAUDMG010003632.1:1152500-1415000 GCA_958450375.1 Homarus gammarus | reverse complement strand
ACACAGCCCGCACGAGTTACTCACCCTCCTGCAGAAGTAACAAGCAGGTACACTTAAAAGCAAGCTGTTTGTGTATGTGATAGCTGACGTCCCCGCTTATGCATGCTGATAGTGTGTTGTAGTAATCTTGTCTGGTATTTCGTGGTCGTAAAAATTCTCAAGTACCAGTTACAGATACCAACTCGGCTCCATTAAGTAAAAAAAACCTTAGCAAATATAATACCAATAGGACAAAAAAAAAATTATCAAATTCTATTAATGACTTTATATTAGTATTTTACCTAAATATATCATTATTAACTCTGAATAAGACTGTGTGTGTGTGTGTGTGTGTGTGTGTGTGTAATGTATGTATGTATGTATGTATGTATGTATGTATGTGCCTCCGCATGGCAACACACAGTAACTGGGTGCCTCGGGGCACTAAGCTAGACCAGCAGGGGATCTTGGAGCAGCAGTGGGGCCCCAGAGGGACGGTGCATAGGCCCACTGATATGTGGACACGCCCTGACGCCTACCAACCACTGTCCCACTACCTTGTGGATTAAGCTTGGCAGGTATAAGGCTACGGGAGTAAACCCCGAATGGAAAATCTGCAGTGGAGCCCAGCATCAGGCAAACATACCTGACGACTACACAGATGGATGAAGGTAATGCAAGACGGACAGGCTACTGAGGCAAAACCCAACAAGCTGGACTATTGCCAGTCCACTACAACTTTCCCTCTCCTCAGTAGTTGCAACTACCTGCACCACTGGATCAGGAAAGGGAGAGCCAAGATGTGTGGTTGCAGCCTGCACTCCTGCCTTACCACATAAATCAACTCACACGAAGCCATCATCCAGCTCATCATACTCTTCAACATCATCAAAACCCCTATACCCCCAAAAGCCCTATGGCGACGGACGAGTGGCGACGGGGACAGGCAGGGATGACTGCCGGGAGTCTCTAGTCACAACTCTGAACAAAGGATCAAGGCAGCAGTGCAATCCGGTCCTATCTGTGCGACAGAGCAGCCCTTTCCAGGAGACACTCTACTCATCCCACATGGGGAGGGCGCTCGAAAAGGTGCCCAACATAGCCTGCCTAAAAAAAAAAAACCTGGCTGGGCAACCGCACCCAGAAAGGTCATCCAAATGTAGTCGAAAATATAATCACAATCACAGAACAAAGCAAAAACATACGATACAACCTCTTATGGTCGTTGCATAGAATGTCAGGTCCCTTCTGGATACTGGCAGAAATGAGCGTCTTGAAAGAAGAACCGCCTTTGTGGCAAAAGAGTTGTCTTGGTATAATATCGACATAGCAGCATTAATGAGTTCCGGCTCCCAGACAAGGGTCGGCTCACAGAAATGGGGTCAGATTATACCTTCTTTTGGAAGGGTAAGCCATCTGCAGAGAGAAACCTCATTTACGGGGTTGATTTTGCCAATCGCTAATCCATCCTGCAAAGGCTAACGAAATGCCTGTAGTGATCAACGAGCGCCTCGTGACGTTCCGAGTCCCACTGAATCACTCACGTCATGCCTTCTTCATCAGTACATGCGCCCCAACACTGGATGCTGAGGATGACATCAAGGAGGCCTTTTACGCCGACCTTGACAGTGTGCTAACCTCTATCCCCAGAGAAGATAAGGTTGTGATCCTAGGTAACTTCAATGCCAGATATGGCAAGGAACCATCGGGAGAAACGGAGTAGGCATGTATAATCACAACGGCCTACTCCTCCTCAACAAGTGTGCTGAACACAACCTCACTATCATCAACACCTTGTTTAGCAGGCCGACAAGTTCAAGGGTTCTTGGCAACACCCATGATATAAACATTGGTATCTCACTGACTACATCATTGTCAGAGAAAGAGATCGCCGAGATGTCCTCACCATCCGAGCCATAAGTGGCTCAGACCTCTGTCGCACAGATCATCGGCTCGCCAGGGCCAAACTCACCCTTCACGTCTCCCCAAAATGGCGAAGGCAACTATCCTCCAGAAGAACCTTTAACACCAAGCGACTGGAGGATCCAGCGGTAGCACATGCTTTCAGAGAGCACCTCAACGATGGGTTGTTAAGCATTCCAACAACAAACAACCAAAATCACAGTGCCGAATGGGGTTCCACTAAAGTTGTCGTCACAAAAACCTGCAACGAGACCCTCGGCCAGATAAAAAAAAAAAAAACACAAGGATTGGTTTGATGAAAACGACTCAGAAGTCGAAGTACTCGTCATTAGCAAACATGCTGCTCCCACTGACTGGCAGAACAACCCTAAGTCTCGAACCAAAGCTGATGCCTTACAGGAGAAGAAAGCGGTTTCCCAGAGTGAACTTCGTAAACTAATGAACGAATGGTGGAAAAATATAGTGTGTGAAATGGAAAAAAACTACAGATTAACATAAAATGCGTAAATTTTTCAATTCCACTAAAACAATATATGGCCAAACTACTCATGGCGTGGCCCCCTTCCCTCATCCAACCGTAACTCCCTAATTAAAGACGAAGAAGGCATCCGTCAGCGCTGGAAAGAGCACTACCATTCGCTGCTCAACTGAAACATTGATGTGGTTGTCCTGACTACCCACCAGGTTCCTCAGCACCCAGAGCTGACCCACCTCAACTATCCTCCATCCCTGGATGAGGTAGCTACTGCCATCAAGCAGATGAAAAATAACCCAACTTAACCCAACACTGACAAACCTAACTTAACCTAATGGTGACTAACTTAACTTAAAGATACAATAGCGGATGATAATGACAAAGTGTATGATAATGATAACAATAATGATGACAAAGTTTTTGATGGTGGTGATGATGATGATGATGATGCTGAGGATGATGATGATGATGATGATGAGGATGACGATGATGATGATGATGATGAGGATGACGATGATGATGATGATGATGATGATGAGGATGACGATGATGATGATGATGATGATGATGAGGATGACAAAGAGTGTATGATGATGATGATGATGACATGATAATGATAGTGTATGATGACAAGATGTATGAAGACAATGTATACGATGACAGAGTGGCAGCTTATGCATCCCTGGCTGACTGGAATAAAATTAGCATTGCAAATGTTGAAGACACGGCTCGAATCTCTCCAGTTTCAGAGATGATGTATGTTTTAATGCACGCTGGTATAAATAAATAACTTTAATATGTAACCTGGGTGTATGAGAGAGAGAGAGAGAGAGAGAGAGAGAGAGAGAGAGAGAGAGAGAGAGAGAGGGAGAGAGAGAGAGAGAGAGAGAGAGAGAGAGAGAGAGATAGAGAGAGAGAGAGAGAGAGAGAGAGAGAGAGAGAGAGAGAGAGAGAGAGAGAGAGAGAGTATTTTCTGTTTGTTTCTTCACGCACTTGACACTTAACACCAGACCAGCCGCACACTTAACAAGGGTCTCAGGTGTATAGGAAAGAAGTGGAGGGCCTCACCGAGTCTCTCACTGCCACACTGTGTCTCTCACTGCCACACTGCGTCTCTCACTGTCACACTGTGTCTCTCACTGCCACACTGTGTCTCTCACTGCCACACTGTGTCTCTCACTGCCACACTGCGTCTCTCACTGCTACATCACGTTTCTGAATACGAATCGCGTTTCTCAAGTTAACACCAAATAAACGAACTGGCCATCATATGACACAACCCTCAGTGTCAATTAAGGATGACACCAAATATATATAATACACATACACACATACACACACACACACACATACACACACACACACACACACACACACACACACACACACACACACACACATCAACCTCTCCGACATTGTCCCACCTCCTTCCATTACTCTAGGTCCGAACACACTCCAGGTTGTAGATTCCACGAAGCTCCTCGGCGTCACCATAGACAACAAACTAAATTGGAAACCACACGTCAATGAAGTTGTCAAATCCTCCAGTTTCCGTCTCCACCTCCTCCGCCGACTCAAGTCCCTCGGAGTTCCTGCACACGAGCTCCTCAGTGTTTACACAACATTCATACTTCCCAAGCTCACCTATGCCTCCCCCACCTGGTCTTCCTCCCTAAATGCCACACAACGTAAACACCTAGAAAAAGTACAAAAGAGGGCATGCAAGATTATTCTCTCCCCCTCCTACTCCACATATCAAGAAGCGCTCAACACACTGACCCTTTCGACTCTCACTGACCATCACCACGACCTCATCTGCAAATTTGGTAAGAAGCTTCTACACCATCCCCGACACCGGCTCCTACTACCACCTGAGATCCCTTGTCCGAGAATTGCTGTTCGACACCACAACCGCATCCAGCCCATACGTGCACGAACTGATCGCTATAAGAACAGCCCAGTCCCAACCATTGTAAAAATTATCAACAACTTGTAATACTGTAACACTGTCACTATGTTGAAATGAACTGTAGTTTGAGCTTTTCCCCATCTAAGTTATTATATGTCTTATTTGTGTCACTTATGTTACTTGTATATTATTTGTAATTCGGAACCCATTCCCCAAATATGTAACTGTATATTTTCAGCCTTCTGGCTGCCAAGCTCCTTCAATAAACCGTTAATTATTATTATTATTATTACATACACACACACACACACACACACACACACACACAACACATTATTAGCGTCCTTCCCACATGAACATTAAAACGAAGGAAGGAAGGAAGGAAGGAAGGAAGGACAGAAAAGGGTAACGGGGGAGGGGAGGAGTGGAAGAAGGAAGAAGAAAGAAAATATGAAAGGAAGGGAGAAAGAGAAGATGGGAAGAATATGAAAAAGAGGTAAGAGATGAATGAAGGAGGAGGAGGAGGAGGAGGAGGAAGAGGAAGGAAAGACAGGTGAGGTTTTAGATAGGAAGGAGGAGGAGGAGAGGGAGGAAGAGGAAGGAAGGAGGAGGGGAAGGAAGGTAGGGGGAGGGAACTGGGAATAGGGGAATGGAATGAAAGAGATAAGGGAAGTGGAGTAGAGAAGGTGAGAGAAGGGAAACGGATGATGGAGGAGGGAAGAGAGATGTAGAGGAGAGAGGGGTCGGGTAATAAATAAACAGGGGAAATAGGAATTGATAAAAGGTTATGAGACAAGGAGATAATAAATGGCAGAGACACACAGATTAGTGATGAGAGAGAGAGAGAGAGAGAGAGAGAGAGAGAGAGCTATAATAAAGAGAGAGAGAGAGAGAGCTATAATAAAGAGAGAGAGAGAGAGAGAGAGAGCTATAATAAAGAGAGAGAGAGAGAAAGAGAGCGAGAGAGAGAGAGAGAGAGCTATAATAAAGAGAGAGAGAGAGAGAGAGAGAGAGAGAGAGAGACTCTTTGGGTGGCGCCTGTTGACACCTAACCTCTGTGTCTGTCTGTCTGTCTGTCTATGTTTGGGCTGTTTATCTGTTTATCTCTCTCTACGTACCTGCCTGTGTTTGTCTGTCTACTCCATCTAATCTATCCTAAAATAGCCTAATGTAACCTAACCTAATCTAACTAAACCGAACCTAATCTAACCAAACTTAGCCCAATCTAACCAAACTTAACCTAATCTAAACCAAACTTAACCTAATCTAAACCAAACTTAACCTAATCTAAACCAAACTTAACCTAATCTAAACCAAACTTAACCTAATCTAAACCAAACTTAACCTAATCTAACCAAACTTAACCTAATCTAACCAAACTTAACCTAATCTAAACCAAACTTAACCTAATCTAACCAAACTTAACCTAATCTAAACCAAACTTAACCTAATCTAAACCAAACTTAACCCAATCTAAACCAAACTTAACCTAATCTAAACCAAACTTAACCTAATCTAAACCAAACTTAACCTAATCTAACCAAAATTAACCCAATCTAACCAAACTTAACCCAATCTAACCAAACTTAACCTAATCTAACCAAACTTAATCTAATCTAAACCAAACTTAGCCTAATCTAACCAAACTTAACCTAATCTAAACCAAAATTAACCCAATCTAACCAAACTTAACCTAATCTAACCAAAATTAACCCAATCTAAACCAAACTTAACCTAATCTAAACCAAACTTAACCTAATCTAAACCAAACTTAACCTAATCTAAACCAAACTTAACCTAATCTAAACCAAACTTAACCTAATCTAAACCAAACTTAACCTAATCTAAACCAAACTTAATCTAATCTAAACCAAACTTAACCTAATCTAAACCAAACTTAACCTAATCTAAACCAAACTTAACCTAATCTAAACCAAACTTAACCTAATCTAAACCAAACTTAACCTAATCTAAACCAAACTTAACCTAATCTAAACCAAACTTAACCTAATCTAAACCAAACTTAACCTAATCTAAACCAAACTTAACCTAATCTAAACCAAACTTAACCTAATCTAAACCAAACTTAACCTAATCTAAACCAAACTTAACCTAATCTAAACCAAACTTAACCTAATCTAAACCAAACTTAACCTAATCTAAACCAAACTTAACCTAATCTAAACCAAACTTAACCCAATCTAAACCAAACTTAACCTAATCTAAACCAAACTTAACCTAATCTAAACCAAACTTAACCTAATCTAACCAAAATTAACCCAATCTAACCAAACTTAACCCAATCTAACCAAACTTAACCTAATCTAACCAAACTTAATCTAATCTAAACCAAACTTAACCTAATCTAACCAAACTTAACCTAATCTAAACCAAAATTAACCCAATCTAACCAAACTTAACCTAATCTAACCAAAATTAACCCAATCTAAACCAAACTTAACCTAATCTAAACCAAACTTAACCTAATCTAAACCAAACTTAACCTAATCTAAACCAAACTTAACCTAATCTAACCAAACTTAACCTAATCTAAACCAAACTTAACCTAATCTAAACCAAACTTAATCTAATCTAAACCAAACTTAACCTAATCTAAACCAAACTTAACCTAATCTAAACCAAACTTAACCTAATCTAAACCAAACTTAACCTAATCTAAACCAAACTTAACCTAATCTAAACCAAACTTAACCTAATCTAAACCAAACTTAACCTAATCTAAACCAAACTTAACCTAATCTAAACCAAACTTAACCTAATCTAAACCAAACTTAACCTAATCTAAACCAAACTTAACCTAATCTAAACCAAACTTAACCTAATCTAAACCAAACTTAACCTAATCTAAACCAAACTTAACCTAATCTAAACCAAACTTAACCTAATCTAACCTAATCTCCCATTTAGCGAAAAGGTATTTACAGGTAGAGTTATCAGGTGAAATAAATTAGGGGTTTCGTAATCTTCCCGTGGGCCCATCAGACTCCCGTATTACCGATAGTCTCCTAATGGACTCATCTCTCCGGGTAATAGAGTCAGAATGGCTTTAAAAATAAGACATAGTGACCCAGAATGATCAACAAGGAACAGAAATTTTAGAATGATTGAAAAAAATAATGTGTAAAATGTTAGTTAGAATGATTTAATGAAGATGTATGTTAAAATATATTCAAAATATGAAGATCTGGAAGAATGTTAAAGATAGATGGAATTAGAAGGATTTAATAATAACATAGGGAGTTAGAACGATATGAAAATATATAGAACGTCAGAGATATTTAAAGAGAGAAAAGAGGTTTGGTTTATGAAGCATTTTTAGACGGTGAGAATGTATTTTTAGAGCTCTGAGAGAGAGAGAGAGAGAGAGAGAGAGAGAGAGAGAGAGAGAGAGAGAGAGAGAGAGAGAGAGAGTACCTGAAGACACTAGAGGTTCTCTTATTCTTGAACTAATTAACAAGGAAAGGTGTGTGTGTGTGTGTGTGTGTGTGTGTGTGTGTGTGTGTGAAGTTAGGTTCTGTATATTTCATGACCTTAGCTTGCTTGTATACATAAATATACACCGAAACACGTGAAAAATATATTAAGAGATGAAAATAACGAATATGTATAACCATCAAATCATCTTAGGTTAGCGTTTGGGTGAAATAATCAAGGGTGGAGATTCTTCAAGTGGTCCGAACTTGTAAATTGGTTGTAAGACGTAAAAAAATTGGAAATGGTAAAATATTTATTGTTTCGTAAGAATGACCTACTATGTATTACGTAAATCGTCCGGTATGTGATTTACAAGGACGGAAATTACTGCTTAAGTAAATCACAGTACGTAAATGAGATTGTAAAGAAAAATACGCAAATAAAAGTGCTAAAACTTACTCTCAATAAATTACGGAAGGCGTAAATCACAAATTGCGCGAATCTCCCTATGGTGTAAACTCCCTAAAGTGTAAACTCCCTATAGTGTAAACTCCCTATAGTGTAAACTCCCTAAAGTGTAAATTCCCTATAGTGTAAACTCCCTAAAGTGTAAGCTCCCTATAGTGTAAACTACCTAAAGTATAGATTCCCTTAAGTATAAGCTCCCTAAACTGAAAGATCCATAAACCATAGATTCCCTAAACAGCTGAATCCTAAAACAGCCGACTCATTAAACAGTGACTCATTAAACAGCTAACTCCCTAAATCTCAGACTCCCTAAACAGCTGACTCCCTAAATTGTAACCACCATAAATTACAAAACTTTGAACTCTCCAGTGTCCAAAATTACAGACTTTCAGGAACTGTAATCTGACAAAATGCAAATGACCGTAGAGAGAGAGAGAGAGAGAGAGAGAGAGAGAAAGAGAGAGAGAGAGAGAGAGAGAGAGAGAGAGAGAGAGAGAGAGAGAGAGAGAGAGAGAGAGAGAGAGAGACTTCAGACATTATCCAAGAGAAATTCTATTCAGGTCAACTCGTAATTATAATCACAAAGGTCACCATGGGAACAAAACGCCTGCCGAAAGAGTATTAACTTTTTGACCTTATGACCTCTTGACTTTTGACCCCTGAGAACTGCCAAGCAACCAATCATAGGATACCTAACTTCTTCCGGGAAGGATCTACACGCGAATCGAATCTGAAAGTTTGAAGGCAATTGGTCAAAGGTGATTCATCCTTAGTTGAGCATCCATCCTCTCCCTCTTCTGTTTCTCCTCTCTCTCTCCTTCCTTCCCCCCCCTCCCTCCTCCCTCCCCTCTCCTTCCACTCTTCTCATCTTTGTATTTTTTTTTTCATCCGTCTCTTTTCTTCCTCTCTCCTACCATTCCATCGTTACATCTCCCCTCTCCCCTTTCTTCTTCCTCTCCTTCCCTCTCCCTCCCTTTCTTTTCCCTTCCCTCCCACCCCCCTTACCCTTCCTTCTAGTTGTTGATCAATTTCCTGGAACGGACGAAGAGGAAGTAGCCAACTGAGTCATCAATAAAACATTTATGTAATTATAACCACTTTGATATAGGTCTCTCTCTCTCTCTCTCTCTCTCTCTCTCTCTCTCTCTCTCTCTCTCTCTCTCTCTCTCATTTCTCTCCATCTCTCACTTCGATAGTTAAAGGTAATTCGTCCCAGTGTCTCTCGTTAAGTAATTAACGTAATGTATAAGTAATTTAAGTTAGGTTGGCGGGAGGTATGAGGTGCAAAGAGGAGGAGGGGGGAGGGGGGAGATAAGAGGAGGGGGAGGGGGAGGGGGAGGGGGAGATAGGAGGAGAGGAGGGGAGATAAGTAAGAGAGACACAAGAGACCGAGTGAGAGAAGAACAGGGGAGAGAGAGAGAGAGAGAGAGAGAGAGAGAGAGAGAGAGAGAGAGAGAGAGAGAGTAAACAAACCATAAGCAGACATGAAAACACGTAAACAAAGACGGGAAAAAAAACATCCCAACAGACATGGCACTGTGCCAGGTGAGGATGTGAGAGGTGCCTCATCTGATGTCTTTACTACCTGATCAAAGGTGCCACCAACGGCCGCCTTCCTTAATTGATTGAGGGTCATTTATCGGTGCCTATGACATCATTAGTATCATCAGGGTAACAACATGATTGGTCGGATATTTGACTCAACTCACGAGATAGGTAGAGAGAGATAGGGAAAGGGAAATAGGCAGTGAAGAGGCAAAAGACGAGTTGGTTTCGTTCATCTTGGGGACGTTCTAATACCAGATGTTGTTAAGAGATAGGAACAACCCTTTAGAAGAACTGGTGAACTAAAATAGGATTATTGTTTGTTTTGTATTAATATGTAAGTTGGATTTAGGTTGAGAATAAGGTGTATATGGTATCAACGAGTCGACGACCCTTTGAAAGCTTTTCCTCTGGGTTAGTTGCCTTCAAGCTGTTGCCTTCAAGCTGTTGCCTTCAAGCTGTTGGTCTTGAAGGAGGTGTTTGTTTGGAAGTAAAAATAGCCTCATAATGCTTGTAGGAAACGGGAACTTTTGATGATTTTTGAAGGGGACTTTGGAAGATAATGAATGGCCTTTGAGGAAGTGGCCTTAAAAAAATATCTGTTGGTCTTGAGACAGTTGTTAACCTTAGAGTGAAGCTGTTGGCCTTTGATAAGCATTTAGCCGAAAGCGAGTTTGTATTCAGGTAGGGAAGTTTTAGCTTGCATTGAGGTTCATGACCCGATGTATGTGTCGAAGGATGTACTTCAAGTATTAGAGAAAATTGAGTTTGAAAATGTTGTTGTTAGAATAAGACAATAATTAAAGGTCTCGGTACCTGAACGAGCTCAACGTTGAATAAGAGAGAAGATTTGAAAAACTTCTTCATGTTAGCAGAGGTAATGGTCGTGGTGTGAGGAGAGGCAGTGGTCGTGGTGTGAGGAGAGGCAGTGGTCGTGGTGTGAGGAGAGGCAGTGGTCGTGGTGTGAGGAGAGGCAGTGGTCGTGGTGTGAGGAGAGGCAGTGGTCGTGGTGTGAGGAGAGGCAGTGGTCGTGGTGTGAGGAGAGGCAATGGTCACACAAGAAACTATAATTCGTAAAAAAAAAAGAAAGAAAAAAGTAGAAAAAAAATCAGAATTAGAAACAGTTGATCGTCTCCAAGAAACTTAGTCAACCCTTAATCATGAAGACAATGTCGCTCTTACACACTCTACAGCCTTACGAGGAGCCATTAGTATCACCTGAAGGAGCAGTTCGTCCTAAAGTGGTACTTGAACTGGAAGACAACAACGTCGAATGTATGTCAAGTGGAATTCTTGAAGACGCTCTTAAGTAAAATAAAATATCTGGTTACTATGAAGTACAGATGGAAGGTAAAGAAAGATCAGAGAATGACGGAGGACAAACAGATAATCACAGGGGGAACTCATCATACTGGGTGGTACACAGTGTTACGGAAGGTCTGAAATCAAGAGCAGTTTATTACGATAGAGAAGACGATTTAATTTACTGAGTATAATTCTTTTATGTAAAAATACTTAAGACACAAATTTGATAATGACTGAAAATTATTAGCATTATAAAAAGATAAAAAAAAGATTACGTGAAGATTAGCCCCACTTAAACGCTACCCGGAGGTTTAGGTTTAGGTTAGGTTAGGGTTAAATTAGGTTAGGTTAGGTTTAGGTTAGGGTTAAATTAGGTTAGGTTATGTAAGTTTAGGTTAGGTTTGCTAAAGGGATGTTAATCCTAAAGTGAAATAAACTGACGTGTTTGATCATAACATCATCCGAAAAGTGTGTGTGTGTGTGTGTGTGTGTGTGTGTGTGTGTGTGTGTGTGTGTGTGTGTGTGTGTGTGTGTGTTCTCTTGCTTACAGCCATATAATAAAGTGGGTAAATACTTCAAACTGTGAAAAAAAGAAACTTGAACTTTCCTTAATTCTTAGAAGTTGTTAAGCAATACAGAAGTCTTAATTAACGTCCCATAGTTAATGACCTTAATCACTGAAGCAGGTAAACAACAACAACAACAACAAATTGATCCTAATTACAAATGAAAGATGAAGGAAAGAAGAAATGAATAAACACAACAGGAAGACCGAAAAAAACCCCGTAATTGCAGGATGAATGAAATGAAAGAAATTGGTCTTTTTTCAACTGTCCCAGAACAGGATATAATGCCCTGGACTTCACTCTTCCCTTCCCAGCAAATAATAATTACATGATATTAAGGTCACAGGGTGTAAGACTGATAATGTTTACTGACCAATAAGGTGAGAAAGAAAGAAAGAAATAAGGAAGGAAGAAAGAGGGAAAGAATGATAGAAGGAAGGAAGGAAGGAAGGAAAGAAAGAAATAAGGAAGGAAGAAAGAAGGAAAGAAAGATAGAAGGAAGGAAGGAAGGAAGGAAAGAAGGAAGGAAGGAAGGAAGGAAGGAAGGAAGGAGAATAAATCCCAAACGACTCTCTTTAATAAGTTAGGTAATGATAAACAAACACGAATTACCTCAACACACCCCACCACTTCTCTTTCTCTCTTCTTATCTCTCTCATTCTCTACCGTTTTCTTTTTCCCTCTTTCCCTCTCTCTCTCCCTCCCACTCTTCTTCCTTCTCTGTCGATCTCTTTCTCTGCTCTGTCTGTATGTCTCTTCCTCTCTCTCCCTCTCTTTTCCCTCTCTCCCCTCTCTTTTCCCTCTCTCCCCTCTCTCTCTCTTCTGATCATCTATAATCAGCAATAATTGATAACCTTACGCATCCTGGTCCATTTCCTGATTACTGGGGTTCAGTTTCGACTAAGTAAACGACATCAGTATTGGTCAGAAACTTACCCAGTAGAGAAAAGTTTAGGGAGTCATGTGTAGCTCTGGTGTGGTGTGGTTAGGTTAGGGGTTAGGTTAGGTTAGAGGTTAGGTTAGGTTAGGTTAGAGGTTAGGTTAGGTTAGGTTAGAGGTTAGGTTAGGTGGAACAAAGTGCAGGTCCTCTTCAAGGCCAACTGGAAGCACGTCTATTTGTAAGGTTATTTCAGGTAAAGGGCGACTGGAATCACGAGAAAACAAAGTTAAATAGAAGCCTTAATCTGTCGTGGACTAAGGTTAGCTGCAAGCAAGTTCATCTCTTATAAAGACACAGGCCAGGCCAGGTAGGTGACATAGAAGTCAGGCCACGCAGGATACAGAGAGGCCAGACCAAGCAGGCGCCAGGCATGATATAGAGAGACCAGGCCATGCCGGCTATAGAGATACCAGGCCATACAGGAGACAGACAGAGATGCCAGGCCATACAGGAGACAGAGAGGCCAGACCAAGCAGAAGACAAAGAGACCAGGCCAGGCATGAAACAGAACAGAGACCGAGGACAAATGCTCTTCCATTAGAGGTTGTAAAAGTCATCCAACACAAGGCGATGATAAGAAAGAACACAAGAATTCGCATTAAGGGACAACTTGTAATGACCAAAGGATGAGGCCCAGGTCAGAACGTTCCCGGCCAGACGGTGACTGTGACGAAACACTCCCGGGAGAGAGAGAGAGAGAGAGAGAGAGAGAGAGAGAGAGAGAGAGAGAGAGAGAGTGTTGATCATGTGCAGTGTCAGGGTTGGCTGATCGAAACATTCTCTCTGTCAGGGATTAAGTGAGTCCGTAAGTGAATGATTAGATCATACACTCAGGACTGTTATCTGAGTTGATGACACAGTTGAAAGATGATATTAAGTTTATTCTTTCATCTGGAATTTATATCACAGATGATGAAGCTGGAAATAACAGTAAATATACACACACACACACACACACATATATATATATATATATATATATATATATATATATATATATATATATATATATATATATATATATATATATATATATATATATATATTATTTTTTTACATTTTCTGTTTTGTAATGCCAACCATGAAACGAATCTGTCAATCATTCAGGAATATTTTGTTTTTATATCCAGGTAAGTATACTGTAACTACCTGAGGATTACTGTGGCTGTACTTATATCCAAAACTGTACCTGCGTTAACAGACATCACATATATTTATTCATCAGTGTATTATGTTTTGTCCGTCTCTTTCTTGTTGTTCCTTTAGTTCTCTTCCCTCTTATTCCTCATCCCAGTACAATAACATTTTAGTGAGGTCTCATTCCACTCGATTCTCCAGAAACATAATGATCTTATACCTACTGTTTACTTCTTCATTCTTACTCTGCGATGCTCTGCCAGACCATTCATGTTCAGAGGGTACACCTGGTCTACCCCCCCCCCCCACAAGGTCATACAGGTGGAGGTCGTATCTATGGAAAGTAGGAAGTTCCCCTGGGCTTATCTTTGATTTTTTTTCAACCGCTCGCTAACACACACACACACACACACCTGCTCGCGCGCACGCACACACAATTACATTAAAAGTTCTACGTGTCTCCACCACACCCAGCCTGTTATCCTCCCACACTACCTCCACCACCATACCCACCCTGCCCATCCTCCATATCACTTCACTGTTAACTGTACAGGGTCATGGCAGGTACAGATCCACCACTTGTTTTGACCGAAAAGTGGCATTCGATATTGTACGAATTAACCAAAATAAATATCGGGGGTCGGCTTTCCCACTGGATAAGTGGTTACCTCACTAACAGAAGGGCTGCTGCACTGTTTCAGGGTTACAAAAGTGAAGTTAAAGATAAGAAACTTGGCACCCCTCAAGGTGGAGTACTTAGCCCCACTTTGTTCAATGTTCTTATTAATGCATTATTAAATTTAATACCAGACAACCCCAGCAATATTACAATCAACTATTCTGATGATATTCTTATACATACTAAAACTCATCGTGAAATGCAAACCACCCTGAACCATGTACGCGCAGCCAAGTTCAAGATAGGTAACAACACCACTGCCTATGTCTCTTCCTTTAAATATCTTGGTGTCTCCATCCCTTGTACAGTTGCGGAAATGTGTTCCTTCACCTCCTGCGGTAACCCGTGTCTCCAAACGGCAGCGTCGCAGTAGTAGTATCACTGTTTATGAATGAATGGGTATTGGTCATGTGACGACGGACGTGATTGGTGGATAGGTTTGCTATAGATCATATAGGTTGGCCGTTTGGAGACACGGGTTACCACAGGGGGGATAGGAACACATTTCCGCAACTGTACCTCACCTGCCATACAACAGCTGACCCGCCAATGTACTTGACAGCGCTAATGTTAGAATTTGTTAAAACAATGTACCTACGCTATATAAGACCTCTGAGAGATTACCACGCACCAGCCCTAGGATGCCCCAGAAGCACTAAAGTACTTAATATAAGGAAAGAACTAGGTATACCCAGTGTCAACGATACAATAATTGAAGTCAACCTCATGATAGCCCTGAGGCTTTTGCGTGGTGATCCTGATAACATTATTTCCTTAAAATTGCTAGAATATATGAGTTATGGGACTGGTGAATCTAAATGGATCCAAACTACAGCTACACATATGAAGATGTTTGGACCAGACCATTTGCATAAAGTTGAGACACAACAGCGCTTCCTGCCACCCTGGCGGACAGTTCCCTTCGTTATTACAATACCGACACATCCACCGAAACGATTAATAACGCAAAATCTTTATCTCCGAAACACTGCCAAAGTGAGAGCTCTTGAACACATACACACTGTACAGACTGATGATAACATCACACAGACCATCTACACTGATGGATCTCTTAACACCGCCTGTGGGAGGGCTGGAAGTGCTATCGTTGTGACCCAACCTGACGGTAATACAATACAAAAAGGAGATAGAATTAACAACTGGGTATCCACTCTACAAACTGAATTAGTTGCCATACTCACAGCCATTAAATTTGTTGAAACCACTGTTACTGACAGTCTCATCATCACTGACTCTCTATCCTCACAACTTGCCCTTGACACTTTCAACTTTAGTTGTCACGCGCTTGTCTCTGAAGCCAGACACAAATATGCGTACCTTGTTGACCGGGGTGTCAAGGTCAAGCCTTTGTGGATCCCCTCTCACTACGCCCTCAAAGGACATGACAGAGTTGATGCCCTCGCCAAACTAGTTGATGAATTTGACGCAAGCAGACAAGTGCAAACAGGAAATAGTCAATATATTGTTTAACAAGATGAGATGAATCAACTCAAACATGTATATGGAGCAAGTAACAAGATCACTAGATTACAAGATATTGTAACCGCTATATACAGTAAGTATCTCCGGCAGTATTTCCCTCAAGCAGATGTGAACAAAACTAAATATAAAGTGTGTGGTCAAACAATTAGCCACACAATGTGTGAAGATAGAACCTTTTAGGGACAGGTCCAAGCACACTGTGTGTGAAATGGCACAACACTTTATCTCTAATGGCAAGATAGCCGACATATTAAGGTGGTATCCACTTTTTTTTTTACACTCAGTAGCTATATCAGCTCCCATGTATAGAACCAAACACACAATGTGCTTGAATACTTCTCACGCAAATGTGAATAACAGAGTGTGTGGCCAGACAAACTGCCTCACACTCCTGTTCTCACGCAGTTGCGAATAAGTAACCCTCTCTGTATAGAACTAAACAAGGAATGTATTTGAAATACTCTGTAACATTCAGCGTCATAATATCCCAACTACTGGGGACTATTACACACACTTTGTAACCTCTACTCTGTAATCCTTTTGTGTTACCGCTCACAGGATGAGTATGGAGGTGCACAATAAACTATACCACACCACCACCACACCCACCTTCCCACCCCCTCCCACACCACCACCACACCCACCTTCCCACCCCCTCCCACACCACCACCACACCCACCTTCCCACCCCTCCACACCACCACCACACCCACCTTCCCACCCCCTCCCACACCACCACCACACCCACCTTCCCACACCACCACCACACCCACCTTCCCACCCCCTCCCACACCACCACCACACCCACCTTCCCACCCCCTCCCACACCACCACCACACCCACCTTCCTAACCCCCTCCCACACCACCACCACACCCACCTTCCCACCCCCCCACACCACCACCACACCCACCTTCCCACCCCCTCCCACACCACCACCACACCCACCTTCCCACCCCCTCCCACACCACCACCACACCCACCTTCCCACCCCTCCACACCACCACCACACCCAACTTCTCACCCTCCCCACACCACCACCACCCTACCCATCCACCCACATCACCACCATACCCACCCTACCCATCCCCCCACCACCACTACCACACCCACCTTCCCACCCCCCACACCACCACCACACCCAACTTCTCACCCCCCCACACCACCACCACCCTACCCATCCACCCACACCACCACCACACCCACCCTACCCATCCTCAACCTATTCATCAAAACAAGACTCGTATAAACTCCACATGCTTCCTTCCTCCCCACGTTCCCCCATCCTCTGCCACTCTATCCTTCCCCTAAACACTCTATCCTTCACCTAGTTACCCCCATCAATCCATATCCTCATCCTTCCCTCCCCTCCAAATAAAATTCTCAGAAGTCCATGAACATAATCCGGTTTAAGACTGACCATCAGGACAGTCACCTCACTACCCGCCATGATAAGACACGACCTGTAGCAACCATCCATCATTTTTTAAATATCGTTTTCTTTCATTTTTTTCTCTTTTTGGATTTGATGCCACTTTGATAAATTCTGTCAGTGTGGAATTTGACTGTAGTAACTTTTCTCCAGTGTGAGATTTGATAGGCCTTTTCCCGAGTAATTTTTGACAGGTTCATATAAACGGAATTTGACAACAGCCAGCCTATTAGACAGAGCCCATGAGCAACAGCTTCCTTCACCGTGGGTTGTGACTCAGTTTCCTTCACCGTGGGTTGTGACTCAGTTTCCTTCACCGTGGGTTGTGACTCAGTTTCCTTCACCGTGGGTTGTGACTCAGTTTCCTTCACCGTGGGTTGTGACTCAATTTCCTTCATAGTGGGTTGTGACTCAGTTTCCTTCACTGTGGGTTGTGACTCAGCTTCCCTCACCGTGGGTTGTGACTCAGTTTCCTTCACCGTGGGTTGTGACTCAATTTCCTTCACTGTGGGTTGTGACTCAGTTTCCTTCACCGTAGGTTGTGACTCAGCTTCCTTCACTGTGGGTTGTGACTCAGTTTCCTTCACCGTGGGTTGTGACTCAGCTTCCTTCACTGTGGGTTGTGACTGCTACAGGTCCTCCGAAAGTGGTAATTGACAGGTTCCTCCAGAGTGAACCTCAAGAGCCAGGCTGTAGGGGAGTTAAGGATCTCCATAGGGAAAGATAAGTCCTCAAACCTGAACACAGACCCAATAGAGGTCTTCAAAATGGGACTAAAAGACTTCATGTAAATAATGTAACCTATTTAAACTTTACCTATCTCGCTGTATTAGAGTCTTAGTGCAGTTAAGATGCCATTTTGAATATCAGTTTCGTCGTTCAGTTGAGTAGTGTCATTAGTTTAATCTTCACAGAGCAGCAGTTACTAGGCATATTTAACATACGAGTCCTTGAGAATCCAGACCGCGGGTCGTGTAGGTCACGGGGTGAACTGTGGTAGTTTCATCATACCAGGAAATTTAAGTGTTGATGGTGACATTGAAAGGTCAAATAAAAAAGAAAAAAAGAAAAAGGTATAATAATCATACCTGTAATATTTTCTGTTATCCTTTACTTATAGTTGTCAGTAATGTATATAATCAAGGGATGAATTTCCTCACGACAAGAACAATTTCCCTCCCGCACGCACACTAACCAGATTTCAGGCTCCGTCGGGTGGAAGCTTCGAACAAACAGGTGCCGTACAATCCAGATATTGATCCAAGCTCTCGGTGACCAACTCCTCCTCTGCTCTGCTGACCTAATTCGCTTCCACGTCTTTAGATATTATTGCGTGGGGGGTGAGGAGGAGGGTGAGGAGGAGGGGAGGAGGGTGAGGAGGAGGGGAGGAGGAGGGGGAGGGGGGGAGGAGGGGGGAACGGAGGGGGAGGGGGAAGGGTGAGGAACAGATACTCTATGTGACACACCTCCCATTATAGGGTCTTTTAAGAGTTATATCTCGTCGTTCGTTCACGTGTGGGAGAGTCAGAGATCAAATTTGTCAATAAATATGGCTGGACCGTATTGCCGTCTCGTGCCAGACTGTGGGGTTAAAACAAGTTGTCCTTTTATACGATGACGCTGCGGGTCATTACATATTACAAACAAGAAAAAACCCAGGAAAACTGCATTAATCTCAACAGCAACATGTGGCAGAGGTTTCATGTAGGCTAGGTAGAATCTCTTACAGTAAAACCAAGGTTGCTGTCAATTTAGCCCATGACATATGTCAAAATTTTAACAGGGGATCTTGCTGGCATTCAAAGGCACTCAGTTCAGTAGCTGTGATCCTAACACTCTCAGTGAGGACTCCACGAAGGAACGCCTTATACAGTATATGTACATAAACTCCTTAACTTCCCCAAATTCCCTCTGCCAATACGTGTCACAACACCTGGCTGAGTGGCAGAGGTCGAGCGTGACGTACCCAAACACCTATGGTAGCTCACATGCACCCTAAGGTTGCTCCACCAGTTATGATATCTTGAATAAATAAAAAGACGAGCAACTCTGCAGGTGAGACAGAGAGGCAGACAGAGACAGAGAGACAGACGTCCTTGAGACACGAACCACTGCAGCGAAATGTCTGTGCGTGTTTCCGACCTTTTGTGGCTATTCTTACCTTGTGAAAGGTTATATGAAGCTGGTGCGAGGCGGTCCTCTTCACACCATGTTGACACACTGAGGCGCTGGGGTACGGCGGGTAAGTTTATGATGGCTGTGAGAGCACTTAGTGGCTCCTAAGACCACGGGGCTGGGTGCTGAGAACCTCTGGTAGCTAGGGGAGCACAGGGTGGCTGCTAGGAAGTCACAGGGGTCACTCTTGCACAAGCGACACACGCACGGACAGTTTGCTGGTGTGTCGTGACATCAACACTTAAGTTTAAATATATTTATTTATATTTATATATATATATGTGTGTGTGTATATATATAATAGACGAGATATAGTTACATTTGTAGCATTCAGACGTGGGGACTAGCAAATGAAAAGTAACTAGAGGCTAGTATTAAATGTTTAGGTATATATATATATTCATATATATGTATATATATAACCATATATATATTCATATATATATATCACAACTAACCAAAACAAAAGAATCTGGCGCATCAACTAGTCATTAATAAAAAAAATTATATATATTTTTTGTATTTTTTTACAAGAAGAGGAAGCGTCGTGCTGATATATCGTAAATGACAACACTTACACGCACAAGAAGGCTTTTTTGACAACAGTTTCTTGAGACGTGCGAGCGACGGATCAATGTTTATACTAAAGTCACCATAGTTAAGTAACACTGTGTGGTTGGCTCAGATGGTCGCCGGCAGCAGAGAGGACAGCGCCCCCGAGTCCGTGTACCAACTCTATGGACATTCAACACCCACTCTCACCAACACGCCAGCAGCGATGGGGGTGTGGTGGTTAGGTGTTGGCAGGGCTGGTGGTAGTTGTGATGGTGGTGATGGTGGTGGAGATAGTGGTGGTGTTGGAGGGTGGTGGAGGGCCGGTTTGTTCCGCGGGACAGTATGTATCTCTACCCCGGTCGAACTCCTCTCGCCAACTGGGAGCCGTGGTGATGGTGGTGCGGCCCCTCCCTCCCACCCTCCCGCCCCTCCAAGATCCCTCCCTCCCACCTTCCCGCCCAGGGTCAGCCGCTACTGCGTCGACGCCTCCTTCCCTCCGCTGGTGTCACCTCCATTCCACCCCCACCTTCCCTCCCTACACACACCTTCCTTCCTTAACCCATATCTTCCTTCTCTATACCTCTACTTTCCCTCCCTACACCTCCACCTTCCCTCCATATGCCTCCACCCCCCTCTACGACAAATGCACCCTCCTTCCTGCCACAAAAAAAAAATCCTTCCTTCCTTCCTTCCTTCCCTCCACCAAGATTACACCCCTCCCACCTTCTTTCCCTCCCATATACCTAAGAAATCAACTACACTTTCCCTCCACTACGAACACAACCCTCCTCCCTCCCTCCCTCCCTCTCCTCGTCCTCTCCACCATCACGTAAAACACTCTTTTCCTTCCTCCACTTTCCTTCACCCAAAAACCTAACCACCCTTCCTTTCCTCGTCTTTCCATCCAATAAAAAATACAACCCCCTCCCTCCCTCACCTCCTCCCTCCCTCCCCCTCCCTCCCTCCCTCCCTCACCCCCTCCCTCCCTCCCTCCCTCACCCCCTCCCTCCATCACCTCCTCCCTCCCTCCCTCACCCCCTCCCTCCATCACCTCCTCCCTCCCTCTCTCACCCCCTCCCTCCCTCCCTCACCCCCTCCCTCCCTCACCTCCTCCCTCCCTCCCTCCCTCACCCCCTCCCTCCATCACCTCCTCCCTCCCTCCCTCACCCCCTCCCTCCATCACCTCCTCCCTCCCTCTCTCATCCCCTCCCTCCCTCACCTCCTCCCTCCCTCACCCCCTCCCTCCCTCACCCCCTCCCTCCCTCACCCCCTCCCTCCCTCACCCCCTCCCTCCCTCACCCCCTCCCTCCCTCACCCCCTCCCTCCCGCACCTCCTCCCTCCCTCCACCAAATATACTCTCCATAATAATTCCTCTGTACATTTTTATCTGTAATTAATTTCCTTTTAGATGACGTTGTAAATATCTCTCACTCTGCCTATCACTTTACTTGGATATATAGACACACACACACACACACACACACACAGATAAAAACCATTATACTTTCACTAATTTTAGATACGTAAATGTACATAAATCAAGTCAATGCACGCACGCACGCACGCACGCACGCACTACTACTACTACTACTAATACTACTACTACTATCATCATTATTATTATTACTACTACAATAATAAGATAATGAAGAAGGATAACAGTACTAACAACACTACATTATCAATAGGACTAAACTTCTATACAAGAGAGAGAGAGAGACAGAGAGAGAGAGAGAGAGAGAGAGAGAGAGAGAGAGAGAGAATGAAGTGCTTCCGGTGACAACTTTTTAACCTGACCTCCTCCCCTTGGTGACGTCACTAATTTGACCTCTAACCCCTAACCCCCCATGATGCTGGAAAGAACGAGGGCGCCGTCCCTGCCAAGGTCAGCCACCCATTGAGAGATAAAGCATCATCAAGGTTATTAAAGGTCTAATAACATGATTACCAGAGCACGGTAATTACACAGTTCATTCATTCGGCTCGAACATATGGAAATATGCACATTACCAGCGTATGTATGTATGTATATTGTGTGTATTTTCTTATTCCATAATGAGTGGTTTCCCTGCACACACACACACACACACACACGCTAATCATTATTACCACACTTTTACCACACCCACAACCTCAACCATTATTACCACACTTTTACCACACCCACAACCTCAACCATTATTACCACACCTGTACCACACCCTTATCCATTATTTATGTTTACCTCTAAAGACTGCCCTTAGCAAAGTTGTTTAACATGTCATTAAAAACGGGTGTAGTACCAGAATCCTGGAGGATAGCGATTGTGATACCTATTTCAAGAAGGGAGATAGATCACTATCCTCAAACTATCGGTCAATTAGTTTAACTTGAATTGTTGGCAAATTGCTGGAAACAACAATTTCAAACATAATTCCAAATCACCTGGAGAATCACAAGTTAATCAATGATTCCCAACATGGCTTCACAGTGGGCGTTCATGTCTAACAAATCTATTAACATTCTTTTCAGCTGTTTTCGAATCAGTGGATGACGGACACGATTATGATGTGGTTTACCTCGACTTTAGCAAAGCCGTCGACAAGGTCCCCCACGAAAGACGTAAAGTGGAAGCTCATGGAATTGGATGAATGTTCTAAGTTGAGTTAGGGCGTGGTTACAGGACAGGAAACAGAATCAGCATTAACGGCACTAAATCCAACTGGGGTAACGTCACTAGTGGAGTACCCCAAGGCTCAGTACTTGGACCATTACTATTTATTGTATACATAAACGACATAGATATAGGCAACGACGTAGACAGAATGGATATCGAATCCCTAGAAAGCATACAGAGGAGAAAGACAAGACTAATTCTGGGCATTAGGAACCTTGAGTACAGAGACAGGTTAAAGAATCTGAATCTGCACTCCCTCGAGAGACGTAGAGTGAGGGGCGATATGATCGAGGTGTATAAATGGAAGTCAGGGTTAAACAAAGGTGATATAACAAAGGTACTCAAACTATCCAACCAGGAGCGAACTCGTAACAATGGTTTTAAATTAGACAAATTTAGATTTAGGCGCAAGATAGGTAAACAGTGGTTTGGAAATAGAGTAGTGGATGAGTGGAACAAGTTACCAAACATCATCATTAACTCGAATACGCTGGATAGCTTCAAACATAGGTTGGATGGGTATATGAGCGATAGGGGTTGGGTGTAAATGCGACTGCCCAGTATTGGGACAATAGGCCCGCTGCAGTTTCCTCCATTCTTATGTTCTTATGTTCTAAGAAATATTTAAAAAAAAAAAACATCCTTGAGGAATAACAGAATAAATTTTAATTGTTCTTAATTTTTTTTTCATAATCTTTCCTGCGATTGAAAAAATATGAAAAAAATAAACTCAATGAAAACAGAATAATTCCGGTTTTCGTTAATAAAACTAAATTTATTGTATTTGGTATGTCGCTTTTTTATTTATTTTTTAAATAAATTAAGATTATTCCACTTATGACATTTGCATCAAGTTTTCTTTTTGTTAGAATAAACTAATTTATTTATTTATATTCTTGATTTATTTTTCTTTGGAATACATAAAATTATGCCACAAATTTGCTGTTATAAGAATTGTACTGGAAAAAATTTCTTTGGTCTTATAAATTAAATTGAAATCGTTTTCTTGTACAACTAAGTCGTTCCATTAAAAGAAAGTCTCTAAATATTTATTCTGATAAATGTTTCCAATACAACAATAAGCCTCGTTCACATTTTCTTCCGTGGGAATCAATCCACTGGATGTGTAGCTCACTTTTATCCAGCATGTTAATAAGGGTTGATCCGAGGTTAATCCTAAGTGTTGCAAATCCTCTTATACTCGCAGCTAAGAGAGAGAGAGAGAGAGAGAGAGAGAGAGAGAGAGAGTATGATCCTCGCCGATAGTCACTGGTAAAAACATACGCCATGTTGGATACTCCTTCAATACTTTATGTTATGAGGTATCTACTTATTGTCCATTTTCCATTACAAAATGTACAGTACATATAACACACAGTATTCCATGGTTATATCGCAACACACAGAAATTTAGCATTACAACACAACACAAGGTTTGCTCTCTCTCTCTCTCTCTCTCTCTCTCTCTCTCTCTCTCTCTCCCTGTTTATCACACTTCTTCGTAGTTTATATAATTTCTTCATAAGTTCTCTTTCCGCCACACATGAGCTTATACAGTGGGTGGTCATAACACCGCTGTCTCTCTCTCTTTGTACAGGACGAAATGCAGGAGTTTAAATGTTTACAGCAGTTGTTTCCGGTGTGTGTGTGTGTGTGTCTTGGTAGGGGGTAAGGGTTAGGTTAGGTTATGGATGTGGTGGCAATAAAACAGTATTGGGGGTGAGTCAGGACCAGTAAGGCGACACAATGGCAGTTAACACCCGAGACACCTTGTTTATCTGGCACCCACCCTTGACAACCTGTTCTCCTACACAAGCACCACCACCACCACTCCACCACCAACACAAGCACCACCACCACCACCACTCCACCACCAACACAAGCACCACCACCACCACTCCACCACCAACACAAGCAGCACCACCACCACCAACACAAGCACCACCACCACCAACACAAGCACCACCACCACTACCACCAACACAAGCACCACCACCACCAACACAAGCAGCACCACCACCACCACCACACAAGCACCACCACCACCAACACAAGCACCACCACCAACAATAAAGGTTCGAGTTATTTTGTCCTTCTACTAATTATTTATCTTGACATATAAGCGAGAGACTTTCTTTACATAACTTGTGGATCAAACAACTAAAATAAGGACGCAACTAATCTCGTCACGTCTCTCCCGTAAAGCTTAGAGGCTAAAGAGTAAATCAATATTGTTATATGTTATTGTGGAGAGGAACTATACCATCACATTAGGCAAGTCCTGGTGATTATAACAGCTTTTATCTTGCTAATTAGGTTCATATTACCAAGGATGGAACCTCTCAAGAACCAATGACAGGTAACATGAAGTGAACTATACTGAAGTTAACCTAACCTAATCTAACCATAACCTAATCTAACCTAACCTAACTAGTAGATAATATTATAAAGAAACGTCACAGACTAACTGCTACGTATAATCACTTGACACAATTAACAACTCAAAGCGGAAAATTGTGAGTAGTGGGAAGACAAAGCTTTTGGTGAAGAAGCACACCAAGGATACGACAACAACGACAACAACAGCTAAGTGTACCAACCCGTTCAGTCCCTTGATAGACGAATTGGACGTTAGTACAGTCAGGGACAGGGATGACAAGGAAGGTATAAAAACTTTAATTGTTGGTGACTCACAGGTAAGGTACATGGACAGGGCCTTTTGTGGTAAAAACAAAAATAGGATGAGGGTGTGTTTGCCAGGAGCTGGGGTGGGGGATATAATTGACAGGATGGACAATATCTTGTCTGGTAATGGGAACAAACCCATTATCTGCCTCAGTGCAGGAGGCAATGATATTGGCCGGTGTAGGAGCGAGGAGCTTCTTGATAAGTTCAAGGCAGCCATAGATCGTATTAGGACTAAGGGAGGGATCCCTATCATATGCGGTGTCCTGCCTAGAAGGAGAGTTGGCAGTGAATGGTTGTCAAGGGCGGTTGGTGTTAACGACCGTCTTGACAGATATTGCAAGTCAATATCAGTCCCATTCATTGACAACTGGGACAACTTCTATGGCAGAAGGGACCTTTATGCTAGGGATGGGGTGCACCTGTCTAGGGATGGAGTAGCAACCCTGGCTGGGGCTCTAGAGGGGGCAGTTCAAAAGATATCGAAGTCTTTAAACTGCTAAGAGAACATAGGGGCACGGGGGTGGAGGAGACTGCAGTGGGAGCGGGTAAACAAGGCGAAAGATTACAGGGAAATAGTGTTAGGAATGATGACATAACTAAATTAGACAGGGAGTTTAAAACTAAACGCGGTAAGGGAAGGACTCAGAACACGACTAACTTAAATGTATATTACGCGAACAGTAGAAGTATGAGAAACAAAATGGATGATATTAGGGCCTTGGTATGTACAGAAGAAATCGATATAATTGCATTCACTGAAACATGGATCAACCTAGACACACGTGAATTACCAGTCGAATACCAAATTGCGGGTTACAAACTGTTCCATACCGATAGGCAGACCAGGAAAGGAGGCGGAGTAGCAATCTATGTTAGGGATAATCTGAAGTGTGAAATAAATAAGGAAATAAAAACTGAGAGGAATACAGAAACAATTTGGATAGAATTAAGCGACGGTCGGGAAAAATTAATCACAGGAGTAATATATAGACCCCCCAATCTTGACAGAGTCAATGAGCGACTTATCTGGGATGAAATGCGCAGGGCTTCCATACACAACAAAGTCTGTATAGTAGGCGACTTTAACCTTGGCCAAATAGATTGGACCGACCTTACGGGAAACTCAGAATCAGAGGATTTTCTCGAGACGATCCAGGACTGTTTCCTAAGTCAACATATAACCGAACCCACACGGGGTAATAATATATTGGATTTAGTTTTGTCAAACAGAGAAAACCTCATTAGCAATGTCGAGGTAGGGAACGAACTTGCAAACAGCGATCACAAAGAAATCCGATTCCAGTTAGATTTTCAGGGCAGACGTAAGGAAAATTCCACTAAAGTACCAGATTTCAGAAGGGCAAACTTTGACAGTTTAAAGAGGCAGCTAAGAGAGGGGGTGTCGCGCTTGGCCGTGAACCTGACAGATGACACCGACCTGATAACGAGATCTGAGATTGCCGAGTTCCACGACAATTTAAATAGTGAGTTACTTAATGCACAAAGGCAGAACATACCATACAAAAAACTCAGATCAAACAACAATGACCCTAAATGGATAAATAATTATTTAAAGAACATCATTGGCCAAAGGAAGGCTATAGGTAGAAGGATAAATCGTGGCGAAATTCACCTCCGGGACTATTATAGGGTATTGGCGAGTAGGGTTAAAACCGAGATAAGGAAAGCAAAGAGGAATAATGAGGTAAGGATAGCAAGGGAGGCAAAGACAAACCCCAAAGGATTCTACCAAATGTACCACACTAAAACACGAGAAAAGATTGGACCAATACGGTCAGACTCCGGCGAGCTCACTGATAACGACGGAGAAATGAGCAACAATTTGAATAAATATTTTTCAACAGTTTTCACCAGCGAAAATTTAAACATGATACCCGAGGCACCGACTCTATTCAGAGATAGTGAAGAAAACAAATTAAGTGAGATAGTAGTGACTAGTAACGATGTTAGTAAGCAAATAGACAAACTAAAGCCTAATAAGTCACCTGGTCCCGATGAGATATTTGCCAGAGTATTAAAGGAATGTAAGGAAGAGCTTAGTATGCCCTTAGCAAAGTTGTTTAACATGTCCTTAAAAACAGGTGTAGTACCAGAATCCTGGAGGATAGCGAATGTAATACCGATCTTCAAGAAGGGGGATAGATCACTATCCTCTAACTACCGCCCAATCAGTCTAACATCAATAGTAGGCAAATTACTGGAAGCAATCATTTCAAACTCTATTCGAAATCACCTGGAGAAGCACAGATTGATCAATGATTCCCAGCATGGCTTCACAAGCGGACGTTCTTGCCTAACTAATCTATTAACATTCTTTTCATCAGTTTTCGAATCAGTGGACGAGGGGCACAATTATGATGTGGTATATCTCGACTTTAGCAAAGCCTTCGACAGAGTACCCCACGAAAGACTAATTAGAAAGGTAGAAGCTCATGGCATCAAAGGTGACATCCTTAAATGGATTAGGGCGTGGTTACAGGACAGGAAACAGCGAGTGAGCATTAACGGCACTAAGTCCCATTGGAGCAACGTCACAAGTGGAGTTCCCCAAGGCTCAGTACTTAGACCATTATTGTTTATTATATACATAAACGACATAGATATCGGCATAGACAGCAACATAAGTAAATTTGCTGATGATACTAAAATAGGACGTGTTATCAAATCTGACGAGGACTCGGCAAAACTACAGGAGGATCTAAACAAATTTTTCGAATGGTCTGAAAAATGGCAGATGAAATTCAACATTGACAAATGTAAAGTACTCAGTTTTAGGGAATGTAAACAGGGAAACCAGATACCAGATGAACAACGATGCCATAGAGAAATCCGACTGCGAGAGAGATTTAGGAGTAATGATAAGTAGGAACCTTAAGCCAAGTAAACAATGTGTTTTTGCTCGTAACAAGGCTAATAAAGTACTTGGGTTCATACAAAGGAGTGTTAGTTACAAGACTAGCGAGGTCATCCTAAAACTGTATCTTGCTCTTGTGAGACCACACCTGGATTACGCAGTCCAGTTCTGGTCACCGTATTACAGAATGGATATAGAATCCGTGGAAAGAATCCAGAGGAGAATGACAAGACTAATCCCGGGTATCAGGAACCTTGAGTATAGAGACAGGTTAAAGCATCTTAATTTGCACTCCCTTGAGAGACGTAGAGCGAGGGGCGACCTGATAGAGGTGTATAAATGGAAGGCAGGGCTAAACAAAGGGGACATTACAAAGGTACTCAAATTATCCAACCAGGAGCGAACTCGTAACAATGGTTTTAAATTGGACAAATTTAGATTTAGGCGCGAAATAGGTAAACACTGGTTTGGAAACAGAGTAGTGGATGAATGGAACAAGTTACCAAATATCATCATTAACTCGAATACGCTGAATTGCTTCAAACATAGGTTGGATGCTCATATGAGCAATAGGGGTTGGGTGTAAACGGGACTGCCCAGTATGGGCCAATAGGCCCGCTGCAGTTTCCTCCATTCTTATGTTCTTATGTTCACAGAAAGTTTCTCTTGCCGCCTTAAACAGCCCAGTGTGCTCTCACGATCACTAGTAAACACAAATGCTTTGACTAACACACTGCACAATGTTTTGCATGCTCCTAAATATTGCACTAGAGGAGACTCAACAATTGACAAGACATGTTTTCAAGTAATTGCGACAATATTTTTTTGAGTCGATGAGACACTTGAAGAATGACTGCACTACATACAAAAAAGATATTAGTCAGTGTTGGTAAGAAACAGACCACCTCGATCGAGCTCAGTCACAAACTCTAATGACAAACACCAGATTCTACTTCTGGCTGTCCATGCTTATGAACTAAAATGTTATCATCCAAATCTAAAAGGAGCAGAGTGTCATGTGATGTCAGCTCTGGCAGGATATAAAACACGTACCAAAATAAATTAGGAGTCATGGTAACTTATGACTAAACAGAAAAACTAAGGAGTGACCATAAGTTGTGTCAGTGCAATGATGACCATATGCAAGGCAGCGTCGTATGAGCGGGCGGGAAAAACAAGTCGTAAAGGAGCGAGAGCGGGTGGGTGGGGAGGGATGGGTGGGGGTAGGGGTAGAAGGGGGATAAGGGGTGGAGGTGAGATAGGGTAGGTGGAAGAGGTAAAGTGGAAGGGAGGAAGAATAAATAAAGGGAGGAGGAAAGAGAAGAGTGAAGGGGGAAGGAGGGAAGAGTGACATGAACGTGATGGATCACTGGAGAATCTTCGTCAGGAAAAAAGAGACCACATAGAGCTACGCCGGCGCACTTAAAGTAAAAGAGGTGAGAGGAATAGAGAGAAGTAAAGTTTGATAAATTATGAAACACTGAGAAGTAGAAGAGATAAATATTTACCCGCCTCTTTTTCTCTCTTAATATATCCCTGAGGGTCTCTATGGTGAGCAGGACCACAATGGAAGGCGGCGTGGAGAGGTGAAGAGGAGAGGAAGAAGGGGGGGGTGGGACGGAGGAGAGGGCCAGGGCCAGGACAGCCACGGGGAAAGGCCAGGGCCAGGACAGCCACGGGGAAAGGCCAGGCCAGCCATAAGCCAGGGACAGACCAGCCATAATGGATATATAATTATTTAAATAATATTATTGGACAAAGGAAGGCTATAGGTAGGAGAATAAATCGTGGTGAAGTTTACCTCCGAGATTATTATAAGGTGTTGGCCGGTAGGGTTAAGACCGAGATAAGAGAAGCAAAGAGGAATAATGAACTGAAGGTAGCAAGGGAGGCGAAGTCAAACCCCAAGGGATTCTTCCAAATGTATCACACTAAAACACGAGAAAAGATTGGACCAATACAGTCAGATACCGGCGAGCTAACTGATAACGACGGAGAAATGAGCAATAAACTGAACAGATATTTTTCATCAGTTTACACAACCAAAAATGTAAACATGAAACCCGAGGCTCCGACTATATACAGAGATAGTGAAGAAATAGATTAAGAGATATAATAGTGACCTTAGTAACAATGTTATTAAACAAATAGATAAACTAAAACCTAATAAGTCACCAGGTCCCGAAGACATATTTACCAGGGTATTAAGGGAAGGTAAGGAAGAGCTTAATATGCCCTTAGCAAAGTTGTTTAACCTGTCCTTAAAAACGGGTGTAGTACCAGAATCCTGGAGGATAGCGAATGTAATACTGATTTTCAAGAAGGGAGATAGATCACTATCCTCAAACTACCGCCCAATAGTTTAACATGAATTGTAGGCAAATTGCTGGAAGCAGTAATTTCAAACTCAATTCGAAATCACCTGGAGAAACACAAGTTGATCAATGATTCCCAACATGGCTTCACAAGTGGGTGAAGCAATGGTTTTAAATTAGACAAATTTAGATTTAGGCGCGAGATAGGTAAACACTGGTTTGGAAATAGAGTAGTGGATGAGTGGAACAAGTTACCAAACATCATCATTAACTCGAATACGATGGATAGCTTCAAACATAGGTTGGACGGATATATGAGCGATAGGGGTTGGGTGTAAACGGGACTGACCAGTATGGGGAAATAGACTCGCTGCAGTTTCCTCCATTCTTAAGTTCTTATGTGCTAAGCCAGGGCCAGGCCAGCCACAAGCCAGGGGCAGAGCAGCATTTTGTATTAAGACGATAATAAGTGAATATCTTTTTTCAGTGTTTTTCCTGAACGTTTTGCTGGTTCATAACTTTTATATTTATAAGTAAAATGAGAGATAAGGAAAAGTTTACGGTTTAAAGATGAAAATTTTCAGAGTTTTTCATCTTAAATCCACGAGTAAAAGTATAGAGAAACAGTTTAGGTCCTTTTGTTTCGCGAAGCAAGATGTTTACCGCCTATCATACTTGTCAAGATAACTAGAATCATTAGCGTCTTTAAAACTCTCTTCTTAATTTTAGATGTAGAGTGTTCAGTTTATATCGTACACACACACACACACACACACACACACACACACACACACACACACACACACACACAAAAAAAAAAAAACGAAATGAATTCCACAACTTTTATATTCCTCGTACTGTTACCTGGCGACGAATGAGTGAGCAAACTGTGTACACTCTGGCATGATCCACACAGCCTCTGTCTCCCAGTCCGTGTTAATATTCCTCCACACACTCCTTCCTCTTACTGACTTCATCAACATTCACGTCACTCATCTCCTAGCTCACATCACCCTCCACAAACAACTGAGTGTTGGTCAGCTTAGTCCAATTAAGGAAAGTTTAGATGTCTCGTACGATTGTGACAGTGAGTTGGCATTATTAAAGTAATGATGATTAGTGACCAGACCAGTCACCCAGGGCTCCTCAAACAATCCTTCATCACGTGACCTTCACCTACCTTGACCTCTCTATTCTCTCGCAAGCTGTGCCTCGTTTCTCTTCCTCTCCAGCCTGGCCATGAAATTCTTATTCCTACCAGTCATTCTCTCGGGGTCCTCATCGTTCCACATCAGTATAACCGTTGTGTCTTCTTCCACCTCATTGATGCTTTATGTACACCTCACAGTCTGCACCCAGGTAGAATGAGTTAGATCTAGCTGAGGATTTAACCCTGACAATATATCTTCCTATTTTCCCACTTTCGCTTGAGACTTATAGAATGGATATGTGTGATGGCTTCTATCTCTGCCTGTCCTTGATACTGAAGTGACCCCTTGACTCAGAGTTTATTCTTCAGCGTTTAAAACTTCGGTGATTACTTGACAAAGGTAGGCTCTTCCACACACATCTTCCTCTCTATGTAAGTCAGCCCTTCATCGTCAGGGACAGGAATGCCAAAAGAGTCCGTCTCAGAGGGGTAGTGCACACACACACACACACACACACACACACACACACACACACACACACAAAGGACAGATCCAGGAAGTGTCAATTTGGGATTAAAGTGATCATGTTTTTTTTAATTTCTTGTATAATGCATCTGTTTTATAATTGCTTAATTCACCTTCGTTTCCGATTTAAACTTCTAGATATATTATGTATGGAATAAACAACAAGTAATTCAAATACTGTGACTGTAAACAACTTGCAAAATGGCGATAATGTCAATTTTTGTTTATTATTTACGAACTTTTTATTTAGTCTATATTTTGATGAGTTAGACAGATATACACAGGGCATCCGATGAGTGAGAAGCATCGTGGAACCTGTTGTAAGTATCCTAACCTAACCTAACCTACCCTACCCTAACCTAACCTAACCTAATCTACCCTAACCTAACCTAACCTAACCTACCCTAACCTAACCTAACCTAACCTACCCTAACCTAACCTACCCTAACCTAACCTTACCGAACCTATGTTGCACTTGAACTGGGGGGGCTTTTGTCTGGGGGATTTTGTCCGGACCCCCCAAAAAGTGTACGTGTAATATACTGCATCTATAAGCCGCTAACTGGTCGTCAGGTATCCGAGACTCACCATCAGCCTGACCCTACTAAACCTATTTTGGGAAAAGTTTGGTTATATTCAAATAACAAAGAACGTCTTTAACCATACTGCACATATGAAACAAATTATATAAAGACTTAATTGGACGAATATATTCAAAACGCTTGACTTTTTACAGAGGGATGTGTCACAGAAACATTTTAAAAAGTGCAAATATTTCCGTAAACTTAAATAACAAGAACAAAATTAATTCTCTTAAGACGCCAACACAGGCCAAAGACAGTAAACTACCATAACATGTGACACACGTTAACACACCTGACAATTTTCACCGGACATAAAACAACGAATATCTACAAATCTTCGTTGGACAATAATATGATAACAACCTTCATTTTCTCTCTTTGACACACTCCCCCCCCTCCCCAACCTCCATCCCTCGCACCCCCCCTCCCTCCCCCCCCCCCCCCCCCCACACACACACGTCATTAAGGTGTGGCGTGGCGAGGGACCGTTTAATTAGTGCTTGGGCCGTAGGGGCAAGTGGCCACAGGCCTCCTGCCTCCTCAAGAACGTTATTAAACCGTTTAATCACGACCTCTTGGTGGTGGGGGTGGGGGTAGTAGTGGGGTGGTGGGTAGGTTGGTGGCTGAAGTGGGGAGGTTGATGGTGGAGGGGTAGTGGATGGAGTGGTGGACGGGTGGTGGACATGTTGGTGGATGGGTGGTGGATGGGGTGGTGGATGTGTTGGTGGATTGGGTGATGGAGGGGTGGTGGATGGGTGGTGTAGGTGGAGGTGGTTGAAGTGGGGAAGGCGATGATGGAGGGGTAGTGGTGGGAAAAGTGGTGGTGGAGTAGGCCCAGTCCTGTGGCAATGAGATGAGGAGGAGGAGTGAGAGGAAGAGGAGGGAAGAGGTGGGAAGAAAAGAGGAAGAGGACTAAGCTGGCACCACTGTGTTACATTTCACTTGGTATTCTTTCTTACTAGTGGCGCCATGTTAATGATATATCAGGTCTATGTAAATACCACTTCACATTCTCTACATTTATTGACAAAATAAAATTAACACGTATATCAAAGTAGATGGCTAGTTATGGTGAGAGGTTTAGAAATGTCCTGCAGTTACCTCCTAGGTCAATCACTTAAGAAACTCTAAGGGTGATATCGCCTTGCAATAATGGAAATCCATTTTGCACTTTGCTACAGCTGAAAACAATTACCACAAGCTAACCACCTCCTTTACAGTCAACGTATTAGTCAACACCTCTCTCGTTAACAACTCCCACAATGATGATGATGATGATGATGATGAGGAAGAGGATGACAATGAAGAAGAAGGTGAGGAGGAGTGAGAAGAGGAAACGATTAGCGGGTCGTACCATGAAAGAGAATGACTAAGGGCTGAGAGAGAGAGAGAGAGAGAGAGAGAGAGAGAGAGAGAGAGAGAGAGCAGTTATTAAACCTGCACTGATATGCTCCCTGGCCTGTGTGCCTAGCTTGGCCTATATTACTGTTCAGGCCACACACACACACACACACACACACACACACACACACACACACACACACTTGAAATGAATTACCTCAGTCATCCCCTCCCTTCCTTCCCCTATCCCTCCCTCTCGTCCTCCTCTTTCCTTCCTTCCTTCCTTCCTTCCTTCTCTCCCTCCTTCACTCCTACTGAAATTTACGCTTGTGAGTCTTTCCTCCCACTGAGTTTATGTCCTCCGATTCACCTTACTCCCCACTCCTCTTTTTCCTCTTCCTTATCATCATCCTCCTCTTACCTCCTTCTCTTCCTCACTCTCTCCACCTCCCCCATCTCCTCCACTTCTTCCTCTCTTCATCAGTGACAACTACACGTAAAGCTTAAAACTACACGTAAAGCTGACAACTACACGTAAAGCTTAAAACTACACGTAAAGCTGACAACTACACGTAAAGCTTAAAACTACACGTAAAGCTGACAACTACACGTAAAGCTTAAAACTACACGTAAAGCTGACAACTACACGTAAAGCTTAAAACTACAAGTAAAGCTTAAAACTACACGTAAAGCTTAAAACTACAAGTAAAGCTTAAAACTACACGTAAAGCTTAAAACTACACGTAAAGCTTAAAACTTATTTTCGACTGTGAGATAAAAAAATAAGTTTCCAGACAGATGTTATATCACTGTAGGAAACTGCCATCATTAGTACCGTCTGAAACTTTTCCTTTTGAGAGATTGATAGAAATAGTTTTAAGACAAGTACACTTTTATTGTAATGAAAGTAGTACCATTAACAGTAATTCAAACCTGAAACTACATGAAATTATATAAAACCTAAAAATAAAAATAAAAATACCATAATTAGAATCACGTATATTATGAAACTTTATGAAAACAAAATGTATGGAACTCCCGTCATTAATACCGAGTGAAGTTTGAAACTGTCTAAAATTTTGATAAAGCCTGAAACTATATGAAACTGGTATCTTTAGCATCACGTTAAGTCAGGACCAGGATGAAACTTACCCTCATTATGTCAGGTCAGAAAGTTTGTCTTGAGTGAGAATTTACAGAATAAAAATGGCAAGGAGATTTTTAAAACAGTGGCCAATAAGAGAGGGGATGAGAGGGGGGAGGGGAAAGTGGGAAGAAAGAGGGGGAAGGAGTGGGAGGAAGGGGTGAGAAGTAGAGGAAGGGAAGGAGTGGGAAGGAGGGAAAGCAATGGGAAGGAGGGGAAGGAGAAGGAAAGGGAGGAGTTAAGGGAGGGGACGAGGAGAGGAGTATATAGTAATGACCTTTGATCTCTGACGTCATTAGTCTCCCTCTGAGTCATCCAAACAGACCGACGCTTATGGCTCCTCCCGCCAAATTCGCCAACTCTATTCACCACCAGTCCCGCACCTCGCCAACTTTTCCTTAACTAGGACGTTCATCACCAGTACTTTATTTTTTGGTTATTTTTGTCTTTAATATTGTATAAATCACCAACCAACTCGTAACATCGACAATTAGCTTCGTTGACACAATTTATACCAATCGTAACTTTTAATCAACACACACACACACACACGACCATCACTGATCCTTCACCCTTCCCATCATCTATACCTTCATATTACCTCCACCTTTCCCTTCACCCACCCCTTCACCTTTCCCTTCACCCACCCCTCCACCTTTCCCTTAACCCACCCCTCCACCTTTCCCTTCACCCACCCCTCCACCTTTCCCTTAACCCACCCCTCCACCTTTCCCTTCACCCACCCCTCCACCTTTCCCTTCACCCACCCCTCCACCTTTCCCTTCACCCACCCCTCCACCTTTCCCTTCACCCACCCTTCCACCTTTCCCTTCACCCACCCTTCCACCTACCCTTCCCCCTTTCCCGTGTTACTAAGGGAAGGGGCGCTCTTGTTTGCTCTTGTTCCCCTGAAGTAAAGCTGAGCTCCTGTATGACCTCTCCCCCTCACATCCCCTCACCTCCCCTCCCCTCACCTCCCCTCCCCTCCCCTCCCCTCCCTTCTCATTCACACTTTCCTTTCCCCAGAAACTCTCCCTCCCCCTTTCTCACTACTAGCACCCCCCTTCCCTCCCTAGAAATACACCCCCCCTCCACCTCTTTCTTACCAACCACCTCCCCCTCATTCCCCTCCCTTCTGACCCAACCCCCCTCCGCCTGTTATTCCCCCCTCCCCCCCCCTCCTCCCCCTATCTTCCACCAACAGCTAAAATTGATTCTAAGGGGGGGGGGGGTCCTTCTCTCCACCTCCTTGTACCCCTCCACACTGTAATATCTTTGTATCTTGTTTCAGTCCCACATTAGTGCTGTATTTTTTTCTTTTTTAGTTATTTCAGGCACAGGTTCATTACAGGAGTGGGTACAGATACATCAAGTACAGGTACAGTTGAAAATACATACAGGCAAAAGGGGCATATGAAGCTATAGATACATGTACAGGTATAGATACAGGTTGCATTACAGAATATAAACATACGAGAAGAGTTACAGGTGAAAACACAGATATAATTACAGGTACAGTTACAGAAATGTGTTCTTATACCGTCGCAGTAGTAGTATCACTGTTTATGATTGGATAGGTATTGTTTATATAACGACGGACGTGATTGGTGGATAGGTTTGTTATAAGTCATATAGGTTGGCCGTTTGGAGACACGGGTTACCACAGGGGGCGTAGAGACACATTTCCGCAACTGTTCACACATAAGCACAGGTAGAGCCACAATAAAGGTACAGGGACAGATACAGTCTAGTAGAGGTATATAAATTTCAAAATAGTAGCAATACAATGGTTTATTACTGTTACTGTCTGCTGCTACTGTTACGGGGACTATTGCTACTGTTACTATGACTACTGCTCCTCTGCTACTAGGACTGCTACTACTATTACATATGATTGCCTTTACTGTTATTACGAATATTACAACCGCTAGAACAACTATTTTTAACAACTATACGATTACTATGGCTATTCTTACTGTCTGTCTTTTTTAATGATATTTCTAGCAATCTGACTATTTATTTCTATTAGGTACTGCTAGTATTAATGTTGTTAATAGTATTGCAGATTGTTATTGTTATTAACCTACAAACGGCTGCTGTTAACTCTATTACTCCAAGTTAATATCGTTGTTAAGGCTGTAAAACAACTGGTGTAGCTGATGTTAAGAGTCACAGAATACTGAGCTGCTACTGACTAAGGCAAGGATACTGAAACGACCTAGAAGACAATTTTTATTCCATATTAAAATGTTCTGGAAATATTTGTACTAATTTTTTTATATTTAATGGTTAAGCCGTAGGTGAACCAATACCACAAACACTTATATTAAATAACTATTTTTTTTCATCATTAATGGTGGTTGATAATGTGTTAAAACCCATCTACCTGGCTTCATTAAGTTCTGGTACAAAGGTATAGATAATTTACACTGGAAAAGAATAATTTAAGGCAGTCTCTTTCCCTTCAATATCTTGGAATTCAGGTTGGTATTTTAGGCATGATATTATATTTTTCGTTATATATAACTATGGCCGCCAAATCACCACATTTAATCTCATAGTAACTGTTAATAGTCTTAGGATCTTGAGAGGCTCAGTCTGTAAACTCCTTAAAGAAACACGAAGTTCAAGTGAAGAAGACACCTCGGGCATTACCTCGCACTTCGTTCTTTATTATCCTGTAAACTCCTTCGGTACACGAGGAGGGCTAGAACCAACGACCCTTAGAAAATAACTCAAATTATATATCCACTCAGCCACTACAACTCAGTCAGGAGCATAATTACATATAACTCAGTAATTAATAATCTCAAACAACGAAACAAAATAACTAAGGTAATTTAAAACATAATTACTGAGATATTATTCTCCTGGGACTTGTGTACTGTAGAGACAAATACAGTAGCTGGCTGGTGTAGGAGTGGTGTAGGTAAGTGATAAGAGACAAATACAGTAGCTGGCTGGTGTAGGAGTGGTGTAGGTAAGTGATGAGAGACAAATACAGTAGCTGGCTGGTGTAGGAGTGGTGTAGGTAAGTGATGAGAGACAAATACAGTAGCTGGCTGGTGTAGGAATGGTGTAGGTAAGTGATGAGAGACAAATACAGTAGCTGGCTGGTGTAGGAATGGTGTAGGTAAGTGATGAGAGACAAATACAGTAGCTGGCTGGTGTAGGAGTGGTGTAGGTAAGTGATGAGAGACAAATACAGTAGCTGGCTGGTGTAGGAGTGGTGTAGGTAAGTAATGAGAGACAAATACAGTAGCTGGCTGGTGTAGGAGTGGTGTAGGTAAGTGATAAGAGACAAATACAGTAGCTGGATGGTGTAGGAGTGGTGTAGGTAAGTGATGAGAGACAAATACAGTAACTGGCTGGTGTAGGAGTGGTGTAGGTAATTAATGAGAGACAAATACAGTAGCTGGCTGGTGTAGGAAGAATGATAAACTTCCTCAGATAAAGAAGTTCAGTAAACCTTCTACAGTAACCCATTATGTAGAGTGAAGGTTTAGGTCAGCCTCGTCCTGCTCCCCTTCACTAATACTGTAGGGGAAGTGTTGCTGTAGTGGGAGGGTGTTGCTGTAAGTGTTGTTGTAGGGGGGTGTTGCTGTAAGTGTTGTTGTAGGGGGGTGTTGCTGTAAGTGTTGTTGTAGGGGGGTGTTGCTGTAAGTGTTGTTGTAGGGGAGTGTTGCTGTAGTTTAGTGTTGCTGTAGTAAGTGTTGTTGTAGGGAGGTGTTGCTGTAAGTGTTGTTGTAGGGGATGTTGCTGTAGTTTAGTGTTGCTTTAGTAAGTGTTGCTGTAGTGAAAATGAATATTACCTGTTACCTTCCTATGATAATAACTACTTTTAATCTACTTAACTTGGCTAAATACACAACACTCCACCCCTCCCTTCCCCTGTCCTTCACGTCACTGCTTCCCTCCTTCCACGTCATCTCCCCCTACACGTCATTCCCCCTTACGCCATCTCCTCCACACGTCACCTTCATTGCCAAGTCTTCTATCCTTCCCACTTCTCCTATGCCACGTCACAACCTCACCACGTCACAACCTTCACCACGTCACAACCTTCACCACGTCCCTCCCGCCCCCCCCACCCAGTCTTGAGGGAGAGAAAACACGTCAACAATTAAAACTATGTCAAGGAAGAGATTATTTAAACGTCTCTCTCTCTCTCTCTCTCTTTCTCTCACTACCTATACAAGAAGGGAGGAAGGACTCTACCATTCTGGGGGCGGGGGGGTGTAGGAAGTGATGGTATCCTATAGGAGGTGGTAACGGTATCTTATTTTTTACACACGAGATTAAACAGTCTTGCATATAAGTGACTATGACCCTAAATAACCTCTCTGTTTCACACACACACACACGCTACTAAAATAATGATATTCTAAAATGAACTTAATGAATCATAAACTATATCATGGCATCCGGGAATGTTAAGAAAAGATCAACTTATGATATATCACAGAAAACGTATCTCTGTTGATAATGTAAAAAACGTATTGTACTGTAATTTTAAGGGGAAACTAATACAAAACTGATCTATCTTTTCCACTTTCCTTTTTATTTAACTTTTGTACACCACCTCCTTCTCCCATTCCAGGTGCCGCGCGAAGCTAGTATGAAAGGGAGAAAGATAATTTACTGTTTTCTTCTGTTTTCTTGTTTGTATTAGCGATTAAATAGGCACTTTTGAGTTAGGAAGGTGATATATGAGCACAATAACCAAGTCGCTGATCTAAAATAATGTTGTTAGTTAAAATTCTTATAGTACTTACTAGGGAGGGAGGGAGGTGTGTGTACTGGGGAGGGAGGGGTGTGTGTACTGGGGAGGGGGGTGTGTGTACTGGGGAGGGAGGGGTGTGTGTACTGGGGAGGGAAGGGGTGTGTACTGGGGAGGGAAGGGGTGTGTGTACTGGGGAGGGGGGTGTACTGGGGAGGGAGGGGTGTGTGTACTGGGGAGGGGGGTGTACTGGGGAGGGAAGGGGTGTGTGTACTGAGGAGGGAAGGGGTGTGTGTACTGGGGAGGGAGGGGTGTGTGTACTGGGAGGGGGTGTGTACTGGGGAGGGAGGGAGGTGTGTGTACTGGGGAGGGGGGTGTGTATACTGGGGAGGGAAGGGGTGTACTGGAGAGGGAGTGTGTGTACTTGATAGGGGGTGTGTGTACTGGGGAGGGGGTGTGTGTACTGGGGAGGGAAAGGGTGTATGTACTGGTGAGGGAGGGGTGTGTGTACTGGGAGGGGGTGTGTACTGGCGAGGGAGGGGTGTGTGTACTGGGGAGGGGGGTATGTGTGTGTGTGTGTAATTGGGTGGAAGGGAAGGTGTGCTTACGAGAGGAAAGGAAGGGAGGGAGGAGGGTGGGACGGGAGAGACGGAGGGAAGGTGTGTATACGGGGAGGGAGGGGAGGTGTGTGTGTGCTTGGGAGGGACAGAAGGGAGGCAGGGAAGGAAGGAGAGAGGGGGTTGAGAGGGAAGGAGAGAGGGAAGGAGAGAGGGAAAGAGGGTGGGAGGGGGGATGTTCTGTGTTATGGAACATCCACTTCAATGAACTAAATCGCGTCCCTCAAGCCTGGCTGTATACCGATGATTGCGCTCTGACCTTTTATTTTGCACGAGAGAAGAGCCGCCGCATTGCAGAACATCAATCAATGTCTTGCAACACTATCATCCTGGGGTAGACTGTCAGGTCACAACTGCTGTCTGAAAAACCCAAAAATACGAATAATGAAGAACACAAGGTAGGATGATAGCCCGGTGCTCTAAACGCCTGTGACAGTATGACAGTATGATAGTATGACAGTATGATAGTATGACAGTATGATAGTATGACAGTATGATAGTATGACAGTATGATAGTATGACAGTATGATAGTATGACAGTATGATAGTATGACAGTATGATAGTATGACAGTATGATAGTATGACAGTATGATAGTATGACAGTATGATAGTATGACAGTATGATAGTATGACAGTATGCTAGTATGACAGTATGATAGTATAACAGTATGATATACAGTAACCCCTTGAGTACGATGACAACCTCCTCCGTACAATATCCTCGTACTTAAGAGAATAATAATAGGTCATCGTATTCGAAAAGGTTGAGTACTGTGAGACGATCCAAAGAGTACAGTTTTAACCCTTTCAGTACGATGTCTCAGTACTCAAGGGGTCAAAAGTATTGTCAATAAGATAATAATACAACAACAACAATAATAATAATAACAGTAATGATAATAATATGATGATGATGATGATGATGATGATGATGATGATGATTGATGATGATGATGATGATGAATGATGATGATGATGATGATGATTGATGATGAAAATGATGATTGATGATGATGATGATGATGATGATGATGATGATTGATGATGATGATGATGATGATGATGATTGATGATGATGATGATGATGATTGATGATGATGATGATGATGATTGATGATGATGATGATTGATGATGATGATGATGATGATGATTGATGATGATGATGATGATGATGATGATGATTGATGATGATGATGATGATGAATGATGATGATTGATGATGATGATGATGATGATGAATGATGATGATGATGATGATTGATGATGAAAATGATGATTGATGATGATGATGATGATGATGATGATTGATGATGATGATGAATGATGATGATGATGATGATTGATGATGATGATGATTGATGATGATGAATGATGATGATTGATGATGATGATGATGATGATTGATGATGATGATGATTGATGATGATGATGATGATGATTGATGATGATGATGATGATGATGATGATTGATGATGATGATGAATGATGATGATGATGATGATTGATGATGATGATGATTGATGATGATGATGATGATGATGATGATGGATGATGATTGATGATGATGATGATGATTGATGATGATGATGATGATGATGATTGATGATGATGATGATTGATGATGATGATGATGATGATGATGATTGATGATGATGATGATGAATGATGATGATGATGATTGATGATGAAAATGATGATTGATGATGATGATGATGATGATGATGATGATGATGATTGATGATGATGATGATGATGATGATGATGATGATGATGATGATGATGATGATGATGATGATGATGATGATTGATGATGATGATGATTGATGATGATGATGATGATGATGATGATGATTGATGATGATGATGATGATGATGATGATTGATGATGATGATGATGATGAATGATGATGATGATGATGATGATTGATGATGAAAATGATGATTGATGATGATGATGATGATGATGATGATGATGATGATTGATGATGATGATGATGATGATTGATGATGATGATGATGATGATTGATGATGATGATGATGATGATTGATGATGATGATGATTGATGATGATGATGATGATGATGATTGATGATGATGATGATGATGATTGATGATGATGATGATGATGAATGATGATGATTGATGATGATGATGATGATGATGAATGACGATGATGATGATGATTGATGATGAAAATGATGATTGATGATGATGATGATGATGATGATGATGATTGATGATGATGAATGATGATGATGATGATGATTGATGATGATGATGATTGATGATGATGATGATGATGATTGATGATGATGATGATGATGATTGATGATGATGATGATTGATGATGATGATGATGATGATTGATGATGATGATGATGATGATTGATGATGATGATGAATGATGATGATGATGATGATTGATGATGATGATGATTGATGATGATGATGATGATGATGGATGATGATTGATGATGATGATGATGATTGATGATGATGATGATGATGATTGATGATGATGATGATGATGATTGATGATGATGATGATTGATGATGATGATGATGATGATGATGATGGATGATGATGATTGATGATGATGATGATGATGATGAAAGATGATGATGATTGATGATGATGATGATTGATGATGATTGATGATGATGATGATGATGATGATGATTGATGATGATGATGATTGATGATGATTGATGATGATGATGATGATTGATGATGATGATGATGATGATGATGATGATGATGATGATGATGAACACTCGCCCATTTTATCATAAAAGTGTAATTACAAGCACACGATCAACTGAACACACACGTCTATTGTTAAATTATGAACATCTGATAAATAATAGTTATTCCATTAGAACAGTTCTCCTTTGATTTACCTAAAAGTCATAGGTGTACACTAATGATTATACCAGCCTATAAATTATATTGGTTATTATATGTTTAACGAGAGAGAGAGAGAGAGAGAGAGAGAGAGAGAGAGAGAGAGAGAGAGAGAGAGAGAGAGAGAGAGAGAGAGGACAGAATTTCAGAATTTTATTGAAAAAATTACTAAATAAATACCAAATTCGGATTAAAAAAATAAACATAATACAGAACTAAATTTGACAGCATATACACGAAGATTATAGGTTAGGTTACGTTAGGTTAGGTTAGGTTAGGTTAGGTTCACGTGATCTTCTGCTCAAATCTTCCTCATAAATCATCTGAAATACTCGAGGCAGCTTCTAGTAAGACGCTGGTTATTGGTCACATGTAGTTAAATAGTTTTTCTGTAAGAGCATTTAATTACTTCTTTGTGAGTTGTCAATATTGAGATTCGTAAGTTTCTTCAGAAGTAATAGTCTTGTTTGGTTAGGTTAGGCTAGGTTTGGTTAGGTTAGGTTAGCGTTCGTATGGTTAATCTTTCGGTGAAATAAGCCTGTGTGTAGATTCTTCAGGTGATCCGAGTAAACCAGGACTACAGTAACTTAACAACAGGTGCGAGATGAGAAGACTGTGGCAGACAGGTGATGGCGTGTACTGTGGCAGACAGGTAATGAGAACGTGTACTGTGGCAGACAGGTGATGACGTGTACTGTGGCAGACAGGTAATGAGAACGTGTACTGTGGCAGACAGGTGATGACGTGTACTGTGGCAGACAGGTAATGAGAACGTGTACTGTGGCAGACAGGTAATGAGGACGTGTACTGTGGCAGACAGGTGATGACTTGTACTGTGGCAGACAGGTAATGAGGACGTGTACTTATGGCAGACAGGTGGTGATAACGTGTACTGTGGCAGACAGGTAATGAGGACGTGTACTGTGGCAGACAGGTGATGACTTGTACTGTGGCAGACAGGTAATGAGGACGTGTACTTATGGCAGACAGGTGGTGATAACGTGTACTGTGGCAGACAGGTAACGAGAACGTGTACTGTGGCAGACAGGTAATGGTTACACCTCATAATAGCAAAATGCCTCAAAATCTGTTTATCTTATTCCACATCACCGCTTTACAAATCTCCCAGTTTAGTGCCTAACGCAAAGCCAATTTTGCTGAAGCTGTTTAACCTGGATGTATTATCATAAATTGAGCGTTTATCTGTGCGTGAGAGCAGCAGTCATGCCTCTGAATACACTACACTTGATTATGTGAAGTTTCAACACAGTGTTCAGCTACGTACAGTATATGCAAGACTTACTTCGCCACAACTACACACTGGCAGAACTACAGCTGTTTACTCCGTTAGATTTATAAACTTTGAAACTGAAAGTAAATCTGACGGAATATATATGAAAAAAAATAAATAAATAAAAAAAATATATATTTTATTCGCATGGAAACTGAATTACCAATGTTACAGTTGCATGATAAAATGTATTTATTTATTAATACACTAATCTTTCTACGTAATTGATATAGTAGTTAAGGTGGGAAGAATGATATGGATTTTTATACTCCCGTGTCGAACAAAAATTTTATTATTATTATTATTATTATTATTATTATTATTATTACACACACACAAATAAACTAGAGAGATAGAGATAGAAGGAGAGAGAGAGAGACCACACAAAGAGGTGATTTATAGTTTTAATTCGCAATAACACAACAATTACCTATATTTTTCATTTCAGTTCTGATTGGTCATTCTCATCGTGTACTATGACAACGAATTTTGAATAGTATATTATTTTCGCCAATGGGAGTACAGCATTTTTGGTTGGGGTTTTAATTTGGTGTCTGGTGGCTGAATTGACAGAGTGAAAATGAAGCGAGAAATTACGGAGCAATGTAAAGGTCAAGGGTCAGCTACGTGGAGATTAAGTACCCTAGTTTATTCCACTTGATTAAACACCCTAACACTACCTTGGGATGGTGGGGGGGGGGGGGGGGGTTAAGGTCAGGCTATATTAGGTTATGTTAAATTAAGCTGTGTTAGGTTAGGTTAGGTTATATCTGGTTAGGTTAGGTTTGGCTATGTCAGATGATGTTAAGTTAGATCCTAACCTAACCTAACCTAACCTAACCTATCCTAACCTAACCTAACCTAACCCACAAATGGATAAATGTTTAATATTTTTTGGATGAATAATTTTGGCAGAAAAAAGAAAACAAGAGGAAAATAAACAAAAGGCAACAGTGTTTACAGAGGGGGAGGGGGGGAGGGGGGAGGGGGGAGGGGGGCTGGGTGTGACGCCATCAGTAGAGATTCTCAGTAATCCACGAGTGTGACGTCATTCGTAAAGACCCAGATGAACTTTGTCTTCTTCAAATACCTTTAAAAGACGTAAATCTATATAGAAATTAAAGAATAAATTACAACTTAAATATAATACGATAAAATGTTTATATTATGGCTTTGAGATTTCTGACACACACACAAACACCTATGATGACCACTGACAGGTAACTAATGAGCACCCACACCTGTGACCTGTTATATTCCTAGCCAGGGCTCCCACACTCTGAGAGTTACCAATAACCATTATATTAGAAACATATATTAGTACATAACTACGCAATTAACAACCCTATTTTCTCAACATTAATTACATCACAATCGTTAATTTCGCGAATAATATCTAAACAAAAATGTAACGTCACACCTGGCTGATCAATTAAAGCGTAATATATCCCTCGGCTTCTATTGATTCATTATGTAGGAGTCAGATCAGTTCATTAATATTACTTTTAAACTCATGTAAAAATAATAAATACAATAAAAATAGGCAAAAACGACCTAAATAACTCACTTGCCTTCACAATTAGTTTTAAAAAATTCACTAATAATTACATACAGGTAAACTAAAGGTATGATAGACGTATTGTATCACTAACTCCAAAAAGCATCCTTACGATTTACTGAGAAACAATATAACAATGGACGAAGGATTTTGGCAACCTTATCGAGACCACAGGAGTCGCAGTGTTCATTTTGAAATTCATCGGATCTCATCCTTAACGAACGATACTTTTTGGAACAAGTAACTGTGGATAAATTACCTCTAGGGGCGAGACGTAAGGAGAAATGAGCGATAGGTAAAGAAATAGATTTTTACCTATTATCTCCAGCCTGTCTTTGAACTGGCTGAGTCCTTTGATCCAACCCACGCAAAAGAGACAGACAGACAGACAGACAGACAGACAGACAGACAGACAGATAGATAGATAGATAGATAATCTTAACACGTTGCCCCAAATCAACGCCCTTAACAAATAGACCTTAACAGACCTTTAACACCACCCCTTAACACCACCCCTTAACAGACCTTTAACACCACCCCTTAACACCACCCCTTAACAGACCATCAACACCACCCCTTAACATCACCCCTTAACACCACCCCTTAATACTACCCCTTAACAGACCATCAACACCACCCCTTAACAGACCTTTAACACCACCCCTTAACACCACCCCTTAACAGACCTTTAACACCACCCCTTAACAGACCATCAACACCACCCCTTAACACCACCCCTTAACAGACCTTAACACCACCCCTTAACAGACCATCAACACCACCCCTTAACACCACCCCTTAACAGACCATCAACACCACCCCTTAACAGACCATCAACACCACCCCTTAACACCACCCCTTAACAGACCATCAACACCACCCCTTAACAGACCATCAACACCGCCCCTTAACACCACCCCTTAACAGACCTTTAACACCACCCCTTAACAGACCATCAACACCACCCCTTAACACCACCCCTTAACAGACCATCAACACCACCCCTTAACAGACCATCAACACCACCCCTTAACAGACCATCAACACCACCCTTTAACACCACCCCTTAACACCACCCCTTAACAGACCATCAACACCACCCTTTAACACCACCCTTAACAGACCTTTAACACCACCCCTTAACACCACCCCTTAACAGACTATCAACACCACCCCTTAACACCACCCCTTAACAGACCATCAACACCACCCCTTAACACCACCCCTTAACACCACCCCTTAACAGACCATCAACACCACCCCTTAACAGACCTTTAACACCACCCCTTAACACCACCCCTTAACAGACCATCAACACCATTTTCACTCTTCCATTCTCCCATTCCCAAATGCTCATGCTCCTTTGCTCTCTATCCCACTCACCACTCTCTCCTTATCCCTCTCTAACCCGCTCATTACTTTGCCCTCTCCCACACTCATCACTCTCCCCTCCCACTCAAATCACCTTGACGAGTTCCTTACAGCTTTGGGGGCAAGAAAATGTCACACACACTCTTGTATGTAATTTGCTTTTCAGGCTTTTGTGTAGAGAGAGAGAGAGAGAGAGAGAGAGAGAGAGAGAGAGAGAGAGAGAGAGAGAGAGAGAGAGAGTTTTTAAACGAGCATAATTCACACCTGCTTGAGAGTATACTAATATCCTCTATTGTAGTATATCAGCACACGACCATACTCTTATATTACATCTGAACAAATATGCGTTATATTACCGTATAAGTATTTTGTAAGTTAAAATTATAATATAAGTGATCTTCATTACAGGTTTTTTTTTTATAATTAGCACTTTAAACAACGTAAGTAAGCAAACACACACACACACACACACACACACACAGACACACACACACACACACACACACACACGTAACAATAACATTATATCCAATTTGAAGAGAAAAACAAAATTATACACATTTATTTCATACTTTAATACAACTACATACGTTAAATACCACTGAATATACCAACTAATACTATAATTCACTATAATATCCTGTATATCAGCTATAATTCACTATAAGATCCTGTATATTAATCTATCTATGTATATATATCGTATTCTGTCAGTCAATAGATGATTAACTTCCTTAAATCAATTACGCATTTTATATTTTCCTTCTAATATGGTAAGTGGATCAAAAAGGTCAGAGGTCAAAAGGTCAAGGTCAGGGTTGGAGGTCAGTAGGTCAAGATGAGAGGTGAGAGCCTGGAGGAAGACTACGGCTGCCACACTAGACCATGACCAGCATCTTGGAGGTTCATCAAGTGTGCATTAGGAACTTATGGGTAAAGTTTGGCTATGGTACGACTATGAACGGATCGAGAGACAGACGGACGGAGAGACAGACGGACCGAGAGACAGACGAACGGAGAGACAGACGGACCAAGAGACAGACGGACCGAGAGACAGACAGACGGAGAGAGTGTGACCTTTGACCCATTAACATAAATTTAAAAACAAAATATAAACGAATAATAACCTAACCTAACCTAACATGAGTAACCTAATTTAATCTAACAATACAAATACAGAACGTAAATTAATCTAATCTATTCTAACTAAACGTAACCTAACCTAACCAAACCTAACTAAACGTAACCTAACCTAACCAAACCAATATAAACGTATTAAACAAAGATAACTTAGCCTAATCTAACTTAACCTAACTAACTGTACAATACCTTAACTTAGTAAATATAAACCAAACTAATTTAACCTAAACTAATTTAATTTATGGTAATTTAATATAATCAGTCATCAGTATAGTTTGATAATGCTAAGACAACACAAATTCATTACGTCTTTGTTGAAATATAATTATTACCGTAATCTCTCGGCTACAGTTGGTTCTACGTAGCTACATCAATAAATACTTAAAATTACCCCTATTAGGTTAATGTAATTGTATCTACTATATTTAAGGTTACAGAGGCTATTAATCCCCAAGAAAAAAGTTGCTAAAAAAACACTAACACACATATGGGAGAGTGTTGTCAAGGTGAGGTGGTGTTGTCAAGGTGAGGTGGTGTTGTCAAGGTGAGGTGGTGTTGTCAAGGTGAGGTGTGTAAGATGAGTTGTGTAAGATGAGGTGTGTAAGGTGAGGTGTGTAAGGTGAGGTGTGTAAGGTGAGGTGGTGTTGTCAAGGTGAGGTGGTGTTGTCAAGGTGAGGTGGTGCTGTCTAGGTGAGGTGTGTAAGGTGAGAGAGAGAGTGTCACTTGCACTTGCCCCAGGATAAACTACACTTCTCAAACACTGAGCAAAACAATTCCCACAAGTCAAATAAACAAACCCAAGTTACATTCTCTGTCATACTGCCTTGCCGCCTTCCCTCGCCCTCACACTGTACACTGTAACTAGAGCGTAGCGACCTGGTAACGTAATGTACAAACACTTCTGGTCACACGTTACTGTCTGTGGATGAGTGGATACGACACTAGTATTGTCTTAAGGAACTTTGGTTCGATTTCGAGGATCGCCCAATCGAATCAGGTGTTCAGCCCCAGTTGCTCTCAGTACACAGTTTCCTTTAATCACACTGTCCCTAACAACCAGACTCACCTACGGGATCCACTTTCACTTTTCAATAATCCTGACACGATCAATATATCATTAGCTGGGAATATACCCAAAAACCAGTAAATGATAGTGTCAAATTATCACTGTATCAAAAACTGCAGCACTACACCACCACACGCAGGAGCTATATAGCCCCTCAGCTTAATTAATAAGGTTGAAGCTGAACTCTGCCTCAGTCGAGGGGGGGGGGGGGGATTTCCTGAGGATTTGTACATCGTTCACTTGTTATAAAAGCAACCGAGTCTCGTTCGGATATATCACTGTGTATTTCTGTGCGGATCTAAATTCGGAGCTGAACCTAGAATACAATACTAAAATCACGGTTTTGGTTGAGGGGGTGGGTTAGGTTTGAGAAGCAACAGCAGTAATTCTCATACTAGTAGTAACCTTAGTAGTAGTAGTAGTCAAGCATCGCTGAAACTACCTGATGCGTACTAGCCCTGATATCGGACCCCTCCTCCACCCTCTGGAAGAAGCAGAAAGATCACTCCTTGCACTTCCATCAAGACTAGGAGGGATGGGACTAACCAATCCAGAGGAGATTGCTGCCACCGAACATCAAAATTCAGTTCAGCTCACGGCAGCCCTCACGGACCACATAATAGCCCAGAACGTTACACGGGAGGTGGATACCAGTGAAGTAAACAAGATTCGTAGGTCCATTATGACAGAACGACAGCACGGTCAAAGTGATAACCTGTAGCAACTGTTGCTGCAGGTACCAGAGAATTTGAAAAAAAGTAGCTACAGCGCAGGAGGTGGGCGCCTCGAAGGGCATACGGGGAAAGAATTCAGAACGTTGATCAAGGCAGCTTCACTCCTCTGGTGTTCACAACCTCTGGTGGGATGGGCCCAAGTGCAAGATGTTTCTACGCCAGACTCGCGGAGGTGATCTCTTAACAGAAGCAGCAGCCCAGAAGTTATGTTACAGCCTGGATGAGATGCCGACTGTCTTTCTCTCTCCTTCGGTCGGCTTTGCTCTGCCTCAGGGAACGAGAGCTTCTGCCCCAAAGCCGACAACAGCTGCAGATATTGTCTATGAATCTACAGTCACTGAATGCCGCATAGACCTGCTGATCAACTAATTCAACACAGCTAGGATAGCTACTTATGTATTAGGATACTTAATATTAAGGTAATAAAATGGTGGCGAAGGTGTGGATATTGGGGGAGCCTGGAGGCAAAAAAAAAAAAAAAAAGTAGTAGTGGTGGTGGTGGTGGTGGTGTGGTGGTGGTGGTGGTGATGACGCTTAACCGGATTGTTGTTATAAAATACGGGAAATGGATTTTGTGTTTATGCATCTCATGAAAAACAATTTAGATAAAGACAACGAAAACTAACATTTACAAAAGTTAAAGTCAATATATTAGAAACTCGAGCAGTGGGCCAGATAACCTAAGCTAAATATTACAACGTCTTTCATAAGCTTATTAAAAACCTTCCCTTTGGCAATAACAAATATTAATCATTCCCCTTCCTTATCTGGAGAGTAAATTAAACTGTAAATTACATATTGATATATAAAGTCAAATTATATTTCGTTATAGTAAACAACCTACTTCTCTGAGCAGTACAGGTAGCCATTGTAAGGTTCTCTTATATTATTAACAGTAGTAGTAGTAATAGTAGTAGTAGTAGTAGTAGAAAAATCACTCGGTAAAGCAATAGAAGGAGTGGTCATCAACCATCGTGTACGCATAACTAGCTGCCCACACACCGGAAACACCAACCACTGTGTTCACCCTAATTTGTTCCTTAATCACATCCGCAAAGTAACCTCCCCTCTCCTCCCCTCCCCCCACAATGGAGACTTTCCTACACGACTAATCAACTAATGGAACTTCTTCTTTTCGCCAACATTTTGCCTGAGGAAATTACAAGGAAAATTACCATTGGTCTCAACCTTGTGAGTAAAATATAAAGTGTAATTATTTGTTTCCTTGTAATTATGTTGCTGTGAGGTGTAGGCTGATCATGAAGGCAAGGCATTCTTCTTCTTCTTCTTCTTCTTCTTCTTCTTCTTCTTCTTCATTCTTCTTCTTCTTCTTCTTCTTCTTCTTCTCATTCTTCTTTTTCTTCCTCTTCTTGGTTGAGCGGGATACAGTTGCATTGTGGGTTCAGATGAGAAGAATAATTTCGAGGGTGAGTTGTATCTTGAGCAACCCTCCCTCTCCACATTCACCCCACGCCACAAAAACCCCCCACACACTAAGAAACACTCCCACACCGCCCCACAAACACCCCCACCCCCCACAAACACTCCCAACCCTCCCCCCCAACAGCCCTTCCCGTTGAAAGGTATACAAGCAGGATAAAGTTTAATTAATAGGTAATATCGATAATTTATACCAATGTTATCACTTTCTATCGTTTATCGACAGTTTCCCCATTATGTGTAGAGAGAGAGAGAGAGAGAGAGAGAGAGAGAGAGAGAGAGAGAGAGAGAGATTCTTTCCTAAATCATAAGAGATATACAATGTTTCTTTAGTACCACAAACAGTCAACAAAAACAATTATTGTGCCCCTGGGGTCGACTGTAACTGGAAACGAGCAAATAACTCAGCCACTCACGGTACAGTATGTGTTCGGTTGCCACCCCTGACTACATGCGCTTAATATCCTTCCTCGTGTAAAGGTCTGTGATATAGTATACGACACGATACTCTATTATATTAGCCGTCTATATGCGATAAAAATCAACGGTCAATTGCTCAGTAGGCTTTGATTAATAGATGAATAGGAAAGGCTTGTGTGAGAGTGAGGGCTATACCATGTTGAATATGTGGTACTTTACGACCACAGTTTGATGATATAATATTTCAAAGCCTTATCGCCTAAGTTACGAGTAAATATAATCCCTGGGTACAAACAGAAGTAATATTCTGTGGGAAATATTTTCAAAACAAATCACTCCATGAGACGGCTTGTATCTCTACCATAAGGACGTTAGGGGTAGGTAGAGCAATACCATCACTTTAGCAGGCTCGGATTGTGTCAACATCTCATCCTGTGGTTCAAGTACGGAAAGTGGAGGGAGAATTTTTTGTTGATTGCATATCTCTAAAATTGACGGCCTATTAAGTGACAATTTAAAGTACGTTTCTCAAGGCACTTTAAATATCGGAGGTTTAAAATCCTTGAGTATGATGGCAACCCTTTAAGTATGATATTTACCCTTTGAGTACTATAACAAACCCCTTGAATATGATGACTTAATCTATTGAGTACATTGATTTTATTCCTTGGGTATGATGACTTAATCCCATAAGTACAATGAGTTAATCCTTTGAATACAATGACCCTAGACTAAAATAACTTACCCCTTCATTATAGTTATTTAATCCCTTCAGTACAATACCTTAACCACTTCATTACTCAAAAATATAAACGCTTAAAAAAAAAAATTATCCAGTAACTTTCAAATGGCCCATCCGTCAGTACCATTACATATCTAGTGTTTACAAAGCCATTTCCCAAGTGACCGTCAAGAGAAGAAGATTTAAAAGACCTATTAGTGAGAACCTCTTAACTATCCGACACACACAAAGGCAGATTTCTAAATGGCAAGTGTTTATGACGTATGATTTAAAAGGCTCACTCATTAATGCTTTTTCTTACTCAGTGTTCACGGTCACACCCTGGCAGATCTAATAGACAGATTCTTACAGGACATACCAGCGCTTCACACAAAACCGAGGGAAGGAGGGAAGGATGGAAGGTGACAAGGTGGGAGGGAAGGAGAGGGAGGGAGGGAAGCAGGGAGGTAGGGAGGGAGGAAAGGAAAGAGGGAAGGAGGAAAGGAAGGAAAGAGGGAAGGAGGGAGGGAGGGAGAGACAGAGGGAGGGAAGGAGAGAGGACGGAAAGGAGAGAGGGAGGGAGGGAAGGAGTCAGTGAGTCGATGAGTCAGCAGGATAACACGACTTTAAGCCAGGGACAAATATTGACTCAACCAGCCCTGACCAGAGTCACTTAGGCTCACATTGGATTCACGAAGGGGTGTCAAGGTGTTAAAGACTGAGTGATACTGTGGGCACTCTGTCATAATCCCTGCAGGTGTTTGAGAGGACAAGTATATACGTGTTTATGTAAAATTTATTACACCGCGTGATAATTGTGGCAGGCAGACAGGCAGGCAGGTAGGTAGGTAGGTAGGTAGGTAGGTAGGTAGGTAGGCAGGCAGGCAGGCAGGCAGGCAGGCAGGTAGGTAGGTAGGTAGGTAGGTAGGTAGGTAGGAAGATAGGTTTGAACAGGATGTGTTTGTGTATGTGATCATGACACAGTAATGGATACAGTATCTAGGAAAATCAAAACAACCTCTGTGACCTCATTACGACAGGTCAAAGGTCACAGTAATGGGAAGAGACAAGAGTGTAGAGTGAGAGAGATAAGAGTGGTGATGACTCAGAGGGAACAACGTCTTCTGTGTGTGTGTGGGTGTGTGTGTGTCTTGTAGTTGTTTCACGTCCGTGCTTTCGTGGAGCCATTCGTCCTTGCATTTATGTGCTTGAGAAGCCATATCAGTTCATGTGTTTGTCCATTCATCCGTCCGTGAATTCCTTTACCAGTTCATCCATCAATTTATGTGTCCGTTGTCCATGAACCAACTACTCCATACGTTTGTGCGTTTGTGAATCAATCAGTCCGCGTTCGTGTCCGTGCATTCAGCCATCATTACGTTCGTGTCCTTGTATCCACTCATCTGTGCGTGTAGGAGTTGGTGATAATAACGGGGTAAACAAAGAGCAACACATTTTAAGCAGTCTTAGTCTGAGGTCACGATACTACACCAACATCTCACACGAGTTCACTAATGAGCATTTTCTGTCTAAAGCCAGTCAGAGTTACAGCCTCCTGGACTGTGTTGTGGCGCGGAGGAGGAGGAATAAGAGAGAGAGGAGGAAAAGAGGGAAGAGGAATAAGAAGAGGAGGAAGCAGAAGAGGAAGGGGGATCAGGTACCTCACAAACACACGAACAAAAGTCTTATATTTGACTTTTGTTTACGATGCTTAAAAAAAAAGAAGAATAATGTAACAGTCCCAAGGTTTGTCCAAGATCCTCAAACACTCGTAAAATTATCATTCTTATTTGTCGAAACTTAAGGGAAACAATTAACATATAGAATACAGTCTAAGTGTAATTCTACCGCCATTTTCTCAGGTAGGTGTCGTGATATATTTGGTAATTAGGTTAGATATATTCTTCCATTAAATCTAACTCACAAAAATCTGAGAATAGATCTTAAATTTAGTTAACATTAGACTCCAGTTAAAGGAAAAAATAGCACGTACGAACATTATGAAAATCCATTTTGAAGTAGGTTAATAAGATACGTAAATACATCTTAAATTATGTGCCTTAAATTTGAACTATATATATCATTGAGAATCTATCCTAGGTGAGACGATTGGATTAATTCTCGTAAGCTCAAGTTAAGAGAGAAATTAACTTACAAATATTTAAGAATTCAACAGAATCTGAGTCATTCACGAAAATATCCCGGTCTTGGGTGGAACTAGAGAGAGAGAGAGAGAGAGAGAGAGAGAGAGAGAGAGAGAGAGAGAGAGAGAGAGATGAATCCACAGTCCTCCTGTTTACATCATCTGACTAATGAGATTTGGTGTCACTTTACTCAATAGATTTCTGTTTCACTTATTTCTCATTACTACTCTTAACTTATCTTTCTCTTCCCGTTCTTTCCTTCTTTTTTTTTGTATTTATTTCCCATTTTCCTTCCCTCCTCTTTCTCATCATTGCCTTCCCTTCTCCTTCCATCTTTCACCTTTGCATTCTTCTCGTCTCGAACATCTTATTCCATTCCTCACTTCATCCTCTTTATTCTCCTGTTCCCCTCCTCATATCTCCTTCTCTTCAATATTATTCCATTTCTTACCTTCCCTCCCTTTCTTATGCCCTTTCATTTTATCTCCTCTCTACATTTCCCACCCTCTTCCATGCTTCCCCCTTCCATTTTCTTTTCACCTCTCTCTTCTTTGTCATTACTCCACAACCCACCTTACCTTCTCCTCCTCCCTCTACTCTTCCCTTTCCTTCTCTCTTCCATTCTCCTCCCTCATTCCCCCCTCCTACTCTCTTCCCTTCCCTTTCCTTCCTCCTCCTTCCTCGCTTCTCTTCTATCCTCCTCCTCCTTATCCACTTCCCCTCACTATCCTCCTCCTACTCTTCCATTCTTCCCTTCATCCTAATCCTCTCTTCCTTTCCCTTCCCTCCACTCTTCCACACTTTCCTCCTTACTCTTCCCCTCCCCTTCCTTCCTCCTTCCCTTTGTCACCTTCCCTTCCTCCTCCTCCACTACCCCTTCCCTTTTCTCATTCTTTTTCTTCCTCCACCATTTTTACCCTTCCCTTCCCCTACCCTCTCCTCCCCCATACAGGTAATTATACGAGCTCCGACAAGCATATGTTCCGGAGGGGCTCATTAGACGCCCTGTACACAATTTATTTCTAGCTTTTCTAGGGGAGAGAGAGAGAGAGAGAGAGAGAGAGAGAGAGAGAGAGAGAGAGAGAGAGAGAGAGGCGAAAAAATCATTGTCTACCTGAACTACTGTAATATATATAAATTTGTTCTTACATTTATAATTTACTAAAACAAAATGCATCGCTACAGGAAAATAATCATGTTTTTTTTTTTACTCATTCATTTATCGAGAATAAATGAATAAAAATAAAATCATAATAATTACCTTACTGTATTATATAATCTAAGAGAATGGGAGAGTTCCATTAATATTGTTTTATACGTAGTTAACTTAATAAATTAGTAATAAAACCCTGTGGTGTATTTTCTTTACCTGAGTTGGCCAGTGTAATGCTGATTGACTGACTGGCTGACTGATTTACTGATTGGCTGATTGACTGACTGAATGACTGACTGACTGACTGATTAACGTATTACCGGTCAACATTTTTTTGTCAATTTTTTCTCCCTTTTGTCTTTACTGCCATAATTAGCCTCAGTTTTCCCACATGTTCTTACTTTCTAAATTACTTCCTAAGATTTCTATGACTTTCTCCTTGCTCTCTAATAATACTCAATGCCTCTCTCTCTGTTTTTTAATAACTTTCTAATCCACCATGAAATGAATTATTACATGCAAAGGGTCGTACACTTCAACAAGAGGTCGAACACTTCACCAAGAGGTCGAACACTTGAACAATTAACAGGTAATACATTTTAGCAAGAGGTGGGAGACTATAATAATTTCTCGTACACTTGGAGCAAAATGATACTAAGCTCTAGTAAAAGGTAGTACACTTCAGCTCAAGGTCGTACACTTCAGTAAGAGGTCGTACACTTCAACAAGAGGTCGTACACCTCAGGAAGATATCGCATAATATATCAACAACACGTAGTACATTTCAGACAAGAGGTCGTACACTTCAACAAGGTGTCGTACACTCTAGCAAAAGGTCATACACTTCAGCAGGAGCTCGTACAATTTCAGAATAGGTCGTACCTTTCTCCAATATGTCGTAAACTTCAACAAGAGGTCGTACATTTGAGCAAGAGGTCGTACACTTCACCAAGGGACACATCTTGTACACCAAATCAGGAATCCTGAGTCACCCCCCCCAAGCCATCTCATTTTTCACCCTGACCTCCACCAACAACCTCCTCCCCTTCCCCTTCCTCCTTCCCCTCCCCCTTCTTCCTTTTGTCGTCGCTACTCCCACAGTACACCCCTACCCCATGCTCCACCTCCCCTTCCCTCTGCTGTACCTCTAAGACATACAGACAGATGGAAAGATAAACGCATAAACAGACAGACAGATGGAAGTACGGTACCTCTTCCTATATCCCTGTTTTTGGGTGAACGTACTCGGGCCCGGCGGAAGATACGAAAAAAAAATAGTAATGTGTGTGTTTGCGTCGCGTCGTGTCGTACATCAAGACGTAATGTAGGACAGCACTCAGCAGCCATTCTCAGCGGAGCGACTGTTTCCACCTCTTACACCGAGGGGCCCGGGAAGGTCGCGTCTGAAATCCAATACCAAACCTTCAACACCACGAACCCTTAAATCCCTGAATTCTTGAATCCCAGAACCCTCGAATATCAATAAACTTCGAATTCCAGAACACTGAATTCTGTACCTTCGGATTACGGACCTCTGTAGCCTTTGAATTTCAGACATTCGAATCCCTGAACAGTAGAAATCCAAATCTTTGAACCCTAGAACCTCATAATTTCGAACCCTAAACACCTGAACCTCCAAACCCTGAACCCCAAATCTTTGAACCCCAGAACTCTCGAACCCATTGAGGAAATAACGCAGTCATGTTCCTACTTATTTACACCTGAGTTTTATAACAATTTATATATTTACATTAATTAAGACTTATAACTCACCTGTGAAATAAAATTCTCCTAAAAATCCCAAGTGAAATTTACAAAAAAATTTTATGAGGAAATTTATAAGACATAAATAAGATGAATATCACAACGTCTGAATTAGGTGTCGTTACTTCAAAAATATGATCCCGTTATCACCTGATGAGGTTTGGGGTTCGGGGACTCGGGTTCGGTAGTTCAGGCTTCGAGTTTTAGGGTTTGGGATTCAGACTTGTGGTTTTGGGGGATCCGGAGATTCAGGGTTCAGGGATTCTGTAATTGGTTTAAGACATCAGGAAAAAGCTATTACCATAACTCATCTTCCACTAACGGATTTTCTTTCACTTTCTTTTATTTTCTACCTTTTCTATGTCTTTCTTTACCTGTCTATCTATCTCTCCCTCTCTCTCTCCCTTATTCGTAACTAACCTCCTCTTTTCTGTGTATATTTCCTCTGTTATTTCCTATCTCTTCGCCTCTCCCTCTCTCTCTCTTACCATCTTTATCTTCTTTATTAATGTCTTCTTCTACTCACTGTACGCACATTTCCTCTCGGATTTTCTCTCTCCCCCTCTTTCGGGTCTCAGTAAATCATATGAATACTTCCTTCCATTTTCTCCTAATTTCTTGCTCACCTTCTCTGAGTGCGTTCACTGCATTACCATCTGTCATTGCTCTCTCTCTCTCTCTCTCTCTCTCTCTTTATCAACCTGTCAGTGTGTCTGTTTCTCACTCACTCACTCACTGATACATTATTCTGTCCATAAATGCTTCGGATTCAAGAGTCTGAATCTCGGGGTTCATAGTTCGCGACAGGACTTTTTTGGGGTGACTGTACACATGCACTCATATCGGCATGGATATCCAAATACATCCAGTTGTAAGCACATGGAAATACGTGCACGAATAAACACACATGGATGTAACTAATACACACACACACACACACACAGTGAAGATACCATGTTCCTGTCTGAGGGTTGGCGACCATGGCCTTCCACTCTACGCGTCATTGCGGGTGTCTCTGCTTTCCCCTATTCTTACTACTTCGCCTTCATCCCTAATTATATAACCTATGTATCTCATCTACCTTATTCTACGAGTATCTAGAGTCTAATATCTCACTTGTTGTTGTAGTCCATGATAGTTTTGGTTCATAGTTTACCCTCCCTCTCCCACACAGTCTCTTGAGGGCGAGAGAAGCGTATGGTAGTGGAACCGATCGTTTGGGGATGTGATGGCGGGTCTAGTGCAGTGCTGGTCATATCGAGTCCTTTGTAGTATATATTGTGCTGTAGGGGATCCATCTTTCACAATTACTGTATGTTTGATTTTTATCGTTACACGTGTGGGTTAATAAATTAGTTATTATTTTATTTATTTGAAGCTGGGTAGATCTCTCTTGTGGTATATACAATTATATATTTTAGTTAGACATTTGATCTTATTCTTCCCTGTGTTGACCAGCCTCCCAAGCCTGACAACTGCCTCAACTTCTGTTTACCCAAAAATGGCCAATGGAGTCGAAAAGGAAGAGAGAGGGAGGAAGACAGGAAGGGAAAAGAAGGTGAGGGAGAAATAGGAGATAAATATAAGGAACATGGGAGGAGAGGACAAGAATGAGAAAGAAGGGAAAGGAAAGAAAAAACATTGTGAAGAGATAAGAGACAGGGTGGAAAGAGAAGTATAAGAGAGGAGAGAAATAGATGTGAAAGGAAGAGAAAGGAAAGGGAAAGAGGGTATGGAAAGGAAACGAGGGAGAGCGAATGAGAGGAAAAGAAAAGGTAGAGAGGGAATAGGGGAAAGGCGATGTAGAAGACTAGAAGAGTGAGAGAGAGGAAAAGATAGAGAACGCATGAGAGAGAGAGAGAGAGAGAGAGAGAGAGAGAGAGAGAGAGAGATAAGGACAAAATCAACCTTTTCTAATTACCATAAAGGTCCTCTGGGAAGCTTCATAATCCCAGAACGTTTCGAGAAAAGTGAAGCAAAAAACAAATAATCCGTCTCCTTTTTGTTCTTGTAGTTTTGCATTTATTTCGCTAATTAACTGAGTCGACTGGTGAGTTTCCATCGAATTCGTCAGGTTTGGGCCAAAAAATGGACCAGGATTATTAAAGATTCATAAATTGAATTTTCCGAAGATACGTAAGTTGATAGATTCAGAAAGTTAGTTGAAATTTCAGAAGATTCATAAGTAGAATGTTTTTGAAGATTCTCTCAACTAAATTGTTCGCAGATTCATAAATTGAAGTTTCCTCGTAAGTTGAGTTTGTAAACCGACAGATCTAACTAACGGCAAAACAACAACAGCAAAAATAACCCACAAAATCGTTAAGAAATTACTCTAAGATCCCTTCTTTATTAGACCATAAGGAACCTTTAGTCTAGATTCTTATTTGTTCCTAAGTTTGAATTTACTCTTAACCGATAAGATATGACACAAGATGGCTTCATAATTACTCCAAGACGCCACAACTAAATAAATCAGCTTATGGTGGCTTATCATTCGACTATTACGACACCAGATGTGCGATAGTCTAAATAACAATAATAATAATAATAATAATAATAATAATAATAATAATAATAAATAATAATAATAATAATAGACCATCTTAGCTCCAACAACAAGCAAACAAAACGGATACAGAGAATCGTAGTTGAATCCAAGGCCAGACGCTACGGAACAAGGGATTTCCTGGGTGACAGATGCAGCAGTGAGGAGGACTCAACCTGACTCCTGGGGTGATGTACTCTACCCTTCTGAGATATTGCTTCCTGTGGCTCATATACAACGGGCATTATAGCCAGGAGTCAGGAGGATATTTCTGAAGAGTTAGTTGAAGTGGTTCAATTATTACTGAAATATTGGCGGAGTGAAACTAATATTTCTGGCACATTTATTAAGTGAATGAGTCGAGGTTACTTCTGAAACATTAGTTATGGTGATTTAAATATTTATGGAATATTAGTTCTATGGTTTCAGTTATTTCTGAGATGTTAGGACCTCGAGCATAGTACAATGGAGGTTTCTGAAATACAGGTCGCCGAAGGCAGGATAATACTGAAATACTGTATAGTTTGTGTGTATAGTGTGTGTGTGTGTGTGTGTGTGTGTGTGTGTGCGGGACTGTGTGTGTGTGTGTGTGTGTGTGTGTGTTCCCTTATGTTTTTCCACAGTTTAAGACAAAACTGAAATATATTTGGTAGGGAGGTGCGGGTGGCGTAGGGTATGGTCATGCGGGTCGGTCTACAGTTTTGTATTATCATTTGTATCTTTACGTCTTACATTTTGCTTAACTTTTTATTCGTGCAGCGGCCGAGTGGGTACACCTCTCACCTGCTGTCCTAAGGGGTAGCTGATTCACCCAGTGGCAGTCCCAGCCCGGCTGTGAACGGCAGTGTATCAAAGGGTTAGGAGCTATACAAAGTGGTGTTCACCGTAATTCTTCGATAAATATTTGTTGACTCACTGGAGACGAAGTTAAAAACAAACCTTTATTATGAGTAAAGTTCTTGAATCGGGAAAAGTTTGAATTGTTATGTGGAGAAAAAATCCCCAGCTTAGATAACTGAAGTTTAAGGCATCATAGACTCTTCTCACTGCTGGAAACATCGAAAAAAAAATTGAGGCAAATGAGACTTAGCTGATAGGAACTCGTCTTTAGCTCCATCTAATTAGCATAATCAATGTAAAGTTACGAAAAAAATATATATATTTTTAAATTCACTTTTGATGTGTTCAAAAAGTATGTTTCTTAACTGCGTGGAAAAGGTAGTTTGTAGGAAATGTAAATTTATCTCCCTCCTTACGGGATCATATCTCAAGTGTGTTGGGTGAGGGGGGGGGGGGGTCTCTCTTAAGTACAGCGTCAGCAGAAGAAAATATGAAAATTAGATTCAAATTTATCGACCCAATTTTGATTCTATTCATAGATTACTGACAACATGAAGCATCTGTACAATATTCTGTAACTCTTGCCATACAAGTTAAACAAATAACAGGGAAGAAGGTGTGACAAATTTACTAAAGCAATCACATTAAATTCTTCTTTATTTTTAAAATGTTGAGAAAGTTAAGAATTTTATATTTTTGAACAGGTGAGTTTGGGAAAGGTTAATTAATTTGGTGTAACTTTGACAACAGGTGTGAAGCGTTGTGAGAAGAAGAGAAATAGGGAAAAGAGATAAATGAGAATGAGAAAGATGGACGAATAAAACCAAATAAAAAGAGAAAATAGAAAGAAGGGAACGAAAAGAATAGAAAAATAAGAAAAGAATAAGGTGGATAATGGATGAAAATAAATGTGTGGGCCAAAGATGGACAAGAGCAATAAGAAGGATGGAAGAACAAATGAGGAAGGTGGAGAAATAAGAAAATAATAGGAAGGCTAATGGACGAAAAGTGTAAACCAGAGATAAACGAGAATAAGAGAAACGAAAGAAGAATAGGAGCAAAAAAGTGAGAAAAAAGGTATTTATTGAAGAATAAGGAGGAAAATGACAAAAGAAGGAAGAATTAAAAGCATTAAGAATAGAAAGAACACAATATACGAATGAAATGAGAAATGAAAGCAAATGATGTGAGAAAGAAAGAAAAAAATAAAACCTATAGATGAATAAGAATAGGAAGGAAGAAGATATGCGATAATAATAAGAAAAATAAAAAAGGAATGAGTGAGGAAGGGGAGAGAAAGTATATATTGTTAGAGGGGGAAGAAAGAGAAAAATAGAGAGAGTGTAGAAAAAATACACACACCAAAGAGGGGACAGAGATAGGGTGAGAGAAAGAGAGAGAGAGAGTATAAAAATGAAAGAATGAAAGAACAAGAAAAAAGTAGTTAAATGCGAAGAGAAAGAAGAGTGATAATAAGAAAACGGAGGGGGAGACAACACGGACAGAAATCAGCGAAAGGGGAAGTAGAAGGAAAAGTGATAATGATGACAGAAGGAATAAAGGAAAATAAGTAATAAAGGCACAGTAGATGGATAATTAGAGAGAGAGAGAGAGAGAGAGAGAGAGAGAGAGAGAGAGAGAGAGAGAGAGAGAGAGAGAGAGAGATGACTAAGATGATAATGTAATAACGAATTAGATTGATCAAAGAAATAATAGAATAAAAGAATGATGAGTTAACAATAAATAATACAATAGATAAATTAGAAGGTAAATAACGCAAATAAATAAAACACAATATAACCAAACAATAAATACAATAGTCATTATAAAAGCAATAACAACAACCACCCCTAAAAAACACTATTTTTCTCTAATGACTTCAAATTGAATCCTATTTCATGTAAATATTTAATTATTTCTAAATTAAAACTATGGAATGGCTATTTACTACTAGTATGTGTGTGTGTGTGTGTGTGTGTGTGTGTGTGTGAGCAGGACCAAAAATAGTTTACCAATCTCTGGAATAATTTTAATATAACCCCATGCGTGCGGGGGTCTCTCTTTGCTGAATAAAAGAATATTGATAAAGGAGGCATCCCAGTAAGGAAAGGGTTAAAATAAAGTCTCTCAGTCAGTCAGTCAGTCAGTCAGTCAGTCAGTCAGCCAGTCAGTTCATGGAGGTAGTTTACGCAATTGATTATGCACACACGAGATTTCACGAGATAAGAAAACACCCAGAAAAATACCGATTGAGTGGATGATGATAATGGTGATGATGATGAGGGTGATGATGGTGGTGATGATGGTGGTGATGATGATGGTGATGGTGATGATGGTGATGATGGTGGTGATGATGGTGATGGTGGTGATGATGATGGTGATGGTGATGATGGTGATGGTGATGATGGTGGTGGTGATGATGATGATGATGGTGATGATGGTGGTGATGATGGTGATGATGATGATATAAGGAGAACAAAGATATAAATACAGTAAGCTTATTCAATTTTTTTCTCAATGTAACCCAAAGTAATATTCTTACATACATATTTATCATTTCAAAGATATATTATTTGTCCATAATTTTCTTCCGATAAAATTCTGAAGGCTAATACTTATTCATCACATATGTCTATAATTTAACGACGTATTTCCTTTCACAAATTCCTGTTATATTTTTTTTTAGTAATTTAAGTTCTATCCATCAACATTTTTTTTCTATACCAACACTTCAAAAATTTCCATCACATCTATAAAAAACACGTATGATTTCCCTGGACTTCAATATATGAAATTCTTTGTAATATCTTCCACTGTAATACAATGGCGTGTCATTTATTCAATTATAATATTTTACAGTTCCGTATTATCATCGAGTTAGTTCATCTGTCAAATTCACTTTTCGAAGAACTGGGAACGTGGTAGTGTGGTGTTAAGATGTGGAGCATGATAGGGTAGTGTGGTGTTAGGATGTGGAGCATGATAGGGTAGTGTGGTGTTAGGATGTGGAGCATGATAGGGTAGTGTGGTGTTAGGATGTGGAGCATGATAGGGTAGTGTGGTGTTAGGATGTGGAGCATGATAGGGTAGTCTATTCTCCTCTCCTTCCTCCTCTTCCTCTCCCTCCTCCTCTTCCTCTCCCTCCTCCTCTTCCTCTCCCTCCTCCTCTTCCTCTCCCTCCTCCTCTTCCTCTCCCTCCTCCTCTTCCTCTCCTCCTTTTCTCTATTATACATTTCTTTTAGTCTCCTCAACCTTCTTTTCTTCTTCCCCTTCTGCTACCTCCGCCTCCTGTTCCTCTTCCTGCCCCTGTTCCCCCTGTTCCACCTGCTCCCCCTCCCCCTGCTCCTCCTCCTGTTCCACACACTAGCACAGTAGGAACAGTATGTGTCTCTCCTCCTGAGCTCAAGATAATGGTGAGGAAGGCGACACCTCCAGTGTGCTGGTGAACTGGCAGCTTTAATGGGTATGGAGGAGGAAGAGAGAGGGGGAAGAGGAAGGGAAGGAAGAGGAGGGGGAGGAGGTAAGGGAGGGAAGTGAAGAAGAGAAAAAGGAGGAGAAAGAGGAGTGGGGAAGAGGAAAGGAGGAGAAGTGGGTGGAGTATGAGAAGAGGAAGAACGGAGGAAGAAGGGAGGAAGAGGGGAGGAGGAGGAGGGGAGGAGGAAGAGGGGAGGAGGAGGAAGAGGAGGAGAGAAGGAGATGGGCGGGAGGTAGGGGAGGAGGAGGAGGAGGAGGAGGAGGAGGAGGAGGAGGAAGGAGTCCTACATATCCTAGGGAGTGGGTCGGCAGCTTTAACATGGAAACTACCCCGTCAGGAGCCGCCCACAGCCACCCACCCACAATCACCGCCCGCAGCCACCCATCCACAGTCGCCGCCAAACACCACCTACCTTCAGCTGCCGCCCAACAGTCTCCGCCCACAGCCGCCCACCATCAGTAGCCGCCCATGTCGACCTACCCATTCATCTTACATCACTCCCTCTCCCCAAATAACTTATGCAATTGAACGAGAAATTTTATGTTACCTCTTGTGAGACAGAGAGACAGACAGACAGACAGACAGACAGACAGACAGACAGACATAGACACAGAGATAGATAGATAGAATGAATTAGACAGACTGACTGAATGATAGATGAATATATCGACTGACAGAGAGAGAGAGAGAGAGAGAGAGAGAGAGAGAGAGAGAGAGAGAGAGAGAGAGAGAGAGAGTCCAGGCGGTTTAAAAAGACGGTAACAGTCTAATTCATAACTATCCAACTATCAGTTTTGTATTAACAATATTGCAACTTGGAATGCCTGTGTCAACTTCAGCAACATCCATATCAGCTATTTTTGTTGCACTGGAAACATGTTGTACAAAATCCTTCCTAAGTCCTTGCAATTGCTCCTTCAATTACCTCACCCATGTTGCACAATATTCCCTTATAGCTATTTCTATTAATTTGGATCTTTTGTGGCAGTTCTGAGACCCAATTTCACTATTATATATTCCTATTGCAATTGCTCTTTTGGCTCTGTTATGTTACATCATTGTTATCTCGGCTGTTTAAGTCATATTGCTCTCTCTCTCTCTCTCTCTTTCTCTCTCTCTCTCTCACTTCCGCTATCTATTGTCCGACTCACGTTGCAAAGCTGGCAAGTAGGAGGAGGAGGAGGAGGAGGGAGAGGGGGAAGGAGGGAGAGGGGGAAGGAGGGAAGGGGAGGAGGAGTAGGAGGGAAGGGGCAAAGAGCTCAAAACTTGGGTCCATTGCACACTCAACTACTTCAGGTGGAATGGCAACTTCGATGGTTTGTTCGACACAACTTACATAGCGCTGACAAGTTGGCGGAGTTTTATTTCTACTACTTACTACTACAGCGGGCAGGTAAAGTGTTTCTAGAGTTAGCGTGGTGGACAGGTAAGGTGTTTATAGACAGTTAGCATGGTGGACAGGTAAGGGTTGATTCCATTTATGTAGTGTCTGTGTAATTATATCTTCAAGTATTAATTCCGTATTAATATCTCGAACGTAAGTAAGGGAAAAATTATTTACATTTTCCGATGATAATTTTTGGGCACGTTTCCCCCCCCAGTGGACATGTTTTTCTCCCTAATGTTTACAGTTCGTTCACCTCCTTACTCACCCTCCACCCCCTCTTCAACCTATCACACGTTCACAAACACAATAAAGTTATCTATAAAATCATTAAGTAACTCACCCCGTTTCCCTTTTCGATGTCCAGCAGAGAATGGGGCAATTGTACCGCGTCTTTCAGGTCTAATGTTTCGAGTTGACCAGAGCTTTTGTCAAACAGTTCTTGATTTTTCTTTTTCACAGTATTTCACTCCCCCTGAGCGAGCCTTAGAGGTCTGTCACTCTTGTTGGAATGTCTTATGCTCTTTATTATCACTCTGGAGAATCTTACTTCGTCTTTTGAGGAGATTGGATGCACTGAAACGCTTTTACAGGGGAGATTGATGACGTGAGGGTGTGTACTGAACCTTCAAGTGATTACTTCTTTATTATAGAAAATTGGTTCAGCTGAGAAAATAGTTATTAAGGAAAACGATTTTTTTTGTTAAACCAATAACTTATTTATTTTTCATCTGACACTACAAAACAACATGAGAAAATATTATAAGAATTACGGTGTGGTCATACGTGTGGCTAATACGGTAAAATTATCGTTTCGGTCATCCAACTATTTAGAAGTTGTTCAAAAACCATCGTAAAAACCTAACCTAACCTAACCTAACCTAACCTAACCTAACCTAAATGTTAAACCAGTATTTGTGGAATAATTATCCAGTAGGTAAGTAACATGTATTTCGAAGTGATCGTTGTCGTTGTGATAAAAAAAATGCAAATCTGTTTCACTGCAGTTAGTCGATAGTACGTGTGTCTGTTCTCCCGTCTGTGCATCTAACGAATCGTGCATGTTTGTTCCCATCCGTTCATCCATGCGTCCATCAGTTTATGCGTCCGAAACAGTAAAACCCAAACAAACTTCAACGCATGTTAACCAGACTAAGAGTGTGGATATATCACAGCAAGATCTCACATAAGTTCGGTCAGTAATAATGTTCTGTCACCAGCGGCCAGAGTTATGGTACTGGGAGTATATTATGTCACGACGGGTCTTTGTTCTTATTCAGTGCCAACTTATGTAAAGATATATAATACGTTTTTGTTCATAAAATGTAACTTCTGCATGTGTTGGCTGTTGAGGAATAGCATAAAGGTGAATCTCCTATACCATCGTAGGTTTTATAGTTCTCACACACATTGGGTTCTGTAAGCAAACAAAATTTCGAACTTGAATTATTATTGAAGGCGTTTTTAAGATCTTTTGTTTCAAAGAGAACGTGAAAGTGGGTCCCAGGGAATTAGTGTGGCCGGCACTGCACTTGACCACCTTCACTCCATCTGTAAAATTAGGTACACATTTACACATGGGTGGACTGGAAGTGTAATGGGATCGAAATAACACCCCCAGACCAGGAGGCGAATGCTGTATACACCACTCGGCCGCAGCACTTCTGTTTTAAAGTAGTCTTTTAGTTAACTTATTTTGGGGGAAAATAATGGTGGTATGTTTGAATATTTTAACAAACTTTAAAAACAAATTATAAGTTCTTTGGTATGTTAAAGGGTGCTGTGGTACAACGGCTACAACACGTGACTCCTGTCCTGAGAGTTACTACTTATACAGATGGGGAATAAAACGCGGTAGTGTGCAGTACCGGCCACACTGCCTCCGTATAAGAAAATAAAAGCAAATATATCAAGAAACAAAATTTACAAATACAGGAAGCAACAAAAATATTTAGAAGAAAAAAGTTCTCGTGTAATGAATTTTCAGGAAAGTTTAACAATAACGACCTTACAGAGTGTATAGACAAACTGCTTTAATTTCTCAACAAACATAAAGTCATATAAACTCTCTCAGTATATCGACCAAGAAGAGTTACAGTATACAGCCCTTAACAGAAGCTATAAATAAAAGAAAACATATATAAAACTCATTAAGAAACACAATTACGAATGAATCTTCAATATAACTCAGGAACTGGTCAAAGGCGGAGGAGCCATTTGTCAACAGTGGGTGGAGGAATACAAAAGTTCCCTCAGTGGATAAGTCAGTCGGTCAGTCAGTCAGTCAGTCAATTCATAGCTATATAGCCAGCTAACGCAACTAAGTTAAAAAAAGTGTAAAAAGCAACTCCCTAAAAAACAGCAGAATTAAAGAGATAGAGTTTTTGTGATATAATACCGCCATGTTATTGACACTTTTACAGCACTTCGTTAGGATGCTGCTCAAACTTTACCTATAAACGTGCGGGTAGCAGAGTGTGGTGGCGTGTACTGTGGCCTGATGACATACACTCATACACCACACATGTTACGGTTATGTGGATGTGGTTATGAAAACATTTTGTATTGATATAGTGTGGTTGTATGATATTGGGACTATACAGATTTTTATATACATTGATGTTATATGATCTGGGTATTTTGAACTGTACATATATTCAATGTTAAATTTGTAGTTGAAGTTTCAATATAAGATCATTATACTTATTCTGTATCAATATTAATACTATAGAATTTAATTTCCTCTACTATTTCAGGAACGACAGGACAGGTACAGGTACAACTACAAGCACAGGTACACTACAAAACACCAATGTTTCAGTCAAATAAAATTACACAAATTGTATTGCATTACACTTTACACAACTACAGTATATGCTCATTACAATATCGGTTACAGGAATTCGTGTTAATGACCTTTATAGTTACAGCAGCATGTGGAGGTATTGAAATAAATCCTTTATTACAGTCACCCACATTACAGTCACCCACACTGTATTCATTAATTGGTGCTGTATTTATCCATATGTGATCCAAAAAAGTTCCTGTGCACCTGTAATGATGAACACTCTAGTTCTTCATTGTTATATAACTTGTTCTACTTACAGTACTATTGGGAATGTTGTCCACTTCTAGAATTTACTGTAACCATTTCCAATATTTACTGTAGGGAGATAAAGGTTAATAACAATGCTGATTATTACAGGTGCATAGGGACTTTTTGATCACCTTGTTCTAATTGGTTTACAGTGTTGTGATTGCAGGTGTGTATTATCCTCTCAATGTTATAGGTAAGTTAGTGGAAATACATTCGTGGATACAGTTCTGTTACGTGTTGGTGGTACAATACGATGTTATGAAATGGTTTTGTATTCCTGTTATCTTGTCTTTTTGTATTTGTATGTATTTTGATATTTATGTATTTTAGTGTTTTTTCGTTTTTTGGTGTTTTATTTTGCATAGAGCCATGAATTCGTTTATAAATAATTCAATCTGTTTTCTTTTTAATTGTATATATTTTCTTTATTGTATTGTATTGTTTTATGTAATTCCACGTATTCTGATATCTATTCTATTAATTTTCACGAGAATTTATCTATTCCATAATATCATCCAGTTTGATACTTATTTTTTCATATATCATTTGTTTCAATAGACACGTATGATATTTTTGTTCATATTTTCGTTCACACGTTTCAAAGTTTTCAGTAATATAGTAATGCATTTCATGGATTCCTTTTTCGTAATTTAATATTTCTGTTATTTTTGTTACTCTTAAAAGCTAGAGTCATAGAGAGCCTTGCATATTTGCCGTTGTATTTCATTTTCTTTTTCCAGGTGATTTTCAGTGTGTTGGTTTAGTGAATGGCGTCCGTTATGTTCTTATATACTTTTCTATGTGTTTTTATATTATTTTCATGATATATTAATACAATTTGATCACGCCCCATTCATGACCACGCCTTCATCATGTCGCTTGACCATACCCCTTCCATGGCCACACCTCCCTCATATCAGTTAACCACGCCTCTCACTACCACGCCTTTCTCATGATCCCTCCACAGCAGGCCTTATGACCACGCTCACCTAATGACCACGCCCACCTCATGACCACGCCCATCTCTTTAACTACGCCCATCAAGTACCGTAATTAAGCATCGTTACACCACACCACCACGTTAACAATGCACTCACCTCACCGATGAACTCACCTCATAACTACACCCGCACTAACACCTCACGTCTCTCCCTCACTCATGATCTTGTTGACCTCCTGACCAAACTCTCTCCTGACGACGCCCTCCTCGTAGCCACACCACCCCATGACCACATCATCTCCGTGACCATCCCCATCCGGCCTCACAACCACGACCAGGCGTATCTGGCCTCATTATCTCTACCTCATGCCTCGTCACCACGACTACGCCCACCACGGCTCATTATAGTCTTCATCACGCCTCATATCCACGCCCATTAGGTCAAAAGAACACTCCCATCAGGCGTCATGACCACGCCCATTAGGCCTGATGAACCACGCCCAACTTATGGTCTGACCCATCAAGCCTCATAGACCCGCCCATCAGACATAATAACCACCCCCATCAGACCTCATGATAAAGCCCATCAAAGCCTCATCACCACGCCCATCCGGCCCCATGACCACGCCCACCTTATGACTGCGCTCATTTGGCCTCATGAACACGCACACACCACATGTAGTCACCACACCTTCTTCATGACCGCCCCCCTACCAGGCTTTCTGAAAGACAACGCCCTTCTGTGTGTTATATTTCACAGTAAAACGAGAAGGATACTGGGCTTTAAAACCTCCTATATCAGTGTTATGTTGCAGAAATATTGTATAGTGTTACAGAAATGTTGTATAGTGTTACAGAAATATTGTATAGTGTTACAGAAATATTGTATAGTGTTACAGAAATATTGTATAGTGTTACAGAAATATTGTATAGTGTTCCAAAAATATTGTATAGTGTTACAGAAATGTTGTATAGTGTTACAGAAATATTGTATAGTGTTACAGAAATATTGTATAGTGTTACAGAAATATTGTATAGTGTTACAGAAATATTGTATAGTGTTACAAAAATATTGTATAGTGTTACATAAATATTTTATTGTGTTACAGATATGTTGTATTGTCTAGTGTTACAGAAATGTTGAATTGTATTGTTACAGTAATGCATTGTATTGTGTTACGTTACAGAATGTTGTATTATATAATTTAAGACATAATAACCATATGAAGGAGCCCTGAACTGTTTGACAGATGTAGAGGAGCAGATCAAGATTTGTGCCTTCTGAATATCGTCCCAAAAAGCCAACATTTAGAAGTGATTATTACACACGCTGAGAGAAAGAAAATGGAGCACGAAATATTCTAGTCTGGTCCCAAGGTCGACGAGAAGACTATATTATTACTATTATTATCACACACACACACACACACACACACACACCACACACACACACACACACACACACCACACACACACACACAAACACACGCACATAGATACCTTGGCGTCGTGATGGAAACGTTACAGACGAACAGTTTAGCTCTTTTATGGCAGCCACAAAAAATGAGTGACAGTGAGAATATGTTTGTTTCTGACTCCTGCCAGGTAGAGAGAGAGAGAGACACGCGGGGGCTACCACAATCAGCTTGTCCAACAATTGAGTTTTATTGTTGTTGATAGAAAATCCAGCCGCTCGCCACCAGCTGTTCCCTCCCAACAATGACGACAAAAGCTTTATTTTGCCGGACATAGTCAAAGTCTTTTTTTTTTTCTATAACTGGAATAAAATTGTAACCCTCTGGCTGGCTTCGCACAGTAGTATGTATCGGGTGTTTGTTTTTATCTGTGAACTTCGTAGACAGACTGCATACCACTGCCACCCAAGCCGGAAGTTAACTGAGCTCCCGGGGACTGGTTGGCTGGGCGATAGTCTATTTTTGGTATATATTCGTTTCTCTGATTCGTACGTTTTTTGATTAAGTTATCGTATGAAGTTATTTGAAGTGTTGGGATTAATTGATTGAATGACATATGGTATGCTTTCTGCTGTCTAATTGTCTGCCAGTCTCTTTTCTTTTTATCTTATTTCTAAGTATCTCTCTACTCTCTGATTGACCAGTAGAGATGAGATACTCACTCACTCACTCACTCACTCGCTCACTCACTCACTCACTCGCTCACTCACTCACTCACTCACTCACCTTCTTACAGCAGTGTTTACGTGTACCCTCAAACGGTTTCTGTCTCTCAATCTGTCTGTCTGTCTGTCTGTTCCTCTCTCTATCAATCTCTCTGTCTGTCTCTCCGTCTCTCTGCCTCTCTGTATATGTCAGTCTGTCTCTCTCTCTCTCTCTCTCTCACTGATTACCCTCCAATGCACCTGCAGAGTAATTACTGGATCACATCTCCTCAGGTCACTGAGTTGAGACACCTTTAGCTCAATTAAGACTCAACTTGCTGCCACTAATTACTGGTGATCGGGCTAACCTCTCTCTCTCTCTCTCTCTCTCTCTCTCTCTCTCTCTCTCTCTCTCTCTTTCTCCTTTCTTCCTTCCTCTCCCCTCTCACCCTATCCTCTCTCTCTCTCTTTCCCTCTCTTTCCTTGCCTCTCCCTCCCTCCTCCCTTTCTCTCGCCACCTTCCCTCCCTCTATGACTGGTGTTAGTAACTGCTATATGACTGTTTGAAGACTGTCTATGAACTGTCACTGTAGGTTTAATCATAAGAAAAATTAAACAGTTACCTATTACTTACCTGTCGGAAAGAGAGGAAGAAAGGAAGGAAGGAAGGAAGGAAGGAAGGAAGGAAGGAAGATAAAAACAATAAAATAATTATCATATACAGTACATATAAATAATTAGCGACAATAATTAAATGGAACGAAAAGCATAAATATATCAAAAGTTTATTACGTAGATATATAAAACGATATCAACTAATTATATAACTCATCGAATTTGTTATCTGCAGTTGATGGCGCAAATACACTAAAACCTTAACTGTTTTGTCATCATCTGATTTTTTTATTTTATTTATTATATGATGACACAAATATGCAAAAAAACAACAACATATTAACCAATTCTAACTAATCCAATTTTTTTTTTACAGGGGAAGACGTAAATAGGCAAAATGTATTAACTAAGTCTATATAACCTATTTTTTTGTGTAGTGTTGCTTAAAATACGACAAGAAAATTCGATAAAACTTATTCAATTAGTTGTGTAAATATTATGACTAAAATAACCTATAGATATTAACTAACTTATCAAATTTGTTGAGGAAATTATCACGACTATATTACGATAAGAAAAATTATTTATCTCAGTCAATTAGTTCAGTAAATATACCGAATCATATACACTAAGATAATTCCAACAAACAAATTCACTTTCTTCATTAAATTTCTCTTAAGCGACCGACATCCTCAGCTAATTCACAGCAGGATATTAAGTGATCAAATTTGTTTAGCTGGAGGGCCTGGATGAGCTATAATAACGTGATGTTGATAATCTCCTTCCAGTTAATTAGCTCATCGTTACCAGCTAAAAGAGGTAACTACACCATTACACCAAGACGCTGATAGATACAGTAAGGTCGTCCCACGCTTCTGGTAATACTGCAGGAAAGGAATATTGTCGAAGTGGTTTCTCTGTGAGTCTCTGTGTGTATAGGAGACGTTAATAGTGTGTCTATGTGTGTATAGGAGACGTTAATAGTGTGTCTATGTGTGTATAGGAGACGTTAATAGTGTGTATATGTGACCGCCAGACGATTTTATATAACTTTTAAAGGAACCTCCCATAGCCAAAGGATTGAGACTGACAGTTAAATAATGGACGAAAATTCACCTGGGTTAAAAAAGTGTTTGTATACCTGTCCAAACCAGGTAACCGCTTCTCCCTGTAATATTGCCTTTGTACCTGTATTTGTGTCTAGACGTTTAGCTGTATTTCTGGTTCTGTACCTGTACTTATCCTGATGTTTCTGTACCTGTAATTTGACCTATAACTGTGCCGTTAGGTTAGGTTAGGTTAGGTTAGGTTAGGTTAGGTTAGGTTAAGGTTAGGTTAGGTTAGGTTAGGTTAATCTAATAGATGATCGACGGCTGATGTCATTTACCAGGTCATGAGGTAAAGCTTGTTAACACTTCATCATTAGTTTATCTTCAACAGGTAACAGGTAGTAGTCCATCAGCTCTCATGAAAAATTTACACTGTACATTATGGGATTATGATTTACACCTTTCAAGCACATTTTTTTTTTATTTATTTGTTGTTGATAAACTCGTTGTAAATTCATGTTTTATATCCAGCGATAAACTAGGGATACAGTGTAAGAGGTATGTCTTTGATGAGAGGTAAGCCAGTGGACAATACTCATCGTTCATCGTCTCCTATGGCGAAAACGGGAAGAGAAAAGAAACACAAATAGAAAAATAACCTTTAGATCAAACAAGGAATAGAGAGCAAAAAGTTTGTAATTTAATGAAAGTTAACAAATGGCTTTATTTCTTTATTCATAGTCTCCCCTTATAGAAAACGGGAGGATAAGAACAGAGAGAGAATTATCAGAACAAAAACTAATTTATCCCCTAACAAAAAGGAAATAATGGAAGCGCTGTGTAAGATCGTGTTTAATGAGATATGAATTATGTTTATGTCAGCACAGGTACGACTTACCGGCGAACTAACAGATAACGACGGAAAAAGGGACACTAATATGAACATATATTTTTGAACAGTTTTCACCACCGAAAATTTAAACATGATACCCGAGGCACCGAGTCTATACAAAGAACATGAAGAAAATAGATTAAGTGAGATATTAGTGACTAGTAACGATGTTAGTAAGCAAATAGACAAACTAAAGCCTAATAAGTCACCTGGTCCAGATGAAACCTTTACCAGAGTATTAAAGGAAGGTAAGGAAGTTGTTTAACATGTCATTAAACACGGGTGTAGTACCAGAATCCTGGAGGATAACGAATGTGATACCGATTTTCAAGAAGGGACATAGATCACTATCCTCAAACTACCGTCCAGTTAGTTTAACATGAATTATTGGCAAATTACTAGAATCAATCATTTCAAACTCTATTCGAAACCACCTGGAGAAGCACAAGTTGATCAATGATTCCCAACATGGCTTCACAGTGGGCGTTCATGTCTAACAAAGCTATTAACATTCTTTTCAGCTGTTTTCGAATCAGTGGATGACGGACACGATTATGATGTGGTTTACCTCGACTTTAGCAAAGCCGTCGACAAGGTCCCCCACGAAAGACGTAAAGTGGAGGCTCATGGAATTGGATGAATGTTCTAAGTTGAGTTAGGGCGTGGTTACAGGACAGGAAACAGAGTCAGCATTAACGGCACTAAATCCGATTTGGAGATGACATCACTTTAGTAGGGCGTGCAAACAAATCTGACGAGCACTCGGCAAAACTACAGGAAGATCTAAAAGAAAAAATTCCACTGCTCTGAAAAATGGCAGATGAAATTTAATATGGACAAACGTAAAGTATTTACCCGAGAATATGTAAACAAAGAAACCAGATATCAGATGAACAACATTGTTATAGAGAAATCCGACTGTAAGGAAGATATAGGAGTTATGATAAGTAGAAATCTTAAAGTAGGTAGTAGGCAGCTACCAAACAGGGAGGTCCTACCGCCTGGGAAGATATTGGAAGCATAATGTGTGGTCTAATGGTAGACCCTGCTGCCATATGGCATCACAAAAATTGTGACCAAGTCCCAGGTTGCTGATCTGTCTTTCTGCCTCATTTACACACATTTGCAGGGTCTCAATTATTTCTCTTACTTGATAACATAACATACAGCGTTTCTCACTAATAAACTTTTTTAATTTTTGTATTTCTTTGTATTTCTTTATTAATATTATTATTATTATTATTATTATTATAATTATTATTATTATTATTATTACAGTGTTGTTATTATTATTGTTATTTTTATCATTATTATTTTATTTTACTTGTTATTATAAATTTTATTTAATATGAATTACTGTATTATTACATTTTCGCCCCCGAGGGCCCGATGTGGGGTCAGTGACCTGTGCCCGGGTGGGCTAATCCCTGTAAAAAAAAAAAAAAGCCCAGTAACAGTGTGTATTTGCTCGACACAAGGCTAACAAAGTACTTGGGTTCACACAAAGGAGTTTTAGTTACAAGACTAGCGAGGATATCCTATAACCATTTTTGGTTACCGTACTACAGAATGGATATCGAATCCCAGGATAGGATACAGAGGAGAATGACAAGACTAATCCCGGGCATTAGGAACCTTGAGTACAGGGACAGGTTAAAGCATCTTAATTTGCATTCTCCGAGAGACGTAGAGTGAGGGGCGATATGATCGAGGTGCATAAATGAAAGTCAGGGTTAAACAAAGGTGATATAACATAAGTACTTAAATAATCCAACCAGGGACGAACTCGTGACAATGGTTTTAAATTAAATTAATTTCGATTTAGGCGCAAAATAGGTAAACAGTGGTTTAGAAACAGAGTAGTGGACGAGTGGAACAAGTTACCAAACATCATCATTAACTCGAATACGCTGGATAGCTTCAAACATAGGTTGGATGGGTATATGAGCAATAGGGGTTGGGTGTAAATGGGACTATCCAGTATGAGCCAATAAGCCCGCTGCTGTTTCCTCCATTCTTATGTTCTTAATGTATTTTTATTATTACTGACTTCTAAACTTTGACTGGTGACGTGACTAGAATGTTTTTGTATAAATTATCACTTGTTGTTAGCACAGAGAAGTAAACAATGTCCAGTTGAGCATTTGTAAAGTAATTTGAATTAGTCTGTGTCTTTTTATCTTCAAGTGAAAAAGTACGCATAAGAGAGAGAGAGAGAGAGAGAGAGAGAGAGAGAGAGAGAGAGAGAGAGAGAGAGAGAGACCACCGCAGTCGGCAGGAGTCGGTAATCACTACAAAGAGGGAGATCAGAAGAAGTCCTGACCAGCACTCTGATAGCCGTGAGCAACACCCCCCTGAGGAAGCCAGCTGGAGGAGGGAATAAGCCAGTTAGGGGTTAGATACAGGGTAAATAAGGCAGCAGGGGTGAAATAGGGGAGAAATAAACCAGTTGGGGGTGAGCTAAGGAGAAATAGGCCAGTTGGGCAATAAGCCGCTCGTAGATTTTCCAATCCATTTTCCAACCTATGGAAAGGCGAAAAAAGTGGAGAGAGAGAGAGAGAGAGAGAGAGAGAGAGAGAGAGAGAGAGAGAGGCTCAGATCTTGTTGAAGTCTTGACTGAAGCGATTAATGTGTGGGAGGGCTCATGGCCTTTGATGTCTTAATTGTCAGAGAGAGAGAGAGAGAGAGAGAGAGAGAGAGAGAGAGAGAGAGAGATTGCTGAATAAGTTTGTAATTTTTTTAAGGCATCACCTGTACCACACTGTAACCACCTGGGAATTACTGTAATTGTATTTTTTTTTACCTGAATCTGTATTTCTGTTGATAATTTCTGAATACATTTCCTGAACACGTGGCTGCCCTCATGTGATATAAATTCTGCTGAATAATTTACATAATAATATCAATCGATTATCCTACAGTAATTTGATACAGCATTGTGAGATAACATGTTTATGTATTTTATGTATTTGGTAGTTTTGTATTTATGTTCAGAGGAAAACAAGTAACTGTATCCATGAGAAAGTGAGTGAGTGAGTGAGTGAGTGAGTGAGTGAGTCAGCTGTTATGTTAGTGGGTATGTGAGTAAATTAATGAGTATTTTAGTATGTGAGTAAAATAATTAGTTAATTAGGAATAAATTAAGTTAATAATTGATAAAGGTAAATAAGTGAGTGAGCTAATAAGTGAGTTAGTGAGTTAGTGAGTCATCGGGAATATTAAAGTCTTGTCCCATCCCCACTTCCTACAATCCCACTGGACAGATTTTCTTGAAACTTAAGAAATAATCAACTTCCTTAAAATCACAGACGAGTATATAACAATAAACATAATCCTATTAATATTCAGCAGGGAATTAAGGATGTTCAGGGGTGTATCATGTGTTCGCCTTTAGGTGTTAGCGTATACTTGAAGACTAAACTTCTATTGTTGATTTTACCGCCAAATGATTTAATAAATTATAAAAAACAACAGACATGCTTTTTTTTTTTTTTTACAGATGTTTGAAATATTTTAGGGAATTTAAAAATATTTGGCTGGAAGACATAGAGATTCACGGACATACATACATACATACATACATACATACAAACATACAGAGACACGGACATACAGATATATAAACATGTATATACACAGGTATACAAACATATAAAGACACACACACACACACACACACACACACACACTACTTCATGAACTAGGTCGACAGTAATAACAGTCATTTGTCATCACAGTTAAGTGAATTATGTAGAAAAACAACCCAAAAGAGAGAGTCGCTGTTGACATAAATTCTACCTCACCTCATTTACATCTCCGGGACTTATTAAACCCGTAAATCTACACAGTGTTGTTGCCCTTCCTCCTTCCATCTCTCTTTCTCCCTCTCCCTTTCCTTCCCTCTCTTCTATCCTCTCTCCCTCTCTGTATCTACTTCCCTCCTTCACTCCCTCCCTCCTACTCACCTCACCTCCAGTTCCCCACCCCCCACACAGAGGCAGATACACACTGAACAGAGATGACATTGTTTACATACTGTAGGCGACATTAGGGAGTGGGTCAGCAAAAGCTTTCAGTATAACAAAAGGAGGAAACATGAGGTGAGCATACAAGTTACAGAAACTACAGCAGGATGGCTAGTATTGCAGGCCTAATGCAACTGTGTGTGTGTGTGTGTGTGTGTGTGCGTGTGTGTGTGTGTGTGTGTGCGTGGGGGTCGTGTAGGGCGTAGGAATCGTCTAGGTCACTGACTCTAGGGCGTGAAGGTCATTCAGGACTTGGGGATTGTCCAAGACGTGAGAGAATCGTCCAAGACAGGGTGAGTCGTTTAGTTACTTGGAAGGGTCAGGAAGGGCGTGGGGGGTCATCTAGATACATGGGGGGGGGGGGTCAGGAAGGGCGTGGGGAGTCATCTAGATACATGGAAGGGTCAGGAAGGGCGTGGGGGGTCATCTAGATACATGGGGGGTCAGGAAGGACGTGGGAGGGTTATCTAGATACATGGGGGGGTCAGGAAGGGAGTGGGGGGTCATCTAGATACATGGGGAGGGGGTCAGGAAAGGCGTGGGGGTCATCTAGATACATGGGGGGGATCAGGAAGGGCATGGGGGGTCATCTAGATACATGGAAGGGTCAGGAAGGGCGTGGGGGGTCATCTAGATACATGGGGGGTCAGGAAGGGCGTGGGGGGTCATCTAGATACATGGGGGGTCAGGAAGGGCGTGGGGGGTCATCTAGATACATGGGGGGGTCAGGAAGGGCGTGGGGGGTCATCTAGATACATGGGGGGGTCAGGAAGGGCGTGGGGGGTCATCTAGATACATGGGGGGGGGGTCAGGAAGGGCGTGGGAGGGTTATCTAGAAACATAGAGGGTCAAGGACGGCGTGGGAGGGTCGTCTAGTTACTTGGAGGGGTCAGGGAGCGCGTGGGAGGGTTATCTAGGTACATGCAGGGGTCAGGGAGGGAGTTGGACGACCCTCTGGGGGCTGACTGCAGTCGCGTAACGACCCGCAACCCGCCTGATGGAGGGAAGGGGGTGAGCAGAGGGGGTTTGGGGCAGGGAGGCAAGGAGAGGGGGTGAGGGGGCTGAGTGGGCTGAGTGAGTGGTGAGGGGTGGAAGAGAGAAGGTGTATGTGGGTGTTTCTCCTCTCTCTCTCTCTCTCTCTCTCTCTCTGTGTACCGCTTTCATCATCTCACTTCATTCTCTCTCTTTCTTTCTTTCTTTCGCCCATTCGTATTTTTATTGCCTTCTTCCCTCACACCATCTTTCTTCCTCACCGTCTTCCGTCTTCCGCAATAAACATGTTCAATATTATTTTCCGTTTTACTGTATATATTAAACTTGACCTTAATTATTATTATTATTATTATTATTATTATTAGTAGTAGTAGTAGTAGTAGTAGGGACGCTATATTCAATCTCATTACTAGCAATTTTTTATTATCACTATTAATAATGCTAGTATCGTCAATTTTGTCATTCTAATTATCATCATCATCACTACCATCACTACCATCATCATCCACGACTATTGTACAGTTTTATTCAGGTTTTTTTGATACAATAAAATTAAACTATTCTTTTGAATCATTTTCTTATTAAAGTTATTTATTAGTGTACAGCGCTTCATATCGCCTCTACCATCATTAACGTACAAGTTGTTAAGTACAGATGTTGTGACTGATTGATAGAGGTCAGGCAGGCGAACTATGTACTGTAATGTACTGTTGGCGTGCTGTACTGTACTGTACTGGACTTTACTCTCTCTCTCTCTCTCTCTCTCTCTCTAGTAAAGGCCAAACACGTAATAATAATAATAATAATAATAATAATAATAATAATACCTAAAGGACAGTTAAATGTAACGTCATTAATACACCCAATTATTTCGGAAATTTTTTTAAATGGAGGTACAAGTATGAAAATTGGCATGAAGGTTCAATAAAGGTTAATAAACAAAGCTATCTGATTGGAAACTCAAAATTCCAAGATGGCCGGCAAATGTGGATGTCAGGTTTTTCTTTTTAGGGGCATAAAAATTATTGTTTTCATCAATTCAGGTGACTTCAGTGTTGATTGCCATGTTTTTCAGTATGTAGAATCTGTATATTGTATTGAAAGCTCTGAAATGGGAAGCATTCAAAGGAAACCTGCTTATAAAGAGTGAATGTCAATGTGCTACCAGGGCACACGCATGCATGTACAGACACACGCACGCACGCACCCACGCACGCACGCACATCCCTTTCTAATCAAGCGTTCCATTCTTATCCCCTAACTTCCCAATCCATCATCCTTTCCTTCCTTCTCCTTCCCTACCACATGTCCCTGCCTTCCTTCCACCATCTTTCCTTCCCTGCTCCTCGAATCCATTTTCCCATGTGTGTAATAATAATAATTAATAATAATTAACGGTTTATTGAAAGAGCTTGGCAGCCAGAAGGCTGAAAATATACAGTCACATAATTGGGGAATGGGTTTCGAATTACAAATAATATACAAATTTCATAAGTGATATATATAAGATATATTATAACTAGATGGGGAAAAGCTCAAACTACAGGGCATTTCAACATAGTGACAGTGCAAGAAGTAGTATTTACTGGGAGTGAATACACTGGTTTATTACAAGTTATTGATAATTTTTACAATGGTTGGGACTGGGCTGTTGTTATAGCAATCAGTTCGTGCTCGTATGGGCTGGATGCGGTTGTGGTGTCGAACAGCAATTCTCGGTCTAGGGATCTCAGGTGGTAGAAGGAGCCGGTGTCGAGGATGGTGCAGAAGCTTCTTACCAAATTTGCAGATGAGGTCGTGGTGATGGTCAGTGAGAGTCGAAAGGGTCAGTGTGTTGAGCGCTTCTTGATATGTGGAGTAGGAAGGGGAGAGAATAATAATCTTGCATGCCCTCTTTTGCACTTTTTCTAGGTGTTTACGTTGTGTGGCATTTAGGGAGGAAGACCAGGTGGGGGAGGCATAGATGAGCTTGGGAAGTATGAATGTTGAGTAAACACTGAGGAGCTCGGGTGCAGGAACTCCGAGGGACTTGAGTCGGCGGAGGAGGTGGAGACGGAAACTGGAGGATTTGACAACTTCACTGACGTGTGGTTTCCAATTTAGTTTGTTGTCTATGGTGACGCCGAGGAGCTTCGTGGAATCTACAACCTGGAGTGTGTTCGGACCTAGAGTAATGGAAGGATGTGGGACAATGTCGGAGGAGAGGCTCCACCTTGCCCACACACCCTGGCATTAGACCAAAACAAACATCAGCTGATTGGGAAGTTACAGACCAGCTTGAAATTCTATTCATAGTAGGAGAAAGGGGGGGGGGGTGAGGGTGGAGGGGTGAGGGTGGAGGGGGGGGGTGAGGGTGGATGGTGGCGGAGTTAAGAGAGAGGGGGTTGAACAGGGATGTGGGTGTATAGTGGGTGTATATTCTAAGTCTAACCGGATCTTCCTGGGGCGGGCATCTCTTGTTTATTTGAGAGATTATTGACGTTATATTTCTCTTTATGTGGAGAAGGGGGGAAGGGTGAGGGAGGGGGGGAAGGGTGAGGGAGGGCGGGGAGGGGGGGAGAGATAATTAGGAGTCTCTGTCTATCTATTATGGGTGGAGAATAAATATCAGGACTATCTCTATCTCTTACAGAGGAAAATATATCAGGATTCTCTCTCTCTGTCTCTTAAAGGTGATATTATTGGGAGTATCTCTTTATCTAATAGGGAAGTAGCTCTCTCTCTCTCTCTCTCTCTCTCTCTCTCTCTCTCTCTCTCTCTCTTATGGGGTGACTGAAAACTTTCTCTACCTCTCACGGGCAGATCATCAGCAGCTCGGTTGTTGAAGGAGTGGGATGGTTATATTGGTCAAATAATGTGTCAAAAAAATCCTTATCCTTTAAATATTATCAGTTAGAAATAATTATATAGATCAAATTAACAAGAGTTCGTGGAAAAGTGTCATGGCTGAAGAGTTATAGTGACGATTTAGATGAAATTCTGCAAGATGTTAACGTTTAAGACAGCAGACACGAGAGAGGAAGATGGGGGACTGAGAAATGTCAATAATACACTTATATAGATACGATGGGAAACGTATTGGTCAAGATCTGGAGGAAGATCTCAAGTGAATCGACGAAAATTTCACTAAAGAAGGTGAGGAACTGTAGCCAAAATGAGAAAAAAATAATCAGCAGTAAAATCATACAACACTGCCAGGCATTGAAAGTCACTCTCAAGCATTCACAGACACTCACAGGCACTCACAGACACTCACAGGCATCACAGGCACTCACAGACACTCCCTGACACTTACAGGCACTCACAGACACTCACAGAAACTCCCTGACACTCACAGACACTCCCTGACACTCACAGGCACTCACAGAAACTCCCTGACAGTCACAGACACTCACAGGCATCACAGGCACTCACAGACACTCCCTGACACTCACAGGCACTCACAGACACTCACAGAAACTCCCTGACAGTCACAGGCACTCACAGGCACTCACAGACACCCACAGACACACATACAGATGAGACTATTATTTTTTTTTTAACTTTTGTCTGTTTTCTATAAGCTCTGATGATGGAAAATGAGTCTCCGAAACGTTAGTAATCAAATAAACCCAACTTAGTCAAGATGTTTGAGGTTTCCCTGGTTCTCATCTTCACTATACATATATAAAGGAATGTGGCCTTCTCCGGATGTGCACAATACAAGGATCCAAAAATCTAAAAAAATCTGTCAAGTACTTGGAGTCCTAGAAGGAGTCGCACTGCTCCCTGGTAAACAGCTGTTGTGAGATTACAGACGCATTTCCAACATGGGTTCTACTTCTCTCCCTCACAGTGGAGCTGGCCTGGGGAGGAGACACGGTACAGGAACCTGAGCCAAGAATATTGTTTTGTTCCAACAGGATCAGAGACTCTGGGAGCCTAGTGCACTAAAGCCCTGAAGTTCATGAATAAACTAGGTTCCAGGCTTGTTGAAACCAGTGAGGTCACCAGAGCATGGGGCTACTTATTCCAGCGTCTCAGCGTAACGATCCAGAGAAGGAATGTTTGCTGCATACTGGGCCCTCGTCCTTCACCCGAGGGAGTCCTAGAAGCAGGATGTTTCAGATAAAAAGTCCTCAACACAACTCTTTCCACGAAAAAAACCGTAAAAAATAAAAGATATGTGAAATATTAGATAATTTTAAGAAAAGAATAAAAGAAAACAACGAAAGTCAGAAAAACACGGAGATGGTAGAAGAGAATTATCCCAGTCTTCAGTGAAGGATCCTTATTCTCTTTACTGAGGTGGCACACACACACACACACACACACACACACACGTTCAATACCTCAACATGTACCAAGTCATTATATATATTTACTGTGAGTGTTTTTCATGATTTATCCCCTCCTATGTTACAATTACCCTCAAGCGATCGTCATGTTTCATTGAATATAAATCTTTCCTTCTACAGATTATCTATAATTACTTTGAATTTATACAGTAAGATACGTCAAAAAATATAGTCATAACATCTGTGTAAGTTATTAAAATTTGTAATATATAACAGAAATTTGCATTATTAAAATCCTGTACTACGTAATATATAATTGTAATACACAACATACTAGTATTAAACTGTACTATACATGATATATTGTTGTATTCTGTAATTAATTCCATTACTGTATTACACCTTTCATGTATTTTCAAACTTCTTTAGTCTGTCTTTGAGAATGTGTACAAGTGATCACCAGATTCCATTTTCTTTCACAACTTTATGCACCGTTTATTGGACAGCCATAACTAATCTTCACTACAAGATATTGATAAACAAAAATGCCCATCTTGTTTATTGGCCCAACATCAAAGTCACAGCAGGACTATAGAGTTGATTTCTATAAAGGTCAGAGGTCATCAGTTATTTAATGCTCAGTGGGGGGGGGGGGTTTAGTGGACATTTTCAAAGATAGACCTTTAACAGTGGTCTTCAAGTCAACGTGAAAAAAATAAAATAATCCACCTAACGAGAAACAAAGAAAATACAGATATGAAAAAAATTGATAAATATGAAATAAACCAAAGGAATGAAAAATATATACATAGATAATTGAATAAATAGATAAATAAATAGATAGATAGATAATGGATAAGTGTACACAGAACTTGTCGAGTCTTATAATGTTTCAAGCATCATTAATTAGCGTTCTATTCTAACTGAGTGCGTTCTTATAGTCTGGTTATCTAATGAATGTCTGGATCTTCCCATCTTACGTTCTTCTTATTATTATTATATTGTTATTATTGTTGTTATTGTTATTGCTGTTATTGTTGTTGTTGTTGTTACTGTCGTCGTTGTTGTTTTTAATGTTATTATTATCATTAATACTAATATCACCATCACCGTCTTTATTACCCTCTTGATTATCATTCTCTTTTCTTCTTATTCCTACTATTATCACCATTACACTCAAAGGCACGATCCATTGTTGTGTTTTTGGTTCATCCTTAGATACAACTACCTGACGAAGGTAAACAAAGCCTCAGAGGACAACAGGAGGAGAGGGAAAACAGTCCCGAATACCTGTAGTGTTGTCTTAATGGGGAAATGTGGGGTATTAAGGTAAAAATTGTGTTTGTGTGGGAGGTAGGGAGGGGGCGGAGGGGGGAGAAGGGGAGGGGGCGGAAGGGGGAAGAAGGGGAGGGAGAGGGGGAGGGACTGGTGTTTGTGTGGGAGGTAGGGGAGGGGAGGGAGGGAGGGGGGGGGAGTAGAGGAGGGACTGGTATTTGTCTGGGAGGTAGGATAGGGGGCGGAGGGGGGGAAGGGGAAGGGAGAGAATGGTTTTACTGTGGGAGATAGCGAGAGAGGGAAGAGATAGGAAAGGGAGAGAAGAAAACCAGGGAAGGAGGTGGGAAGAGGAGGGAGAGGAGGGAGAGAACGAGGAACAGCGGCACACAGGTGTAACTTGAGACATGTGACTCAAGAATGTAACGCTCAGGTGTGACGCTCAGGTGTGACGGAACGAAGGCGTTACATACAGATTGTGACGCAAAAACGTGACGTAAAAAGGGTGTAAATAAACAATGATCATGAATACAGTTGTTTGTGTCATTATTATTATTATTATTATTATTATTATTATTATTATTATTTCATCACCATTACTACCATCACTACCACGTTATCACCATCATTATTCCCATCACCACCATTATCACCACCACCACTATTATCACCACCATTATTACCATCACCACCATTATCACCACCATTATTACCATCACCACCATTATCACCACCATTACTATCACCACTACGACCATTACCACCACCACCACCGTTAATAGCACGGCACTCTTAACTCTCGTCTCAACACTGTGATATCGGAAACCAAAGCCTGGCCGGGTAGTAACTGACAGCCAGTTCAATATTTAAGGTATAACCCGCCATTAACTTCACGTTCCAATTAGGTGTGAAGTACGATCATTGAACGAACACCATGAACGGCTCAATGAACGGCTCAGTGAATGGTTAAGTATGCTTCTTAATGAACGGCGGCTTAATGAGGGGGTTGATGAACGGGTCAGTGAAGACTTTAATGAACGGAGGAATGATTTACTAATTTATAAATGAACGAGTCAGTGAACGAGTCAGTGAACGTAACCTTGAAAGATTTAATGAATGAATCTTTAAACAGTGAAAAAGTTGGATTTAATTCGTTTATTGTTGTTCAGTACGGCAGGAACAACTGAACGTCAGGAGGAAATTAGAATACCACACAGACGTTCACCAGCAGCCGTTCACCTGTTAAATAAAAAGCTATACAGATGCTATGCTTTCTGATCTCATATACATAATTTAGTTTAGATTCATTGATAACATTTTGGGATGCACTACTACTGCTATACTTTATATTTTGCGATGTATTTACACTGATACACTCCCTAATATTACTTTCCCCCGACCACTCCCTCCTTCCCTCCTTCCCTCTCTCCCTCCCTCCCTCTCTCCCTCCTTCCCTCCCTCCCTCTCTCCACCACAAAGGTCGGCTTCTACGGCTTGTCTCGGCTGTTTACTTCCTTCAACCTTCATATAAAATTCTTTCGGATTTTTGTCCCTGTTTGTGTTGTTTAGAGGGAAGGAGGGGGGGTGGAGGGGGGGTGGGGGGGAGGGGGATAAATGAAAGGGGGAAGAAAGGAGGATATGAAGGTCGGGACGGAGGGCTAGAGGAAGGGGGGGGGGAGGGTGGATAGGGAAGAAAAAAGGGATAGAGAGAGAGATGAAGGGAGTGAAAGATGGAGGGATGGAAGGTGGGATAAAGGGAAAAGGAGTGAACGTTAGGAAGGAGAGAGAGAGAGAGAGAGAGAGAGACAGAGAGAGAGAGAGAGAGTTTAAGGAGGCGTGAAGGTTGACTATTATCCAGCCAAATAATTGTTTCTCTTTCTTACTTACTGAAGCGAAGATAGATAACGTGTTCTGTGGGCTATAGGTGCTCTCTCTCTCTCTCTCTCTCTCTCTCTCTCTCTCTCTCTCTACTCATCTATCCTTCATCAGGTATCAGGGGAAGCACACATTGAGCTGTAAAAACACATTAAAAAAAGAACCAAACAACATCATCATATAAAAATATAATAGTCAAGAGGGACATCGTGTACAAAACCACGGACAACAACACATTACCCAAAGGCCGATTCAACCTCGTTTGGTCGTGTCTGTCTGGCTGTTATTGGTCTTACAGTCTATTAGGATCATTACAGAGGCCTGAGAAAATGTTTCATTGGCACCACAATTAGCGGTAACGACAGAGGCACTATTATAACGGTGCCAGTTGAGTTTTGTTTGTGAGTAAGAGGACGGAGGCAGGAGGTGGAGATACTGGAGGTAGTGTGTGTGTGTGCATGTATGTGTGTGTGTGTGTGTGTGTGTGTGTGTGTGTGCGCGCTTGCGTTTGTCAGTTTGTAGTTCAATCAATCGTCACTATAGCCTTTATCCAAACATGGAGGCAGCAGGCGGACATCCGTTAATGGTAGACAAACACACAAGCCGTATACTCCGCTAAACACACACACAACTTTCGTATTGAATTTGTGTGGATTCCGTCCCATGTTGGAATTAGGTTGGCCAATGAGAAATGCAGGAAAGAAAATGTTGACCGTGACCTTGGCCTGTCCAGTGCTGTACTTAAAAACATACAAGTCAGAATCATGAACTCTGATCTAGAAGAACTGAGAAATGCAGAGAGACCTGGCAGTTGTAGCATTTTTAAATATGACAAATTTTGTGACGAGAGGTACCGGTATGGCCAGCAGAAGGACAGAACCAGACAATGTGATGTAGTCGTGGCCAGAATAGGCTAGGATACAGACACATCTGGCAAGTTAGTAACGCTGTACCCATACCGGAACACTCAGCATGTAAACTTTGTGATAAACCTTTAAAGCATACACTTGAACACTTTATTATTGAATGCGACACTGTCAAAGACTTCAGGCCACCTGGCTTATTGTATCATGAACTATGTAATTACTACATTGCATCACGAGTGCTTGAGGACATTCTTGCTGTCTATCCAAAATTTGCTGCAGGCCCACACTGATTAGTCTTCAAACAGTGTCAAGACCTGACTGAATTACTCAGTATAAGCAAACTGTACACAAAGCTTTGCCAATAAATTTGTTAACCGTTAACTGTAAGCGTTCATATATATATATATACCTCTATTGTTTTCCTCAAGTATACCTACACTGCTACATATATCTTTATTAAATGTGTGTGTGTGTGTGTGTGTGTGTGTGTACAATGAAGGGATTACTTTTATTTTGTGTACCTAAATACGGTGTAACATAAATATCTTCTCCTTGAGGCGAAATAATTACCATCCTCTTCCCCTCCTATACTCCCGGGCCGAGAGAGACCTGACCCCAGAGGACCCCTGACCTTTTGACCATAATGAGGGGGAAGGGTGAAGGAGATGTGGGTAATGGAACTGCTGGTGAGGGGAAGGAGGGAGAGAGAGAGAGAGAGAGAGAGAGAGAGAGAGAGAGAGAGAGAGAGAGAGAGAGAATACTCACCGTTTAGTCTCCCCCCCCTCCCTCTCCTGTTATGTCACACGTCCAAAATCCCACTAAACGAAGCTTCGCCCGTCTCCTGCCAGGGGTGGCGGTCATTTCTCTGGCATGAGCAAGAGACTAGACTGCCAGGCGACTCACTGACTCAAAGGTCACGGTGGGGAGGACGGAGTCACACCCCGGGGGTGAGTCAGTGCTGGTGATGGTGGTTGACCAGGAGAGAGAGAGAGAGAGAGAGAGAGAGAGAGAGAGAGAGAGAGAGAGAGAGAGAGAGAGAGAGAGCTCTTCACCTAAGTTATAAACAAACTTCAGGACAGCTGTGTGTGGTTCGATTATTTTTGTTGTCATTGGTCAACTTAATCGTCTGTCTGCAGCGCGTCAATTATGGTCTAAATTTTTTTACTATGCATTACTATGTAATTTTTTCTAAAATATTATTTACTATGTCTACATTAGTATATCTTTAGTTGCTCTAATTAATCCACTGTCCTTCACTATTTACTGTATGATAATTTATTGTACCAATCCTGGGGAAGCTTTTTGAGACAGGATAGTTTTTACCCAAACTGTCCTTTTCACCAGTTATCATGTGATTAGGTCAGTACCTTGTCAGTGATCCCCGTGTAATCAACTGCTAAAAAAAATCATCGTATGATCTAGTAATTATGGAACTTTTTGTCGAGTGTTAATACAGAATATAACTCGTAAATTTATGACTTTCAATGAGCTAAACAGTTAATAATTATGCAGAATTTCGTTTGTAAGTTATAAATAATATAGATATACGTAAAATTAATATGTAAATAATTGTATAATATATTAATATGTATTATTTTTCATCTACTGTACGTGAGTCACTGTATTGTTGCTATCATTATCATTGTCGTTGTTGCTGTTATTATTATTAGTTAAATATTGTGAAGCGTCTTTGTTTATAGGCGTAACATAATCCTCTATTTAATGATAAAACCCACAACGATTACCATTATCTGTCGGTCTAAGGACATGTCGTATCAACTCACTGGTGTAACAAGAAATTTCCAAAGGTTTTCATCGCTTTTCAAAATTGCTGTTTAAACTCCTATGGTATTAATATATAAATGCTTCTTAAATGTCCAGTCAGTATATTAATGCAACTAATTGGTCGTTACGGACAGCAAATTTGTACATGTTGTCAATTATACGATTATGTAAGTTGACAGAGCTCATTGTAATTTCAAGTCTAAGAAGACAGGTATGAACTGTCCAAGTTTCCCTATTAGGCGTTATAAGAAGGTGCTCAATAAACTAACCCTTTAGAGTAAATGTTGCCATACATACATACATACATACATACATACATACACTCACGACATTACTCAATATTGTGTGAGAAAACAGAAGAATCAACGAGAACAGTATATCAGGAAGACTAAATGAACACAGATGTAGAACAATATAAGAACTTAACACATCCAAGGAGAACATTGTTGATCAGGATAACATTATTGGTGTGTCGTAAATTTACACTAAAAACTATAACGGAAGTAAGATGTTGACGTTCACGGCAAGAGGAAATTAAACATAAGCTTTACATTAGAGGAAACATGCTATTGAAGCTTTGTGGATCATGAGAGAGAGAGAGAGAGAGAGAGAGAGAGAGAGAGAGAGAGAGAGAGACATACATTTTGTGAATTACGACAGAAAAAAAAACACTATTTTCCTCTGAGTTTACTGTAAGAATGATAGTTATGGTGATATAATTAACGGTGAAATAACACTATCATAACACTGGACTGATTATTGTTGTGTCGTGACTAATAAGAAAGATAAAGACATATAAGAAAATTTTAAATAACAAACTAAGAAGAGAAATATCGATTTATCGTAAGGGGAAACTCAACAAAATAAATAATTATACGACCTAAGAAAGTATTTCACCACTATGAGTATTATGTAGTGAGATTACCCCAAGACAAGACCTGTTGGTGTGTCGTGAGCCCAAACTAAGAGAAAAATTATACTACTACAAAGAAAAAAAAATATATTGGTGCGTCGTAAGAGAAAAATTATGGTAATAGAATGTCGTGTGGTGTGGGGGGGGGCGTGTGGGGGGTGGGGGGGCGTGAGGGAGGGGGGTGGGCGGGGGGCGTGTGGGGGAGGGCGTGTGGGGGAGGGCGTGTGGGGGGGGCGTGTGGGGGAGGGCGTGTGGGGGGGGGGGGAGGGCGTGTGGGGGAGGGGGGGCGTGGTACTGGTCCAAGAAGTGGTGGAGAATTTATGATTTTGTTGTGTGTGGTAGTGAGTCCGTGGTGGTTAGTCCGTGGTGGTGAGTCCGTGGTAGTAAAGCCGTGGTGGTAAGTCCGTGGTGGTGAGTCCGTGGTGGTGAGTCCGTGGTGCTGAGTCCTTGGTTGTGTGTCCCGCAATGTTATTCATGGTTCACTGTCACTGTCATGTGTGTGTGTCATATATCATACCCCCGCCCCCACACTAAATAGCTATACCATTAAACATCTCTTAATTTAGATTAGCATTTGGAGGGGATGAATTCTTCTTCTACCTGAAATAAAATCAAAAGTACTTCTAGATATTCAGGTAAATAACACAGGTAAATATAAAGAAATCTAGTTAATTAAATCAACACCTGAATCCGTGGAGGAGGGGGGAAGGGGGGGGATCGTGCTTGTTACAGTGACAGCCAATCAGCACCTCGTTCTGTGATAGCCATCTCTCGTGACGACCAATTAAATGACCGACCTTGGTGGACTTACGTGTACCCAGAGAAAGAATTATTGTTTTCTTCACTACTTTCTTTACTTTCTTATCTTCACGTCTGCTTTACTTTCTTCCCACATGCTTCTTTGCTCGCTCTTCCTGTGCAATTTTACTTTCTTTACACCACACTTTCTTATTTTCTTTCATTAAGTTATTACTTTCTTTCCCTACACTCCCTTGCTTTCTATCTCAATACCTCCTTATTTTCTTTACCCATGTTTATTATTTTACTCATTTTACCCCTTCTTGCAAAGAGAGAGAGAGAGAGAGAGAGAGAGAGAGACGCACGCACCCCCTCCTGACCGTTCATGTCCTCGTAGCCTATAAGGGTGTCATCGCCGTTCCTTCACTAGGGGAGGAACGTGAGGGAAAAGCCGGAAAAATGACCAAGAACGTCTCACTTATCACTAGTAATATATTCTAGACACAGCGCCCAGGTATTGAACGGCCTCAACCGCTGACTGGAAAGTTAGACTGTTAAGAGGGTCGGTAGGTGACTGGAGGGAGGGGGGGGTGATGGGGAGGGGTGATGGGAGGGTGATGGGGAGGGGTGATGGGAGGGTGATGGGGAGGGGTGATGGGGGTGATGGGGGGTTGGTAAGTAGTTGTGATGACAGGTGATGTTAGTAGTACTAGTTGTTATGGTGATGCTGGTAGTAATGGATGTTGAGTAATTAAATGGTATGAAAATGATGGTGATTAATGATTACAAGGATGATAATGGTTATGGTGTTGATGGTGGCAGTGGTGATGGTATCAGTTGTGACGCGGTTGGATATGTTGGTGATAATAGGGGGATTAAGAAATGGTGCAATCACCATCATCACCACTATCATCATCACCACTATCACCACCACTATTACCATCACCACCACTATCATCATCACCACCACAATCACCATCACCGCCACTATCACCACCACTATCACCATCACCACCACTATCATCATCACCACCACTATCACCACCACTATCACCATCACCACCACTATCACCACAACTATCACCATCACCACAACTATCACCATCACCACCATCCCCCCACCCTCATTACCACTACCATCCGTATTATTCTATGTTACCTTGACCACCGCCACCATCACCATCACTCGAGTGGAAAGATGAATCTATAGGCGAGGTTATCGACACAATAGAGCGCCTTTGTTGACGTTCTTAACATATCCTCTCACGAATCCGGATTTCTGACTTCTCGGTGGTAAGCAACGAACAGGTAGCAGGAATGGCACTATCTGTAACCTGGCCACACGGCTGAGGGCGATTTCCTATTGTGATATATGTGAGAAATTCTGAAAGGTGGCTGCATAAATGGGGCACCATTTTTCAGTATAAATAGAGCGTTAAAAGGAGAGAGAGAGAGAGAGAGAGAGAGAGAGAGAGAGAGAGAGAGAGAGAGAGAGAGAGTATGTGCTGTTATATGTATGTATGTGTGGTTGTATATAAATTCTTATATGTATGTGTGTATAGTGTACCGTATATACTTATGTTTTGTAATAATAATAATAATAACATAATTAACTCGTCTACTTAAGATAAGAAAGATTTTTGAGAAGACAAGATCAAAAATAAGTTCAAGTATTGTGTTATTTCTCCATAGATAAATTCTTTTATTGTTGCGTCTGGTAGATCTGAAGACTCCAGGAAGTTTCAGATATGAGGAAATAGAGACATACAAAATATAGCCTTTTTCAGAATATGATTACTTCTTGATATAATATTCCCGTAGTAAGAGTCTCTGGCACTTAGCCTCACGCCAAGACTATCACCGTCAACCTTGAGAGCATCTTTGATCTGGATGTGCGGATGTCTTCACCGTAGATGATAAGGATTATCTCAAGCCCCGACTCAGTGTTGAGGTTGTAGACTGCGGCTCAACACAGCATCATGTCCTACATCCTCTCCTGGGACAAAGCTCCTCTGACTCTGTTCTGGCAACACAAGGCGCCTATGACTCTCTTCTGGCAACACTGGTTTCAATCTTTGGTTTAGAGGCGACTGTGTCAGAGACCAGAGAAACCAACTGTTCTGTGCCTCTTGTTGTGAAAGGTCATCAGTAGAGAGGCTGACTGATGAACAGCCGCAGTTATTGAAGTATAGCGTGAGTGTTGCTAGTTCACTGCCGACATGACAGATGCGACTTTCACAGGTGTTGTTACAGTTCTCTAACCATTTCCGCTGGGGTGTCTGGAGTTAATTTGCTTCCACAGACATGTTCTTCACCCCTCACCGCCACCACCAGCTGCAGAGAGATACAATCCTGGAGAGAGTTTTGCCTGAGCTGTTGATGGCTTTCCTCCATTCTTTTACCCCGGCCGCCCCTTTGAATATGCGGCATCACACACTGCCCACTCACCTGTCCTCCACCCAGCCTCTGCACTCTGAACTTGCCTAGATGCATAACCTTTGACCTTTCGTGGATTTCGCTACCTGTAACAAGGCAACGTGACAACAACTCTAATTCTAGTCGGACTAATGATGGAAATTCTCCATCCATGTCTCAAAGAAACTTTCAGAGTAACATTACAAGATAGCCAGGTGGGAGGCTCCTGTCACGGTGACAAGCCTATGTACTGTATACTCTGGCATGTGTCTGAGCATGAGAAGAGCCTCGCTGGAGCTCAGAAAACCTCGATACCAATGAAAACAATCACACGTTTGAAGATCTGAAAAAGCAAGGCTGAAAAAAAAAACAGCTGGGGGAAATAATCAGAGTTTGGCATAAAGAACATGAGTGGTGAAAACAACTTGATAGGCAGCTACCAAACAGGGAGGTACTACCACAACGGAATATATTGGAAGCATAATGTGTTGTCTAATGGTAGACCCTGCTGCCATATGGCATCACAAAAATTGTGACCAAGTCCCAAGTTGCTGATCTGACTTTCTGCCTCATTTACACACAATTGCAGGGTCTCAATTGTTTCTCTTCCTTTGACAACACAACATACATATAGCGTTTCTCACTAATGATCTTTTTTTTATTATTGTTTATGGCTCTTTATTTTTATTATTATTATTATTATTAATATTATTTTTTATTAATTTTTATTAGTACTAATAATATTTTCTTCTATTATAATTTTTATTTATTTATTATTATTATTATTATTATTATATTATTATTATTATTATTATTATTACTATTATTATTATTATCACCTTGACTCCTCAGATACAGTTTGGGACATTTCCGACTTGTACACTCAGCGTTAACACTTCACTCTTTCCGTGAATACCTGTCCTGCTGTGGACAGTGTAAGGCCGAAATAGTAACTTGGATGGTTACACAGTATAAACCGATCAGTTTATATCATTGTTATGAAATCGTCAAGCAAAGTTAAAGAGATGCCGGAATAAAAGCGTAAAATACTAGGCTTTATGGAGTGTGGTGTGGGTCATGTGTTGTGGTGGTGCCCCGGATTCTGAAACAAAGTCAATAGTCTGGTCAGCCACATTTCTGTCCAATCACCGAATTTGCTACCTGTTCACCAAATATCACTCACGTGACGGGAAAAGCATCATCTCAGATCATTACACACACATATTTACACCAATCTTATGGTAAAGTATATTGTTGCAGCATGGCTCAGGTTTGGCCCAAAGTTAGTATGAAGAGCATGAGTTTATGTCCACACACTATAACAGACAGGATTCAATATCGTTTTATTTGTTTAAGTCAATGACACTTCAACAAAATTTAAAGTATCAGAATTCAGAGATTAAGTATTTCTTACTTAACACAACAGTATGGCGGTGAGACTGTCCCCCATCCTCTGTCCGGCGCTCACAGAGACCTCCCTCACCCCCTGCGTCGCCCTATGATCACCTCACCTTAAGGCACAGGTCATGTACTTTATTGCTACGACTCCCCAGACGTACAGGAGCCAACTCTGCATTGCACACTATACACACACCGTGGCGCTACATCTGGTACTCACACAACCACCATTTGTCTAACAATTAATGAAGGACGAGAGTTAAAACTTCAACCAGACAGGAAATGCTTGCAACAGGTGGAACTGCTGCTGACTGTCTTATCATTAATATTATTTATAATAACAGTAGTTTGCCAGGTTTCTAGGTATGACTCTATTGTAAATTACATTACATTAACAATTTAATGCTTATGTAAATATTTATGTAAAATTAATTAAATACATCCATTATTTACTGGGTCATGGAAGACACCCAGTCATAAAAGGACACCATACTGAAAGACTCCAGCCCGTTCCCCCTATCAACCCTACAGTACGTGAGAGTTGCACAAGGAAAAAAAAAATATACATCGAATTGCTCAGACCTGGAACATAAGCGGTAACACATTCTAAGCATACTTTGTGTTTTGTACTACATATTTAACTTTATATATCTTTGCTTAATAAATACTGCGTTCTACCTGCTCAAGTAACTCCTTAACCCTCTCCCAGCCCTCTAGCCCCCAAACACCTATACGTCTCTCCCCCTCACTCGTGACTGCTTTGGATTCACGAGTCCATTATCTCGGGGAAGTACTAGTAGGTAATGTCCCCAACTGCACCTGTAAGAAACTTATTTTTAAGAGCTGTGAGTGTAAGTTGTGAGGTTAAGCTGTCAGATTATTTTGTGAGGTTGAGTTATGAAGTTAAGCTGTTGGGTTAAACTCTGAGGCTATTTGTGGTTAATCTGGCAGGTTGAACTATGAGGTTAAGCTGTGCGGTTAAGATATGAGGTTAAGCTATTATATTAAGCTGTGAAGATAAACTGTAGGATAAACCATAGGAAACGACCAGAAGGAGGGTGACAATTCCTTTACCACGAGGAACGGATAATAAATCTTGCGAGGACAATCATATAACATGGATAAGGTTAGGGCCAGGGGGCTGACTATTCACCTCCACCCTTAACATCCCCCCGGCGTCATTTTCATTGTTTACATTGATACAGTTATAGGCTGTATTAATGATGTGTTTGAAGGCTTATTTATCGTACTAATGTTGACAACTAATAATTGATATGGAAGTTGTTTACGACCAGCACAACAGAAATCTTTTCGTAAGATTCCAATTTATAACCAAAACATGACACAAACATGACACAAGCAAGACACAAGAAAGACCCAAACATGACCCAAGCAAGACACAAGAAAGACCCAAACATGACCCAAGCAAGACCCAATCAAGACCCAAACACGACCCAAGCAAGACTCAAACTTGGGGTACAGTCACAAGCAAAATAAAGCTAACCTACAATACAGTAACTTTACGAGGCTTCGACGATAAAGTCCCAATAACAATTTCGACGCCCTTTTGACATCAGGCCTCAGTAAGCAGGTCAAATCACACATCACTGAAGGATCGAGGAGTTGGCAAGATATGGGAAGTCTTAAAATAGGACAGCGTGTATGTGTTAACCGGAAGAAGGCGCTATAGTTGGATCAGAACCGGTTCCTCTTGTCTCGGTGTTAGTTTGGTTGTTGTCCATATATATTTTATTATTTTATTTCAAATACTGATTCATCTATCTATTTGTGGGGAGTGACGGGTTGGGGAGAGAATGGAGGGGGGAAAGAAGGTTGGACAGGAAGAGAAAGAGGGTGGAGAGGGGGTTGGAGAGGGAGGGTAAAAAAGAAAAGGGTCGGGATAAAAAAAATGGGAGGTAGAGAGGGTGAAGGGAAGAGAAGGGGGAAAAGAGAGTGGGAACGGAAGGAAGGAGAGAAAAGCTGAAGGGACAGGGAGAAGAGGGAAAGGGAGGGAGGGAATAGGAGGGGGTAGGAGAGGGGGAGACGCCACCAGTGAGAAAGTTACAAGTGAGTCATTACGTCATAACTCAAGACTGTTGTGTGCAGGGTTCTGATTGTGTGTCTGTCTGCGTATAGTCCTGTATGTCTTTGTATGTCTGTATGTATAGTTGTGTCTGCTCTGTGTTTGTCTGTGTTTGTTTCTCTTTTTTTACTGTTTATCTGTTCTCTCAGTCCTTGGTTTATTTAAGATTTCTATTTGCTTAAATCTGGTTGTATTATTCGTTTTACACTTGAGCTTCTCGTTTTACAAGTGAGAGTTTTCTTCCCGACACACACACACACACACACACACACACACACACACACTCTGCTATAGGTCAGTTTCCTTTTGATGATAAAGTTTTGTTAATACATATACTGCATAATTATTCTTTTTCACACAATCGATTTCATTTCAAATGCGATTCTGACGAGCAACAGAGTAAATTTCTCTCCCCGTTACCCACTCCTCTCTATACAAAGGTTCATTGTTGCTACGAAACTGAATCGAAACTTTAAAATGATTCATATTTATCTATTTCTCCAGGATAATTCATTGTGACTGGATAATTTTCAAAACTGATTCGAAGATGTAAATCAATTTTTAGCTCAAAGACCATTTCGTAGTTTGAAGCAATGAAACAATATCCGAAACCAGTTTTTTATTGTATCACAGATCATTGAGTTAAGTCCTAAGCTGAGAGACATTATCCCCCACCCTAAATCTCGAGAAAGTTCAAAACTTTGAGATATTTCACCGAATTTAATATAAACAAACGACGGGACATAAACAATGAGAGTCTGTACACCAACACAAGACATTCAAACATTTATACTCTAACATTCACACACACACACACACACAGAAACAAACACACAAATATTCATCAAACACACTTAAGAGCACATACGCGGGCAGAGACTCACTTACAAGCCAACGACCTTGATATAACACAAACACCCACAGATTATGACGCATACGCTCTTCCACTACATACTGGACATCCATAAGCAAACATAAATGCATTAATAAACACACGAACACACCCATTTACAAACAAACACTTGCACACATCACCTCCTACCCCCCTCACACATATACTACTACCGTCACTCGGAATCGAGTATGATGATCTTCCAGCTATGGTACAGTGATATGATCTATTAAGGATGTCACCGAGGTTGGTGAGCTTTGAGGTGACTCGAGAGACCGATACGGGATCGACAGAGCAGTTCACAGATGTTGCACGTGTAGAGGGCTACATCTAGTGCGGGAGGGGCGGTGGCAACGTCTTTCCGGTACTGCCACTTGTCTGCCTCGGTATGCAGTCGGGGTTACTCGAAAGTATTGACACCTTCTAGTGTGGTGCTCCCCAAGCGTTACGGTGTGGAGTGATCGTCTCCCAGGTGAGGGGGTCGATTTGGAACTTTTTCAGGTTTGTCTTGATCACGACGCTGTTCTCTGCACTTTTCCTGTATCTGGCGGGCAGCAAAGATCATGTCAGTGGTACCACGTGGTGGTCTTAGGCTACATTGAGATATTGGGAGGAAGTTTTCCGCCTCAGGAAGAAGTCTGTTTAGGAAGACTCGGGCGATAATCTTGCCAGCTATGTAGAGCAGCGAGATCCTGTGGTAGCTTCCACAGTCTGACCGGTCTCCCTTGTTCTTATAAACATTGACGATGGACGCGTCTTTAAGAGCTTGGGGGATTTCCTCATTCTTCCATTTATTCTCCAGGAGTGAGTGGAGACAGCTGGTAAGCAGAGGTCCTCCTGCTTTATACACCTCGGCTGGGATTCAACAGGCCCCGTAATTTTGTTATTTTTCATTTGCTAGATGGCAGTAACTACCTCATACAGGGATGGAAGGCACCTGAGGTGGATCAGCTCTGGGTGCTGAGGAACCTGCTGGGTAGTCAGGATATCCATATCGGTGTTTCGGTTGAGCAGCGAATGGTAGTGCTCTTTCCAGCGCTGACGGATGCCTTCTTCGTCTTTAATTAGGGAGTTACGGTTGGATGAGCGGAGGAGGGCCACGCCATGAGTAGTTTAGCCAAATATTGTTTTAGCAGAATTAAGAAATTCACGCATTTTGTGTTAATCTGCAAATTTTGGCGTTTCACACGCCATATTTTTCCACCATTCGTTCATTAGTTGGCGAAGTTCACGCTGGGACGCCACTTTCTTCCCGTGTAAGGTATCAGCTTTGGTTCGAGTCTTAGGGTTGTTCTGCCAGTCAGTGAGAGCAGCATGTTTACTAGTGACCAGTACTTCGATTTCTGAGTCGTTGTCATCAAACCAATCCCGGTGTTTTCTTTTGATGTGGCCGAGGGTCTCGTGGCAGAATTTTGTGATGACGGCTTTAAAGAGACTCCGTTTGGCCCTGGGATTTTGGTTGTTTGTTGTTGGGTTGTTTATCAGCCTTTCGTTGAGATGTTCTCTGAAAGCTTGTGCCCCCACACGCACGCACGCACGCACGCACGCACAAATGTATTCTCTAAAGTTTCTTACCTCAAGGAGACCACTCCGGAATCCAGAGGTTTGGCAAATAAGAATAAGCAATGCTCCCGTTCTCACAATTCCCTCACCGATAATAAACTCCAATGGCCTTAATAAACTCGGGAAGAAACGGGACACAATAGATCCTGCAGGAAATATTTTCTGGATCATTGGATAAATGCGCCGGGGATGGTGTGACGTCATGTGACGGTCAGCCAGTAAGTTTTGACCAATCACCTCTGATATTTGCCTTCGTTTATATCATAATGACGTCATAAGAGATTGACAAATAAATTTGGAGAGTTGTTGTTGATGTTTTGACTATGGCGCTAGAGTGAAGGATCCAGCAACACTGTGTCGTGGACTTCTCAACACACCTGGAGAGAAGTGTGTAAAGTAAGTTTTTCAATGGCCATAGAGGTGTTGGTATGGTTATATTTCCTCGACAAGTTTCCAGTGAACGAGACAGATATAACTTTGTATAATGACTGAATTTTACGGATCTTATAAGAGAACACCATTGTCTTGGTCGATACTTGATATTTGTGTTTAGTTATCCAAGTGATGGAGGCTGCCGGTGAGTCAAGTGCCTTACACAAAAGCATATATATATATATATATATATATATATATATATATATATATATATATATATATATATATATATATATATATATAAATCCTAATTCTGTGCCGTTAATACAAAATATAAGCAGCAAAAACTGGTCATTTTATTCGCCAGTTTCCTGGTGGAGGGAGAGTGACGGCCACTACATGAACACACTCTTAATTGCATCTGAATATTAAAGTAGTTCAGGAAACTGACTCATTTATATTTTTGACGATGAAAATAATATAATAAAGGACTAATTAATTACAACGACCTCTTTAATTTATATGAAAACATTAATTTGCACTATTATTGAGACGTCGTTTGAGGAAAACCTAAGTTTACATTGTGTATAGAAGAAGAATTTCTACCTTTAATTAAATCTTTCACACACACGAAGTGATCAAAATTATCTTAAAAAAATCGAGAAGTGGGCACTTAAAACAACTGCTTCTTTCTTTTTGTGTTCAGTTTTTTGTTTTTTTTAAACTAGGTGAAAATTTTTCTAATAATAATGGCGATAATAACGAGCTGTTCTTTATATCTTGAGAATTAGATCAACATTACAATATTATTTCCCGAGACAGTTAATAAACGTGAAAGGTCTAATCAATAATAATACAAACCATAAAACGAAAATTAAACGAAAAAAAATAAATTGTCTTCATTCATAAACGTTGGTGTAAAGAAGTATAAGATTTGGTGAGCCCGGACGGTGGGGGCAGCGCAAGACAGAGTAAGTGAAATGTGGGTATTGGTCACCGTAGACTTATACCGTTTTGTTGGGATGCTGTACTACTTATTGCGTCCAAGAGAGACTAATTTTTTAATTAATCCCCGTTAACACACACACACACACACACACACACTAAACGACACATTATTTCTTCAATAATCACTTGTGAAACTTATCCTTACGTTCATCTATCAAGTGAAAAAGAAATAAAATTAAAAAATTCTTAGCAACTACCGACTATATAATTATTACTGAGACGTTTTCCCTACAATAAACGTAGCTGTGTATTACGTCATGTTTTCGTATTTTTTTTTTTACATTTTGAGGAACCAGGGAAAGTATACATGAAGGTATAACATGCCAATTATACCTACATTTATTTACACCCAAGCCAGTCTCTCCTTAGGACACCAAAACACACTTAGGTAATGAACCCATGACGTCAGTTTGGTGGGTCTGACGTCACACACAAACACAGGCAAAGATGGCATGACTAACACTATCAACACCATCATAACCACTATCACCACCACCTCTATCCCCATCATCACTATCACCACCACCAGTAACACCACCACTATCACCACCAACAGTAATACTACCACTATCATCACCACCACCACTACTACTACCATAATTACCACTACAGTCATTACTACGATTCCCACTTTTACCACAACCACCACCACCATTACCACAACTACTACCACCACTACCAACCTCCTCGTAAAATGCTTATATAACGCGGATACAGGAAGCATTAAGGCTCATTATCCTTAGTGTAGAGTACGGTCTGATCACCCTAAGGGCTCCTGGCGGCCTTTCATTTTAAGACAAAGAATCAAGCTCAGTATAGAACGCCTACTGCTTTCCCTCTCTCAAATTACTTTTTTTCTTTTATTTCTATTGTTATGACGTAAGTTATCTACATTGATTATTTACCTTTTATTTTCCAACTAAATATTTTATTAGTATTAGTTGTTTTCTCATACTTTCTACATGACTCGGGAAAGGGTATTCTTAACCATTTTATTTTCACGCTTTCTACGGAAGAAATGCCATTATAAAGTAGTTTCTTTATCAAAGTCTAATGTTGCATTTCTTTGCCTTTTTACCAATTCTTTTCCTTCTCCTCCTTCTTGTTGCTCCATCTTCTCTCTTACTCTTCCTGTCTTCCTTCCTCCGTCTCGCTCCCTCTTTTTTTTTTACATAACTTCCTTTCTTTCGCCTGATACCTCCCTTTCTCTTCTGCCTTATCCCTTATCACCCTATTTTTCTCTCGTTTTCTTTACCTTCTACGCTCCTAATCTCCTCCGACTCTTCCCACCCTTATCCCCCTCTCCTCTCCCTTCCATTCACTCTCCCCTTTCCACTCCTCCACTTGAGTACCTCCTCAGCACACGACCATGAGACCATCTAAGTTTAAAACTTGTTGGTTCCTCCGTCTTTCTCTACACACAGTCCTTACTTCATACTCCTCTCTGGGTAACCTAACCTAACCTAACCTAATCTAACCTAACCTAACCTAACCCCTTGAGCACGATGTATTAACAACAGTCTAGGTTTTCTCTCAATTACCTTTCGTTTGCGTGGGAGAAAAGTTAATAGCAATGGAATAATAATTCATTTGATCATCGATATTTTAATTTTGAGGGCAGTAAAAAAATTCTGTCACGTAAGCAAGCACACACGCAAGCACACACGCAAGCACGCACGCACACAATATATGAGTAATGAACGCTGATATACCGATATATAAATAATAAAGGTCAGATATACTATTGATATACGAGTCATATATACAAAGTTTACATGACCAAACAGAAACTGGTTTGCCTGAATTGCATGTCATCCAATTTTTTTTTTATTTAACACCAACAAAATGGTGATATGTGATTAATTGTTTTATATATAAGGGATGACCGAAAAAAATTGGTTTATTCTGTCTGTTTTATAGTGTTTTTTTTTTTTTTTTTAGGTCCTCATAGCGGCGTGGCTCGTTAGTTCCGGGTCACGTAATGGACCAAAATTCATCAGTTGTGGAGGTTGTGTGTACGTCTGACTGGCACCTGTATATAGTGGCAGTTTGATTTCAGCGTGAGTGTAGTTAGTATATACACTACATACATATACACTTATTCATATATACACATATGAAAGTATATATAATTGACCTAGACGGCACATAAAGGTAAATGAATATACAAAATATATAAATATACATATACACACACTCGGATATCTGTGTGTATGTGTGTGTGTGTGTGTTCCAACTTACGCACACACTCACTGATACATACACACTCTAACCTATGCATACACCGTCATACGTAAACAAGTACAGTCATAGATACATTTACAGCTCCTGATATAAGCTTAGATATTGATACAGTTACAGGTTAACTCATAAATACAAATGTAATTACAGGTACACATAGAGGAACAGGTACAGAGATTTCAAAACAACGACTGATAATAATATACTGTATTGTCAATGTGAGAGAGAGAGAGAGAGAGAGAGAGAGAGAGAGAGAGAGAGAGAGAGAGAGAGAGAGAGAGAAACCGTAACAACATAGTCAATAAAAAAAATAATTAAAACAGATAAATATTGATAATTAGGGTCATTAGAGTCGTGTCTAATATCGAATATAAACGAAGAAAATAATATGGACTTTTTTTTTTTAAGTTATTACCACTTAATTTTTGTTTTCGTGTTTTAAATATTTTCTCATTATTATTAATTTTGTTTTCGTTTCTCTCCTTTTTTTGTATATTATTTTTCTTCCTTTTCTTTCTTTTTCGTTTTATATTTCTGTCTTTCTCATGAGTAGTTTGTAGTGTAATAAGAGTTTTATGGGAGGTCGGGTGAATGACAGCCTCATTATAGCACAGCTTCACACTCCAAGTACAGCGGGAGAGGTCGAGAGGGCATGAAGAGACGAGGATTTTCACGCGTTGAATAATTCCCAGGCGTTTGTTGGGTGACGGAGAGAAGGAAGGAAGGTGGGGAGGGAGGGATGGAGGGAAGGTGAAGGATGGAGGGAGAATGGTGGATGGAGGAGGAAGGAAGGTATGGCGGAGGAGGTGGAATGATGGAAGGGAGAAGGATAGACGGATACAGAAAAAATTAAGAACCAACATCACGTATGCTACAGTGTCTCAGAGATGTAAACAGGTGCCTTCGTATAACCCGTACTGGGGGGAAGGCGGCTGGAATCGTACTAAGAGGAACTTGACCTTTTGCGCTGAGTGGGAATGTTCCAGGAATCGTCGATGATAACCTCCCTCTGGTATTATGAATAAGTAATGTAGAATATATTAAGTAAGTGCTTGGCGTCTTACACAACTCGGTCGGGGTATTGCCAAAAAATAAACCTTGAATTCTTGGGATTATGTAACTTTGAAGGCCAATTTTCATTTCCTGGAATTTCTTGGACTCTCACCTACGCCCCTCCCCTCCTCTATCCGTCGATTTTCTTAATATATACGAATTCTTCTCCTCTAAATATACTTTAAGAACATCCAAAAAGTTTTGTATTTTATCTAAGTAAATAATTGACATGAAAATCTTTCGTCTTTTCCACCAAGTCTTATGTCCTGGTACATTAAAATAAAATAAAAAAACTCATTAGAAATATTCAACACAACATTTTACCCAACTATTCGATCTCCTTAAATCTAAAAAAAAAAAAAATGCTTATTGATTATTATTGTCCCTCGTCAAATACTTTACTCCTCAGAACTATAAGCAAGTTCAAAATACCTCATAATCATCACACAGCTGAAAAACCTTCCACGAATATTCCAAAAACTATTATTAGATTTCAGGAAACCCCAAATACTACAAACTAGAACCAGTCCTTGCCATCACCAACAGACACCACACACACACACACACACACACTTTCGCCGGCAGCGTCTCTCACAGGTTGGAATAGGAGCATAGATCCTGAGTTACTGGCATTATATTCCGAGGTCCTCTTGTACGATACGACTGCCGGGGACTCTTATTACCAACGCTGTAGAAGGACTGAGGTGACGGTGCCTACATCACTAAAATGAGAGTTCAACCTAAAGTGCAATGGATGCCAGAATGGGGGGAGGAACCCTTGTATTCTGCCGCCACTGACGTTACTGCGATCCTATTTTATATTTCTTAATTATTTATCTATTTATATAAGTATATGTTCATTGACTTAGTTTTTTCTTCGCCTATTGCTTTATTTACCTATTTATTTCGTCTTCTCTTGGAGTTATGTGTTACTGTGATGACCAGAAGTAAAGACAATTTGTAACTCAATCTGTACTACTACCTGTACCTCTACCTGTACCTCTACCTGTATCTCTATTTTCTGAAATAATAAGACTTACCTTACGCCCATTTTTCTCTTTCCTTCGAGAGTTTCCAAAAGAAGCTGTAGCTCAGAGGGTAGCCAATTTCAGGCAGTTAGTGAGCCATCATACTTCAGCGTCGCTTGAAATAGCCGGGGATTCCCTCATATACGTCAGGGCGTTGATGGATCTCCTTAACTGACCAAAAACTTGTAATTAACGAGGTTACGAGGTGGAGGAGAGTCGACACACACACACACACACACACACACACACACACACACACTCACTCCTACCACCCTCACACACAAACTCCTGCCACGCACGCAAGCACACCATATCCATACTCTGAGTATAGAATGCCAGTAACACTCATCTCCCTTCCCTCCCCATCACCTCCGCCTTGACCCCACTTCCCCATCACTTCTTCATCGCCCATCACCGCCCCATCCTTTTCCAATAGGCTACACTCCATTTCCTCTCCCCCCGTACCCTCCCTCCTCCCATCCTGAAGAAATATTGGTTAGGTTAGGTTAGGTTAGGTTAGGTTTGGTTAGGTTAGGTGAGGTTATGGTAACTCATATTAATAAATAGTTTAGTCACATTGATAGTCTGATTACAAAAGTGATTTGCTTATAAATGGACCCAAGCTTAAAACCTAATGCAACTTAACCTAAACTAATCAAATTTAACATGTTTTAACCAAACGTAACCTCATCTAGCGAAATTTTGCCTAACATAACTGAACCTAAAATAACCTAACTTAACCAAAGACTAACGTTTCCTGATAACACTGACTTACTCTAACGCATCTAACCTAACCTAACCTGACCTAACCTAACCTAACCTGACCTGACCTAACCTAACCTAACCTAACTCAAAGAATCATAACATACAGGAACACTGTTGTTTTAGGATACAAATTCGGGTCCAATTTTAGGTCCCACTGGGGAATATATTTCTGGCCCTATTTTCTTTAATTACAGGTAAATTGTGTAAATAAATCCAGACGTTGTTGTGTTGTAACCTGACTGTACCTGAGGACCTGTAATACTGATCCTTAGTAGTTTCTGTATCTATACCTGTACTTGTAATTATATCTGTACATGACCAAGGCATTATGAAACCACCCCTTGGAACCTCAACCTGATTAAGCTACAGCAATTTCCCTCCTTCTCTTTTAACTCTCCCTTTCTTTTCTCCCCCTTCTCCCCCTAAGAACCTTTACCTTGGGAGTAGACGAAGGCACAGGTTAATTACCCTCAGATTTTCAGGTGTGTGGTCCGTTCCCCTCTCCCTTTCCCTCCCTTTGAACTTTCCACTTCCCCTCTAACTCCTTTGAATTACTCCTTCCTTCTATTTCCATCCCTCCTACTGTCTATCCCCTTCACCCCTTTCCTTTCCCTCCCCCCTTCACCTCCCTTGAACCAACCTCTCCCTCACCTTTCTTTCCCCCCTCCCTCCCTCCCTCTCCTCTCCTTCCTTCCCACCCTCCGCCTCCCCCCTTTGCTGATAATTGTTCCACCTCCCCTTTATAGTTGGGTCATGATTGCTACACTTCCCTCTTTACGACTCGCTGCCAGAGGGGTTCACTGGCCTATGACTGATGCTCGACTCTTACCTGTTCATTTTTCGACTAGTGGCCCGGTGTTATTACTGTTTATGGTGGGGTTATGGTCACGTTGGGGGAGTGAGGGGAGGTGAGAGGGATGGGGAAGTGAGGGGAGGTGAGAGGGATGGGGAAGTGAGGGGAGGTGAGAGGGATGGGGAAGTGAGGGTGAGGTGGGAGGGATGGGGAATGATGGATACGGAGAATAATGAGGGATAAAATTTACATGTGTCATTTTATTCAACTATAATAATAATAATAATAATAATAATAATAATAATAAACGGTCTATTGAAAAAAATCAGCAGCTAGAAGGCTCAAAATACTATATACACTGGACATAAATGGACAGGCTTCATGAAACCTCCTCACACCTGACCAAGGCTTCATGGGTCATCCAAGCTACACCTGATCGAGGATTTGTAAACCCTCGAGAGCTTCAGCTATAACGTAGAGTCAATATTGAAGCCCTTCAGGAGCTCAACCCAGGAGGAGGACAACAATGGCTGTGTGTGTGTGTGTGTGTGTGTGTGCGTGTGTGTGTGTGTGTGTGTGTGTTGACCTTAAATTTAATGGATGTAGGTAGTGTTGGTGGAGGTTGTGATGGTGACTGTGGTGTAAATGTTGTTAATGATGGTGGTGACGGTGGCTGTGGTGGAGGTAATGATGGTGGTGGTGGTGGTGACGCTGGTGGTGGAGATGGTGGTGGTGATGGTGTTGGAGGTAGTGAAGGTGGTCGTACCGGTGGTGATGGTGGTGGTGGTGGTGGTGGTGAAGGGCAGTGTGCTAATGTAGGTAATGTTCCGATTCATTAGATGTGTTAATTAGGAGCGACCACGCACACCTGACGTGACCTAAACACAGCAGGTAAACATATTTCCCTATGAGGATTTAGAAATAATAGTAAATATAAAAAAAAAAATATTCAGATCACTTGAAAATTAAACACCCCAGCTTATTTCAGTTGGATAGACACCCCAATATCTCCCCCATCCCCCCCCCCCCCCCACCAGGTCGCCTTAGGTAATTTTAAACATCAGGTGCAATAAGATGGAAGAGTGTTTAATCTTCAGGTGATTTATTTATTTTTCCATTTTAAAGATATGTATAGAGTATGAACCGAAGAATACCCCTAAAAAGTCTTTGTTCTTTCTCTTACTCTACCAGTTCTTATTGTTGAAGACATGAAGGATACTTTGTTTCGGTAAGAATAACATTGCAATTTAAGACACCAACTAACCTGCCACCTTTGCTTCTAAGAGGAAAATTCTACGCACGGTGTTAAAGGAACAGGAAACACAGGCATTAGCTTATCAAAGATTCGTATATTTTTATGATTATTTCACACCGACATACGAAAGAACCTCAGTGGAACTTTAACTCTATTTTAGTGTTCATTTTTTCTTAGGCCGAGATAACAATCGACTAATCACACGGGCTCTGTCACTGCCAGCCTGAAGGATAAAATCACCTCACGAATCCTTGAGAATCAGCGGGTCAGGTCAGCTAATTTTAGGGCCAAACGACCGATAGAGGGAGAGAGCAAAAGTTACATGACTCAACAAAAACACGCATGGTAATTCTCCAGTGGTGGTGATGGTGATGGTGGTGTTGGTGGTGGTGGTGGTGGTGGTGGTGGTGGTGGTGATGGTAATGGTAATGGTGATGGTGGTGGTGGTAGTGGTGGTGGTGGTGGTGGTGCGGGTTGTGGTGGTGGTGGTGGGGGTTGTGGTGGTGGTACCATGGTAGTAGTGGTGGTGGTGGTACTGTGGTACTAGTGGTGGTGGTAATGTTGGTGGTAGTGGTGGTGGAACCGTGGTGGTAGTGTTGGTGGAACTTACATACTACCGTTAATGAACTATTGATAGAAGAAGTAGTTTTGGGGACTGAACAGTGAGACAATGTGGAGCCTCCCGGAGGGTGGCGTCCTACAGTGGCCTAGCGAATGAGCCGCCCAGAGTGCGGCGTTTCTGCTAATAATAATAATAATAATAATAATAATAATAATAATAATAATAATAAGAAGCCACTGTTAGCCCCAGAGATAAATCCCTGAGTTTCCAGACCCTGCCGCGTGGAGGCCAGTGGTGAGAGGGTCCTTTTTTTTTTTTTTTTTTTTTTTTTTTTTTTTTTTTTTTTTTTTTTAGGGTTGTTGTGGATGGCAGAAGTCTGGTCTGGCCTTATGTCCTCAGGCCAGACAAGGGGGGAATCTGGTCACCAGGCTTAAGAGGTGACCTATGCCCTGCTCCACCTGATTAGGCAGACCAGTGATGATAACTTTATCATTGTTGTCATTTTTCTTGGGAAATACGATATTTATTTTCAGTGATTGAATAATGGGTCTAATATTTTGACCACAATGACCGATGATCTTCCCGTGTAGGGCCTTGGGGATGAAGAGCGTTCGGCTTACTGGTGTGGTGACCCGACGCCTCTCCTTTTCCTCGTCAATCATCGCCTTTATGTGGAGGGCGGCTTCCTTAACGAGAGTTTTGTTTTTGCCTTCCACCAGGATGGGCTCATCCTTTGACCCCTTGTGAGGAACACGGACCTGCACCTTGTACTGGTCCTGAATTTTCTTCACGGTGGACCCTCCAGGGCCAATAACAATGCCTAACAGGCAGTTTGGAGCCTGGACAGTCGCCAGTGCCGTCTCTTCGACCCACTGGGCCCTCATGCGAGAGAGCGATGGTGGTAGAGGACGCCTTTTCTCTTGTTTGGTCATGTTAACTTGTCGCTGCTCAACAGAGTTGTTCTTTAAACTCATAATTTATTAATACTAATAACAGCGGAGGACCGGACCACAAGACTCAGAGTTTGAGGTGTAAGAAATAATGTAGTAAGAGGCTGTTGTAGTGAAACTCTTATAAGGAGAATCTCGGAAACTACTTTACCGATCTGTAGTGGTGATGGATGATGTTATATGTAGTGATGATGGATGGTGTTATATGTAGTGATGATGGATGGTGTTATATGTAGTGATGATGGATGGTGTTATATGTAGTGATGATGGGTAGTGTTATATGTAGTGATGATGGATGGTGTTATATGTAGTGATGATGGATGGTGTTATATGTAGTGATGAAAGTGGTGTTATATGTAGTGATGATAATGGATGGTGTTATATGTAGTGATGATAATGGATGATGTTATATGTAGTGATGATGGGTGGTGTTATATGTAGTGATGATGGATGGTGTTATATGTAGTGATGAGAGTGGTGTTATATGTAGTGATGACGGATGGTGTTATATGTAGTGATGATGGATGGTGTTATATGTAGTGATGACGGATGGTATTATATGTAGTGATGATGGATGGTGTTATGTATAGTGATGATGGGTGGTGTTATATGTAGTGATGATGGGTGGTGTTATATGTAGTGATGATGGATGGTGTTATATGTAGTGATGATGGATGATGTTATATGTAGTGATGATGGATGGTGTTATATGTATGATGATGGATGGTGTTATATGTAGTGATGATGGATGGTGTTATATGTAGTGATGATGGATGGTGTTACATGTAGTGATGATGGATGGTGTTATATGTAGTGATGATGTATGGTGTTATATGTAGTGATGATGGATGATGTTATATGTAGTGATGGGGGGGGGGTGGGTGGACGAACACTGGGCATACTCAGCCGCCGCACCTCACTGTTTTGATAAGCAGTTACTAATCTCTGACCCGGACACAGTACCTTTGTTAGTCTAATCTAACCTAGCTTTAACATAACCTATTCTATCATAACCTCACCAAATGTAACTTACCCTAACCTAACCTAACCTAACCTGGTTTAATGGAACTTACAATAACTTAGAACCTATGCTCACTTAACCCTCTCAGACTCTTATTACACAATCAGCTTCCTTAATATTATTGAACACGACTCTTAAGTGACGCCTACAAGACATTTTCCTAAAGAAGAGTTTTGTAGTCAATAAACCTGTGATGCGTTAAAGCCTTGCCGAGGTTCTGGTCCTTATATATGCCAGCGTAATTTCCTCAACGCAGTCCACGAGTTTTAAAAGACGATATTTTGTGAAAGTTTGGGATATTGGTACCAGAGGCTGTGTGTTAGGGGGGGGGGGGGGCGTGGTGGTGAAGTGGTTGTGGAATGGTGGTGGAATGGTGGTGGGATGGTGGTGGAATGGTGGTAGGATGGTGGTAGGGGAGATATGACAGATTTGTGTCAGTGTATTGGGTGGAGGGTTGGGATACAAGACTGTGTGTGTGGGGGGGGAGGGGGGGGGGGGGGCGGGGGGTAATTTTCATCTCAAAGAAAATTTGGGATTCTGTTCCGAGGTAACATGCGAGTCGTCCTTGTCCGGAAGTGTTGCAATAATAATAAAAAAGAAATATAGTAATGAATGAAAACGAGGCAATAGCTCACTAATTATTTACGCTCTAAAATATACAAAACATTTTTATTTTTGTAACAGAAAAAAATAAAACTATTCAAGGAATTTATATGCGAATAACTAATGTGAGAGAAAACTTATATAATAATAAAATAAAATAAAAGTATAAGACTAATACTGTAGAAAACAATATCTTAATTACTTCATGAACTGGGCAATTAGTGTGAATGAAAAGTAAATAAAATTCACACATGTAAAAATAACTTTCCGTTTACATATTTTAATAAACATTCCTTGCCGCCGGGAGAGATTTAGCTGGTGGTGGACGATAAGATGTTTCTTGGGTTGCATCTACTTTGACTATACATTACAATAATTTTATTTTGTATCTCATGCATAAGGAACTTTTATTGCACCTTTCAATAAAAAAAAAAATAAGCGCCTTTGTATTTGTTACACCATTATCTTTTATGCAATACAGATTCCCACGTATAAACATGTTATCAATATACATGTAAAATAAATTGATGTTTCTGTGTTGTCATAATGATCAAGAGCATAATTTTGATATGTATTGTAAAGGTATTAAGAATGACATACTTCCCTCAGAACAATATCAATAACATGCCGTCTTCACCAGGAGAGAGAGAGAGAGAGAGAGAGAGAGAGAGAGGGAGAGAGGAACGACAACGCCCATTTTTCAACTACAAATATTTAACCTCTGACATTTCACAGCTGTCGATCGCAGGTGCCGTATAAGCGGAGGATCTGGCGGTGCTCAGCTCATTACTACAGCTGAACCAATAGCCGGACCCAGACACACACACACACACACACACACACACACACACACACACACACACCCCCTCCAGGGAGTGCACAGTACACATGGAGGAACATACGTCTGTCTGCTGTACTGAATAGAGGTTCCCAGTTGCAAAATTCGACCATCAAGTGGCAGCGCGGGTGAAACAGGTCCTCCTCACAGACCTGATAACCGCGTATCACTCCAAGTTTTAGGTTTATTTTACGTGTACATACTAAAACATGACTACTGTTGTCTTTGTGAGTGTCAAGGTAGAATTATTAAGTTGGTTTATTGGAGAGGAATGATGGTATATCCTGCAGGGTGAAGGCATACCGTACGTGATAATGCTGGCATGAACGACTGATGCCACTCAACCGGGTGTGTGTGTGTGTGTGTGTGTGTGTGTGTGTGTGTGCGAGTGTGCTGTTCCATTCCTCTTCTTTGTTTTTCACACTTCGCTATATTAGGTTACTGCTTAGATAAATTAACTAACTGCTTCAATACACTAACTATAAACATGCCTTGATACACTGACGAGATGCTTCGATAAACTGACTAATTGCTTCGATATACTGACTCGAAGCTTCAAATCAATGAGTCGATAAGATGATTCGAAACGCTGACCAAATGTTTCGCCACACTAACAAAATACTTAAAAAATAAAAAAATAAATAAAAAAATAAAAATCACTAAATATGTCCTGACACACTAATCAAATGCCTCGAATCAATGACTTTGAAACTTCGATACACTAACCAAACTAATGCTCTAAAATAGTTCATAACAATAACGGAGGTAATCCACTAACATCACATTACCTTCGCTACATGAATTTCAAGCCAAGATTTCTCTCCCTTTCTCAACTTTCTCTCTCAATCTGTGATAAATTCTTACGTCCTCTCCCACCTGCTGTTGTGGTTGAATGTAGGTGAGCCAAGTCCGTAGAATTCTATATCTTTGTTCTATTAGTCTACCTCTCTCTCTCTCTCTCTGTAATATATTTTCATCTCTTTACTTTTCTTTTAAGTCTCAACATCTCAACATTCCATCACAAGACAAAAATATTCCCACCTTCCCCCTTCCATCCTACTACCTTCCCTCCCATCACCCTCCCACCCTTCTCCCTCACTCCTCCCATCCTCCTCCCACTCTTCCTTCTCCCGCTCTCTCTCCTCCCCACCCTCCTACCCCACTCTCCCACCCCCCCTTCCCCAACTCTCTCCAACCCTCGGATCACCTTCCTCCTCTGGGATGGAATACAAAGGTCAGATTATATTGGATTCCTCACCTCTCTTCTGTATGATGTGTGGATATGTGATGTGTGTCTGGTGTGTGGATATATGTTGGAGTGTGGATACGTGGTGGTGTCTAGTGTGTGGGACGATTATGTGCGGGTATATATGTTTGGCTATCAGATCTATAACAAAGTTTCTGGTATAAGTAAAAATATCTAGAATTATTTTATATTCTACAACACTTATTGGGTGTTGGTGGTGAGGTGTTGTTGGTGAGGTGTTGTTGGTGAGGTGGTGTTGGTGAGGTGGTGTTGGTGAGGTGTTAGTGGTGAGGTATTGGTGGTGAGGTGTTGGTTGTGAGGTGTTGGTGGTGAGGTGTTGGTGGTGAGGTGTTGTTGGTGAGGTGTTGGTGGTGAGGTGTTGGTGGTGAGGTGTTGTTGGTGAGGTGTTGTTGGTGAGGTGTTGGTGGTGAGGTGTTGTTGGTGAGGTGTTGTTGGTGAGGTGTTGAGGGTGAGGTGTTGGTGGTGAGGTGTTGGTGGTGAGGTGTTGGTGGTGAGGTGTTGGTGGTGAGGTGTTGTTGGTGAGGTGTTGTTGGTGAGGTGTTGTTGGTGAGGTGTTGGTGGTGAGGTGTTAGTGGTGAGGTGTTGTTGGTGAGGTGTTGAGGGTGAGGTGTTGTTGGTGAAGTGATGGTGGTTAAAATATCATTCTCAGTGGTCTAATTCCTCATGTTGAATAAGTCTTGATTCATTGATTCATATAATAATAAAAAAAAAAGATAATCAGCTCACAATAAAAATTCTTTACTAATGAGTTTAAAGAAAAGTTAAGTTTTAGAGTAGTTTTTTCTTATTTTAATTAAGGTCTTTACGGTACAGTGCTGCCAACACCTGGATGGGTCTCTACCACCTATACATATACTTGTCATTGTACTGATGCTTCTAATGACTTATTGGTGTTATTGTTTTGATAGTTCTGTGGAAAGGGGGGAACTTAGCACGACAAATATTAGTTATCAATTCGTATAAAATAACTTCCGGGTTATCGATCATTTTGCTTCCATAATAAGTCCATGGAAATTTCCTCGTATCTTAATGACTTGAAGAATTGTCATCAGTTGTGGTGAACAGAGGACTCTCAAACCCTGATAGCAAATACCATGAAGGATGCGAAGCCCCCAATCCATCCTTCATCCTATCCTCCTCTCCCTCAGGCTGTTGAAGCACTCTTTGGAAGGTCCTGTCCTGCTAGGGATGAAAGGGCGAGGTGCTCCTGCGGTGACAAAAGAACCCTCCCAGGAGCATCGTGGAGTCATCTTCAGGGAGGGAGTCGACCCTCTAGATACCGAGTAGGATTATGGCGAGGAGATGAACAGGATCAGAGAGGGAATATTGGAGAGGGTGTAGAGCGGGCGGAGGAGAGGGTGGGGGATAGAAGAGAAGTACCCCGTTGACAATGAAAGTCATTGCGTGGGAGGAGGAGGAGGCGGATGACGACTTCTCAAACTCCCAGCCTCCGTAAGTCGTGGACGTTAGAGCCTTCAGATTTTCTTGACGTCACCAAAACGTCACGAGGACGCCACTGATTTTCCTTCTCGACAACATTTTAAGGGTGGAGTGATGGACCTGTTGTGTGTGTGTGCGTATCGTTGCCCTTATGTGGTGTGGGTGTGCTTGTAAGTGGGTGTTTACCTCGGTGTTAACGTCACGGATCAGCTAACAGAGAGCAGCACTTGTCTTGTGTTTACCCCAGTCTTATACTTGTGTTAAGTGTGGCCGTCAGCACCCTTGAGCAGTGTCTTAAAACTAAACTTATCATTTCTACAAGTTTCATTATTCTGCCTGTCTACAGGCATATATATATATATATATATATATATATTATATAATATATATATATACATATATATATATATATATATATATATATATATATATATATATATATACATATTAATGTACACATCTATTAAAATGTAGAATTTTACAACGCCGTCACCAGCACCGAATACTTGATATCATATGACAGATGTATCGAACATATATTTTTCAGTAAATGGCGTCTCGCTGTCGCTTCGCAGTAAATTATGTTCACCAGATACTGAGTAACACAAATTTGGGAGCCTTAGATACCTAGCAGCAGCGTCTCTACTGACCTAAAGTAAACTGAACTGGTACACCTCTCTCAGTGTGCTGAACTGTTAACATGTAGAGTGTGATCCTGACTCTTGTGCCTCACTGGGGTGCAGCACAGTATATCAACCTTTACTGAACACACGTAAACTGCCATTGATGAGACAAATATAAAATGACTTTCCGTAGTATGAATGTGTTACCTTTAACAATGCCATAAATTACTATAACAATTATAGACATTAACTACCTGAAACCTTTGTAATAACGTTATATTCAGGTTATATAAGACACATTTTCGTTGTTGTTATTCCTATGTATTTATGTGTGCCTTAACTAGTGAATTATTATAGCCCATACTCTCAGTACCTCTCCTCACTTGACAACTACTATCAGACTCTCTCTCTCTGGGACTATAAATCTTCCTTAACTTACAACAGCAACCCATTCCGAGAGAGAGAGAGAGAGAGAGAGAGAGAGAGAGAGAGAGAGAGAGAGAGATCCGGTGTTATCCAATTAACTCTCTATTAAAGCCAATAACAATTACCATTATCTATAAGAGAACGTAAGTGCAAGAGGTCGTTACACTGCCAGACCTAATTAATAAAAGTTACAACTAGCAACCCAAGTTAAGTAAATTTAACTAACCTAACCTACCCTAACCTAACCTAACTTAACCTAACATAACCACATTTATCTTAACAAAACTAAACAACCAAACCTAACCTACCCTACCCTAACCTAACCTAACCTAACATAACCACATTTATCTTAACAAAACTAAGCAACCAAACCTAACCTAACCTAACCTAACCCAACCTGTTATAGTTTACATCCTTCAGTGGTCTTCCTCCTCCCAGAGTTTGACCATAATCGATAAGGCTCTCAAGACCTCACGTGTGAAGTGTGGTCTCAGTGAAGAAAACTTGATGTTGTGGTGAAGAGAAGTATTTGTTTATTGATCTACGGACGGACGGACGGACGGACGGACGGACGGACGGACGGATGGACGAACGGACGGACGGATGGACGGACGGACGGACGAACGGATGGACGGACGAACGGATGGACGGACGGATAGACGGACGGACGGACGGACGGACGAACGGATGGACGGACGGACGGACGGACGGACGGACGAACGGATGGCTGGACGGACGGACGAACGGATGGCTGGACGGACGGACGAACGGATTGACGGAAGGATGGACGGACGGACGGACGTATGGACAGACGGACGGACGGACGGACGGACGGACGGATGGACGGACGGACGGACGGACGAACGGATGGACGGACGGATGGACGGACGAACGGATGGACGGACGGACGGACGGACGTATGGACGGACGTATGGACGGACGAACGGATGGCTGGACGGACGGACGAACGGATTGACGGAAGGATGGACGGACGGACGGACGTATGGACGGACGAACGGATGGCTGGACGGACGGACGAACGGATTGACGGAAGGATGGACGGACGGACGGATGGATAGAAATATGGATGGTTGGACGGACAGAAACACCATAACTATATATCCCATTATTCTTATTTTTTCTACTGCGGGGTCAATGTTATCATGTAGAGGGAGGTGAGCGTGAAGAGCTTCTGGTGTAGGTTATCGCCACAAGGGTCAGGTATCTTGGCCTTATTTACTTGGTGAAATATAGGATAAAGTTATGAGTTTATTAACCTTACTTAAGAAAACAAACCTGGATTTAACCTAACCTAAGTTTAATCTAACCTACCATAATCTAAGTCTTAACCTAACAAAGGTTTCTGGAAAATATGTATGTATGTATGTATGTACTCTCTCTCTCTCTCTCTCCTCTTTCTCTCTTTCCTTCCTCTCTCTCACTTGACCAATATTGTTTCAGTTCACTGGCATTATATGATACTATTCGTAATATTTCTAATAACTCTTAGGTAATAGCACACACACACACACACACACACACACACACACACACACACACACACATTGAAAAATAAAACGCCACAATTAAGACAGGAAGCATACTACAGATATATTTAGCGTTAAGAGCATACTCACCAAGCATATCAGGGAATTATAACGTGATATAATCGGCTTGTGTGATATGATATACATTTTTGTTATCAAATGAAAATACATAATAGTATAAAGAAGTTTAAAATATTATTTATCTCTGTATTTAGAGGAGTAATTAAGAGTATTATTATTACATGGTGGAAAAGGCACTTGTGTGCGTGGTGTGTGTGTGTGTGTGTGTGTGTGACTCAGAGGGCAGATGGTCTTGTGTTGGGTTATGCAGTAGGTGAGGGACAGGTGAAGGTGTGGCAGGTGACTATCAAGCTAGCTCTCTCTCTCTCTCTCTCTTTCTCTCTCTCTCTCTTTTTCAATTTTTCTATCCATTTACCTCCTATCCTTTTCTTTCTATCTATCTACCATTCTTTCTTTGTCTATCTCTCTCCCCTTCTCTCTCTTTCTCCATATCTATCCATTATTTTTCCCTTCTTTCTCTTCATCTGTGCTTCTTTTCCTACTATTATCATCATCATTTTTGCTATTATTATTTTGGACACGAATAATCTATACTCGCTATAACAATACAAGGGTTACGGTTGAGACTGAATACATACTCTGAATTTATTTCCTAATGACGACAAAAACAGACCCGCTTCCCACAACCACTGAGTCTGGTAGTAGATGGCAGGAAGCACCCCGAAGTGAAAGGGACAAACCACACAGACACACACAGACACTCCTGAACCCCCCTCTCTCGTGTCTAACCAGGCAGGTGAGTACACAAAATGATCTTAAATACTACTAACTGACATTGTCTCGTTAATTTGGGGTCTCGTTAATCAGCTCTCGTTAATCAGGTCTCGTTAATTTGGGGTAAGTGTGTTTTTGTGTTTGAAATATGTTGATGTCTTGAGAGGAATCATAATAGGGGGGAGGGAGGGGGTTGGTGGAGGGTGTTGGGTGGTGTTGGGTGGTGTTGGAGAGTGTTGGGGGTGGTGGGGGATATTGGAGGGAGTTGGAGAAGGGTGTGATGTAAAAGGCTTGCTCTTGAAGGTCGAGTTTTTCATCATTTTTCTCCCGTGTTTTTTTAAGGGAATCTCACCAGTGTCGTAAAAACATATGAGAGTCGAGGATGCTTGAAAAATAACTCTCTCTCTCTCTCTCTCTCTCTCTCTCTCTCTCTCTCTCTCTCTCTCTCTTCTCTCCACCACACACACACACACTGCCGGTCCCGTATCGGCTTCTTTAGTCACCTCAAAACTCACCAATCTATGTAACATCCTTAATAACTCATATCATTGTATCATAGCTGGATGATCGTCATACTTGATTCCGAGTGACAGCAAAGTAGTAGTAGTAGTGTGTGTGTGTGTGTGTGTGTGTGTGTGTGTGTGTGTGTGTGATCATTACGGGGGTTATATCAAGATGATCTATGGTCGTTTTGTACTTTTCTAGCCAGATTAAATATTTTTGTATTCCTTTCTGTTGATATCATCTAATTTTTACTCTTCGCTCCCATTCCGCTGGATCATACCCGGGGAGCCCCCAGTCCATTCAGCTATGAGTGGGCGTCTAACTCCATAGATAAGGAAAGTGAAAGCTCCTCAGTGCAGTGTCGACCGCTGCTTCTTATTACACCAAAGGCTTGGGATTCATCGTTCTATAGATCCCTCTTTCACTTCTATTTTTGTAGCTTTACATTTAATAATAAAGTAATATATGGCTCTACTGTCAGTTCAATCTCATCTTATTTTGGAGACTCGTGACTGACCTACTGTAGGCGACCATGTAGTTCATCCTAACATAAATGAATAGTTTAATAAAAAACTTCCCCTTGCCTCACCTATCTTTAACTTACTTAACGTAACGTAACGCAACCTAACCTACAATAGGTATAATTTGGCTAATTATGATGGAAGATGACGTTTTAAAGAAATAAAGCAATTTTACCACCTACTAATTTATGTCCATCAATTTGTAGCAATAAATATACAGTTTTTTTTCTATTTAGTAAAAACGTCATTTGCTTTTTAAACCCTAATCGGTGACTATCCCTATTTAGCGGAACACACACACACGAGAGAGAGAGAGAGAGAGAGAGAGAGAGAGAGAGAGAGAGAGAGAGAGTGACGTAAGGTTATGCATACGTCAAGGTATAAAGATATGTATGGTGGTATATCTTGTTATATGTATGGTGGTATATCTTGGTATATGTATGGTTCGACTGACGTCATGTAAGTTAACGTCTTAGGTCACAACAGCCTTCAGTGCACCATCACACCACACCGTCTACCACAGTAGTGTGTTCACCTCACCTGTAGCGTAACTACCAAGAAGCACCTGAATTTGCTAATGTTTTCTCTTTAAATCAAATATTGAGAATATTAAGGCCAAAGGTGCGTGTGTACCAGGTTGGGGAATCTTTGTTTAATTAATAGTTTTAGGTATATGATCACTGACTGTATTTGTGACTATATTTGCAGTCTTACAAAACTAACTTCATTCATAAATCAATTTCATATTTATAGCGTAAACAAAATACGTCACTAGAATGTGTACGCGACCATCAATCGGAGTAATGGTTGGAGAGTTTTCAGCGAATCAGAGGAGAGCATTCATGAATCAATCAACGAACCACAGCAGTAAGGTAATGTGATCAAGGGGACCATACAGTGCTGACCCTCCGTTGTAATATAAACACAACGGCGACCGCAAAGCCAATATAACTCTCACTGACATACAATAAGATGAACAACATAAAGGAAAGAAGCAGACGGGAGATACAGACGTAGACGCTCACGCAGACATGCAGACGTAGACACACGCAGACGTAGACACACGCAGACGCTCCAGATACAGACACTAACGCATACGCAGGTACAGACGTAGACGCTAACGCAGACGCAGACATTTACGCAGACGGCAGGTACAGACATAGACGCTCACGCAGGTACAGACGGAGGTGCTCACGCAGACACGCAGACTCTCCAGATGCAGATACTAACGCATACACAGGTACAGACGTATGCGCTCACGCAGACGCTCAGGCATAATAAATAATAATGGTTGCCCCTCGTGTACGAGGATGGCCGGCCCTAGGGCCACCTAGGCGTGAATTTGTTTAAGGTGTAGAAACTGTCGCCAACACAACAACCACACCCTGAGTTAACAAGTTGCACTACCCAGTGTCAAGGAATACTCCGAGAAGACCGGACAACTCACCAACTTCACTGGCTAACCATTAGCCCGGAAAACGATCCACTAATCGATTAACATTCAGGTTCCTAATTACTGCTGGGTAGACAGAGGCAAATGGTGTAGAGCAACTTGCCCATATTTTCACCCTGCCCGGAGATCGAACCTGTGACCACTCGCTTGCAAGGCGAGCATGCTGACCACTACACCACAGGTTACCGATGTCGGCACCAAGGAGGACGGTACTCTCGGTGAGGGCCGCCACGTCACCGAACCCCAAGTTGATGCCCTGACCGGCCAGAGGATGTACGCGGTGCGCTGCGTCCCCTATAAGAGTGACCCTCGAAGCGACGTAATGAACAGAGTGGCCGAGGCCCAAGGGGAAGGCTCCTCGTGTGGCAGGGACGACGGCACTCACGCTGTCGTACATCAGCGCTGCTACTGGGGGTCATCGTGTCCAGAATCCTCATCCATCTCTCGTGTACTGTCTGGACCATCTGATTGCTGCTGCCCTCGTCCCAGGCAGCTCTATTGAGGGCATCGGTAAACTCCTCGTCCTAAAGCAGTAATAATTTTCGGGCGTGTTCCTTCGTGGTCGACCAGACGAGGGAACTGCGGCCATCCGATAGCGGCAGAAGAGCGACAGGGCTCGTGGGAAAGAGCGTTTGTCAGGCTGCAGTGTTGTCTACTGCCTCGGATAACTACAGCGTCGCCACATTGCCCATCTGGTCGTACTCCCAGCCCAGGTATTGAGTGCCCATGGTCTGGTCGTACTAGAGACTTGGCACCGTCGACTCCAATCAGGAGATCTGCGGAGAGCTTCCTGCCGTCATGGAGAGAGAGATGGTCACTCGAGAGGAAGGGTCGAGAGGTAGCTCGTAACCTTCGACCTTTGTGTTGTGTTCCACCTCCACGTGATCCGGTACTTGTTGCTTGATGGCGTGGAGGATGACGTCATTCTCGACGATGTGGGTGACGACGTCCTCTTGGTCTTGCTCGTCGAACGTCATCATCGCCTCGGAACACGACTCCCATACCTGCATCCGTCTCACAGGCTGGGCTCGAATACCCTCAATGTGACCCCAAGCACCCAACTTGCGGAAGAGGTTCTGGGTGTGGCCGCTGAGATCACACACGCGGTTATTGAATTCCCCGGCGGAGTCCAGGACTTGTTTGGGGCCCCTTCCAGCAGCAAGATCCGTCTATCGCTAAATCTCTTATTCTGACCTAATGAAAAAGCCCAGAGACGACCACATCATAGTGTTCCACTTCCTCTTCTTCTCCTCGTCATCTCTCTTCTTCTTCTCCTCCTCCTCCTCCTGTCCTTCCCTCTTACTGGACGAGATACACCTCACTCTCAGTTCCTGTCTCCTCACCACCAGCCGGGAAGCTCTCAGTAGCGAGGAAAGACGTGAAGACAGGAACATATTGTGGAAGAACAAGGAGGGAGGGAGAGACATGGGGAGGAAAGAAGGAAGTTGGGGGGGGGGAGGGGAGACGGGGAGATGAGGATAAAGGGAAGTGAAAAAAGATAAGGGGAGGTAATGTGGGGAGATGGGTTAGATATTAAGGAAAGGGCGAATGGAATGTAGAATATGGGTGAGGAAGGGGAGGATAGGGGAATGGGAGGAGGGGAGGAGGGGAAGAAGAGAAAGGAGAGGAGGAAGGGGAGGAGGAGAAGAGGGGAAAAAAGGAGGAGAAGGTTAAACATGACATTACTGCATCAACTAAAATTTTTATACGTAAGTGACGGACAGTCTCTCTCTCTCTCTCTCTCTCTCTCTCTCTCTCTCTCTCTCTCTGTCTGCATTTTCCTACCTTATTTTCTCTTTCTGTCTCTCTGTCTATCTATAAAATAAATAATTTGTCTGTCTGTCTGTCGTCTGTTTGTCTGTCTGTCAGTCTTAGGTGTGGCTGTCATAAGTAATTCACTACACAACGTTGACTCAAATTTATGTCAAGGTGTAAAGACTCGTTAGTACACCTGAGGGACCAATTACGTTCCTCTGTACCACCTGTGTGTATTGTACTACCCCTTACTGCTGTACCACCTGTGTGTATTGTACTAACCCTTACTGCTGTACCACCTGTGTGTATTGTACTACCCCTTACTGCTGTACCTCTTGTGTGTATTGTACTACCCCTTACTGCTGTACCACCTGTGTGTATTGTACTACCCCTTACTGCTGTACCACCTGTGTGTATTGTACTACCCCTTACTGCTGTACCACCTGTGTGTATTGTACTACCCCTTACTGCTGTACCACCTGTGTGTATTGTACTACCCCTTACTGCTGTACCACCAGTGTGTATTGTACTACCTCTTACTGCTGTACCACCTGTGTGTATTGTACTACCCTTACTGCTGTACCACCTGTGTGTATTGTACTACCCCTTACTGCTGTACCACCTGTGTGTATTGTACTACCCCTTACTGCTGTACCACCTGTGTGTATTGTACTACCCCTTACTGCTGTACCACCTGTGTGTATTGTACTAACCCTTACTGCTGTACCACCTGTGTGTATTGTACTACCCCTTACTGCTGTACCACCTGTGTGTATTGTACTACCCTTACTGCTGTACCACCTGTGTGTATTGTACTACCTCTTACTGCTGTACCACCTGTGTGTATTGTACTACCTCTTACTGCTGTACCACCTGTGTGTATTGTACTACCCCTTACTGCTGTACCACCTGTGTGTATTGTACTACCTCTTACTGCTGTACCACCTGTGTGTATTGTACTACCCCTTACTGCTGTACCACCAGTGTGTATTGTACTACCTCTTACTGCTGTACCACCTGTGTGTATTGTACTAACCCTTACTGCTGTACCACCTGTGTGTATTGTACTACCTCTTACTGCTGTACCACCTGTGTGTATTGTACTACCCCTTACTGCTGTACCACCTGTGTGTATTGTACTACCTCTTACTGCTGTACCACCTGTGTGTATTGTACTACCTCTTACTGCTGTACCACCTGTGTGTATTGTACTACCCCTTACTGCTGTACCACCTGTGTGTATTGTACTACCCCTTACAGCTGTACCACCTGTGTGTATTGTACTACCTCTTACTGCTGTACCACCTGTGTGTATTGTACTACCCCTTACTGCTGTACCACCTGTGTGTATTGTACTACCTCTTACTGCTGTACCACCTGTGTGTATTGTACTACCTCTTACTGCTGTACCACCTGTGTGTATTGTACTACCCCTTACTGCTGTACCACCTGTGTGTATTGTACTACCCCTTACAGCTGTACCACCTGTGTGTATTGTACTACCTCTTACTGCTGTACCACCTGTGTGTATTGTACTACCCCTTACTGCTGTACCACCTGTGTGTATTGTACTACCTCTTACTGCTGTACCACCTGTGTGTATTGTACTACCCCTTACTGCTGTACCACCTGTGTGTATTGTACTACCTCTTACTGCTGTACCACCTGTGTGTATTGTACTACCCCTTACTGCTGTACCACCTGTGTGTATTGTACTACCCCTTACTGCTGTACCACCTGTGTGTATTGTACTACCCCTTACTGCTGTACCACCTGTGTGTATTGTACTACCCCTTACTGCTGTACCACAACTAAAGTCATGAACGAACCTGCGAGGAATTACTGTAAATCTTCTTCATCGCTGTAGGTCATGAGTGATGGCGAAAGAACTTGATCAAGAATCATAATGAATCTTAAGTTTATTAGCTATAAAACCTTACCATGCAAGACGTTCAATCACCAACCCTTCTTCTCACTCTCTCCTCAATGGAACTTTACGAGAGATAATTTACTGAAATGACTTTATCGGTCAAATAACAACGTACAGACGGGAAAAATCTTCGAAATGTGACAGGTGTTTGACGGAGAGGAAAAGTTCAAGGCTGATAGACAAGCTGTCAAGTAACTACGAGATGGGAGAATAATTTGATAGACTTACTGACAGTGGGACATAAAAATGATAAAAGATAAAGGGAGACGTGTGATAGGTGGTTGATGAATATAGAGCAATAGTTAGTGACGGGAAAATGATTATTATACATAACATAGTGTTATATATATTAAAGGTAAAGGAACCAACTTAATAATATTGTCAACACCTGGGAATAACTCTACCTGTACTTTAGACCTAAATCTATACTTGTATCTCACGAATAAAGTTTCTCATTATGATTCTTTAACGTAAATTAATAAAATATATATATATTGTGTTCAATGAATTTATACGATGCCCTGAATACAATAATATTTAATGAAATATTATTAAATTGATTATACAGCATTTGAATTGGTACATAGATCACGCACGTTTACATGTAAATATTATGAGAGAGAGAGAGAGAGAGAGAGAGAGAGAGAGAGAGAGAGAGAGAGAGAGAGAGAGAGAGAGAGAGAGAGACTCGGCTTCTCCTCCGTTCGGGTCTCAGCTGTGGTTGCTCTGAATGGAGGCCGCCTCGTCTTATTTTCAGGGACAAGATATATGGCCCTTGAGCTAGCTGTGAGGCGGCAACTTTATAGAGAGGTGAGGACTCTGGCAGTTTCCTGGGTTAGGTTAGGTGGGGAGGGGAGTGACGGGGAGGAGGTGGGGAGAGAAATGACGGGGAGGAGGTGGGGAGGGGAGTGACGGGGAGGAGGTGGGGAGGGAAGTGACGGGGAGGAGGTGGGGAGAGGAGTGACGGGTAGGAGGTGGGGAGGGAGGAGGTGGGGAGAGGAGTGACGGGGAGGAGGTGGGGAAAGGAGTGACGGGGAGGAGGTGGGGAGGGGAGTAACGGGGAGGAAGGTGATGGGAAGCAGGGGAAGGAATGGAAAAGTGGAGTGATGGTGAGGACGAGAGAGGAATGGGGAAGGGGAGGAAATAATAGGGAGAAAGGGAATGAAATGGAGAAAGAGAGGGGAATGATAAGGAAGAGAAGAGAAGACGAGGAAGTAGAGTGATGGGAAGAGGAATAGGAATGGGAGGGAGTGATGGAGAGATGAATAAGAAAGGGGAGTGATAGAGAGGAGGAGAAGCTGAGGAAGATATATTCTGGTCCAAGAGGTGAGACGGGGAGATGGATGGATGGGTTGAGAGAGAGAGAGAGAGAGAGAGAGAGAGAGAGAGAGAGAGAGAGAGAGAGAGAGAGAGAGAGAGAGAGAGAGAGAGAGAGAGACCTCCACCTTCTCATGATGACCAGGACTTATTAGCGATTTTCCCAATATTATTATTATATGAACATAATAAACACAACTAAATAAATGAAAAATTGGTCCGGCTGTTTGTTAAGCGGCTATGATGTGGCTGATGTGAAGATCGTGTGATGTTTGTCTGAGTTGATGTGACTGAGGTGTGAATCGTGTGATGGTCTGAGTTGATGTGGCTGAGGTGTGAATCGTGTGATGTTGGTCTGAGTTGATGTGACTGAGGTGTGAATCGTGTGATGATGGTCTGAGTTGATGTGACTGATGTGTGAATCGTGTGATGATGGTCTGAGTTGATGTGGCTGATGTGTGAATCGTGTGATGTTGGTCTGAGTTGATGTGACTGAGGTGTGAATCGTGTGATGGTCTGAGTTGATGTGGCTGAGGTGTGAATCGTGTGATGGTCTGAGTTGATGTGACTGAGGTGTGAATCGTGTGATGTTGGTCTGAGTTGATGTGGCTGAGGTGTGAATCGTGTGATGTTGGTCTGAGTCAAGGTTCACTCGCAGCTCGTAAAACTTAAGGAGCAAGACACTCTCAGGTTACGTCAGCTGACCACCACAGGCGAGGGAAAAACATGAAGAAAAATAAACATGATAGAAAAAGAAGTAAAAAGGAACAGAGAAAAGAATGAAAAGTTGAAAAAATATGATTGATAAAGCGAGAAAAAGACAGGTAGACAGACAGACAGACAGGTAGACAGACAGACAGACACAGACAGATAGACACAGACAGACAGACAGACACAGACAGACAGAGTATAAGTTGCATCGAGGAAGTCACTGGTTGGAGCTGAGAGATCACTCGCTGTCCTCCCTAAACGCGGTCATATTAATCCCACATTTTCTCATGGAAAGGTTTAATGGCACTGTCATTTTCACCTCATTTTCACAGACGATAAAAAAAAAAACTAAAGGTAGGAAAGGGAATGAGGAGTAAATTGATGATAAAACCTGATGGAGGAGAGACATTGTTGATAAAGGATAGTGGAGGTCTTTTATAGGTACACCCAAGAGGTACTGTGTCGCGTGTGTGTGTGTGTCTCTCTCTCTCTCTCTCTCTCTCTCTCTCTCTCTCTCTCTCTCTCTCTCTCTCTCAAAAGAAATATGAACGTCAATATCCGGCTTTCACTGAGACGATTTTTCAACCTGCTGTCACCATCTTGGAAAAGGAAGATTTCTATCCATCTCTCTCTCTATCAGTTTCCAATTTCTCTGTTTCCCGCCGTTCAATAAGATGGCTCTTGAAGGACCTCCAATCCCCTCCCCCCCCCCCCAGGTTCTGACTTAAGATTCCTACACGGTATTCCCAGCAAAAGCCCCCTCCCTCCTTCCCTCTCCTCCCTCCCCCTCCATCACAGCAAAATAGAATCCATTACGGTGAGGTTGGTGCCGTAGGAACCTTCAAGTAGAGATCCTTTACAGCGATTTTAATGGCGTTAAGGGAAAGAATCCTTTATAGTGTTGTAGTGTAGGATCTATCGGGTGGTCCTTAAACAACAAATGATGTATATAGATAATAATGTAGGAGAATAAAAATGCAGTAGGATGAGATAAACATGGAATAAGGGAATTACACCAAGAATACACAATAATAACAAAAGACGTAAGAAAAAAAACAATAACGAAGAATAGAAATGAAAACTTTTGAGAAAATAACAGACACTTTTAGGGAGATACGAAGAAATGCAAGAAATAATAAGAGAAGGAGAAAGAGAAGAGAAGAAATAGCGATAAAGAAAGATGATCCTTCTGAATCATGTAAGGAAATTTGATAAAGACAGAAGTAAGGAGAAGAGAAATGGTCCAGAAGATGATAAATAGTGATGAGACAAGGAATAAAGCCAGATAAATCATAAGAGGTTAAAAAGAGAATAAGATGTAAATAATGAAGAGGAAGAAGAGCGATGATGAAAGTAAATGATGAGAGTAATAATAATTTTGATTGATGTTAAGAGACGTGGGTAAAGTGTCGAGTGTGTGTGTGTGTGTGTGTGTGCGTGTGTGTGTGTGCGTGTGTGTGAACCTAAAAGCACTAATCACCATCTAAGGTCCTTGGCAGCCCGGTGAAGTGGAAACTCTTGTAGCATATTCGTCTCTTTCATCAACAATTGCAACTCTCCCCCTCCCTCCCTCCGTGGCCTGCCTGCAGTTTAACCCCCTTTAACACCCCTTTAAACCCCCCCTTTAGAAATATCAAGAGTAATAATATAACCCTCCCAGGAACGATCTTTCCCTCCTCACTATGTCACCATCTAGAGGAGGCGAGAAATTCTTACAGTTTAGCCCGAGATCACGAGACTCTCACACGCTGACTTGTAATGGGACGATACAAAACTTATGTCCAGTTACAGTATGAAGTTAAATGATCAGTAAATAACAAATACTACTGTATAAACTGAGTTGTTCCTATAAGAAAAGTTAGCTGAAATGATTCTGTTTGGTAAGGTAACGAGAATGGCTAAGTATACTGAACTGAATCACAGAGCGGACGGAAGGGAAGATAATGTGTGAAGTTAATAAATGTAAATAAACTTCTTTTTTTATGTGGGAATTTATCACACAAGGGTCAAGAATTGTAGAGTTCGCTGACCCACCTCTAACTCAGTCGACTACAGTACTCTCTCTCTCTCTCTCTTTCTCTCTCTCTTTCACGCACGCACGCACGCACGCAATCCCCTCTCTTCCAAGGAGCACCTCAAACTTTCACTCCCAGGGCCTCAGTCTAACCAAGTGTAACCAATGATAACCTGACCTAATTTACTTAATCTAATATAACTTAACCTTGTTTAGCCCAACCCAACCTAACCTAACCTACCCTTGGCAAGTCGTCAGGGTTAAATGATACCACAGAAGGTGTGGGAGAGTAATTGTGGGAGAGGCGGTGAATGAGAGAAGGCGTGGGAAATAAATATTTTAGATTGCGTTAAGGATTTTTAAGAATGGCGAAAGTTATCGGTGTTTAGTAATATCGACTTTACTATGTTTTCGCCTGTTGAGTATTTGCTGTCTGTCTGTCTGCCTGTCTGTCTGTCTCCATTCTATCTATCTGTCTGTCTTTATCTATCTCTCGTCTGTCTGTCTGTCCGTCTGTCTGTCTCTTTCTCTCTCTTTGACATAAATTTTTCAATAGGTTTCCATCTCACGTCTTTAAATAATCCTCAGTAAAATTTCTCCTATTTTCACAGGATTAACAACAGCAATAAATAAACAACAGCGGCCATCCCATCACTACTCCCCCCCCCCCCTCCCACACATACATCTGTCAACAAAACATAAGCCCGCAATAGAGGCAATCTATTAGCATGGGTAACTACGTTTACACCACTGTACACAAGAACAAAAGGAGACTTACTAATTGTCAGGTACTCAGGTGGTCAACAGCTCATCAACACACACAACCACGTAAACACTCACCTGTGGGGAGATAAGACGTCATTAGTTATATTCACAACAACAACAAGTACAAGAAAAAGAACAACAACAACAACAATAATAATAATAATGATAATAATAATAATAATAATAATAATAATAATAATAATAGCCAAAACGCGACAGAAAGAGAACTCAGATCACGACTAACTTAAATGTCTACTACGCGAACAGTAGCAGTATGAGAAATAAATTAGATGAAGTCAAGAGCTTTCGTCTGTACTGAAAAACTCGATGAAACAACATTCACCGAAACATGGATTAACTTACTCACCGGAGTTATCTGTCGAATACCAAATTAAGGAGATGATTTGAAGTGTAGAATCAATAAGGAAATAAAAACTGAATCGAGGACAAAAAACAATTTGGATAGAATTAACTGATGATAGGGAAAAGTAATTAATCATAGGAGTAATATACAGACCTCTTACTCTCGATAAGGGTTAATTGGCAACTTATTTGGGATGAAACACACAGGGCATCCAGATATAACTAATTCTTTATAGTAGGCGACTTTAACTTCAGTCAAATACATTGGGCTCACTTTATGGGTAACTCAGACTCAGAGGATTTCCTTCAAACAGTTCAGAACTTTCCTAAGTCAACATAAACCCGAGCTCACCCGGGGTAATAATATACTAGATTTAGTTCCGTCTAATGGGGAAAACCTCATTAGTAATGTCGAGGTAGGGGAACGAACTAGCTGACAGAGATCACAAAGAAGTGAGATTCAAAATAAGACAATGACTTTCGCAAAAACTCCATTAAAGTCCCAGGTTTCAGAAGGGCAAACTTTGATAGGTTGATGAGGCAGCTGAGAGAAGGGGTATTACGTTTGGGGGGTGAATTACATGTCCTCACGTGAACTGGTAAATAACGTGACCTCACGCAACGTACCCACAGAGGGCGACCTCACTTTATCTGGTGACCTGACAACGATAACCTCACAAAATATGACCGCTGAAGGTGACCTGACCACAAGATAGAAGGTTGACGAGTACCATAGCAATTTAAATAACGAGTTACTTAATGCACAAAGGCAGAATATGCCATACAGAAAACTCAGATAAAATAACATTGACCCCAAATGGATAAATAATTATTTAAAGAATATTATTGGACAAAGAAAGGCTATAGGTAGGAGAATAAATCATGGTGAAGTTTTCCTCCGAGATTATTATAAGGTATTGGCGGGTAGGGTTAAAACCGAGATAAGAAAAGCAAAGAGGAATAATGAACTGAAAGTAGCAGGGGAGGCGAAGTCAAACCCCAAGGGATTCTTCCAAATGTATCAAACTAAAACACGAGAAAAGATTGGGCCAATACAGTCAGATACCGGCGAGCTAACTGATAACGACGGAGAAATGAGCAATAATCTGTCCAGATATTATTGAACAGTTTTCACCACCGAAAATTTAAACATGATACCCGAGGCACCGACTCTATTCAGAGGTAGCGAAGAAAATAGATTAAGCGAGATAGTTATGACTAATAAAGGTGTTAGTAAACAAACAAACCTAATAAGTCACCAGGTCCCGATGAGATATTTGCCAGAGTATTAAAGCAATGTAAGGAAGAACTTAGTATGCCCTTAGCAAATTTGTTTAACATGTCAATAAAAACGGGTGTAGTACCAGAAACTTGGAGGATACCGAATGTGATACCGATTTTCAAGAAGGGGGATAGATCACTATCTTCTAACTACCGTCCAGTCAATTTAACATCAATGGTAGGCAAATTACTGGAAGCAATAATTTCAAACTCTATTCGAAATCACCTCGAGAATAACAAGTTGATCAATGATTCCCAGCATGGCTTGACAAGTGGGCGTTCATGTCTAACAAATCTATTATCATTCTTTTCAAATTTTTTCGAATCAGTGGATGACGGACACGATTATGATGTGGTTTATCTTGACTTTAGCAAAGCCTTCGACAAGGTCACCCACGAAAGACTAATACGTAAAGTGGAGGCTCATGGAATTGGAGGAGATATTCTAAAATTGATTAGGGCGTGGTTACAGGACAGGAAACAGCGAGTAAGCATTAACGGCACTAAATCAGATTGGGGTAACGTCACTAGTGGAGTAACCCAAGGCTCAGTACTTGGACCATTACTATTTAATATATGCATAACCGACATAGATATAGGCGTAGACAGCAACATAAGTAAATTTGCTGATGACACTAAAATAGGGCGTATAATTAAATTTGACGAGAGCTCCGAAAAACTAAAGGAAGATCTATAAAAAATCAAGAAAATCGAGTGGGCTGAAAAATGCCAGATGGAATTTAATGTGGAAATGTAAAGTACTTAGTCTAAGAGATGTAAACACAGAAACCAGATATCAGATGAACAACGTCGACATAGAGAAGTCCGACTGTGAGAAAGATTTAGGGGTAATGATAAGTAGAAATCTTAAAAAAAGACAACAATGTGTATTTGCTCGAAACAAGGCTAACAAAGTACTTGCGTTCATACAAAGGAGTATCAGTTACGAAACATAAGAATGGAGGAAACTGCAGCAGGCCTATTTACACCCAACCCCTATCGCTCATATATCTGTCCAACCAATGTTTGAAGCTATCCAGCGTATTCGAGTTAATGATGATGTTTGGTAACTTGTTCCACTCGTCCACTACTCTATTTCCAAACCATTGTTTACCTATCTCGTGCCTAAATCTAATTTGTCTAATTTAAAATCATTGGTACGAGTTCAATCCTGGTTGGATAGTTTGAGTACCTTTGTTATATCACCTTTGTTCAGCCCTGACTTCCATTTATACACCTCGATCATATCGCCCCTCACTCTACGTCTCTCGAGGGAGTGCAAATTACGATGCTTTAACCTGTCTCTGCACTCAAGGTTCTTAATGCCCAGGATTACACTTGTCGTTCTCCTCTGAATTCTTTCTAGGGATTCTATATCCCTTCTGTAGTGCGGTGAGCCAGGAGTTGGGTCTAAACGGGATTGCATAGTATGGGCCAATAGGCCCGCGGCAGTTTCATACGTTTCAACTAGCAATAATCGCACCTCGGATAAACCTCATTGGTTACGATACTCTTACTTTCTGCACTTATCTTGCATCACTCTCACTTTCTACACTTATCTTGCATCACTCTCACTTTCTACACTTATCTTGCATCACTCTCACTTTCTACACTTATCTTGCATCACTCTTACTTTCTACACTTATCTTGCATCATTCTTACTTTCTACACACTCTTCTTTGACGTTTCTCTTCCCTTTGATCTGCCACAAGAAAGGCAGCCGGGCCATCGATAACTGCTTTACCTTCACCTGGGCAGAATATTTATACCATCCAGTAGTAGATAATATTCTTACAGTCTTCATAAGGTCAAAGTTCACTCGGTTATTATCTTCAGGAGGTCAGATTCTTAAGGTCTGCATGAGGTCAAAGTTCACTCGTTTATTATCTTCAGGAGGTCATACTACAATCCATGTTTCAATTCAGGTGTTTTTGCATTTATATATGAGAAGTAATTGAGGTGTCTGTTCTCTATGATCTTTCTACATCTTTCACTAATAACTGTGTACATGTTAGGATCTCCCAGGGCCAGTTATAGTACCAGTTAGTATCTTACAGGGCCAGTTATAGTACCAGTTAGTATCTCACAAGGCTATTGACTGCAAATTTGAGGTGACAGTGGTACTTATGGGTGGTGGTAGTGAGTGGTATTGTGGTAGAAGTATTTGTGGTAGTGGTGGTGGTGGTGGTTAAGACAGGTGGGTGATGGTGGTAGTAAAGGCATTGCTAGTGGTTGTGGTAGAGGTATTAATGGTTGGTTGTAATGGTGGTGGTTGTGGAGATACTAGAGGACTGTGGTAGTGGGTTGTGATGGTGGTAGTTGTACTGGGGGGGGGGGTTGTGATGGTAGTAGTGGTACTGGTGGAGGTGATGATGGTAGTACATTATGTGGTGGTAATGGTAGTAGGAGATAATGGATGTTTATAGTAGTGATGATAGTATATGGTGGTGAATGGTTATGGTGGTGATGATAGTAGGTGGTGGTGGTGGTGGTAGGTTGTAGTGGTGATAGTATATGCTTGTGTGTGGTGGTAGTGGTAGTGTTGGTAGACACTGCCGTGGGGTGATGGTGGTGGTAGGTCTTGGTTGATGGTGGTAGGTCTTGGTGAGTACATATAGGTTGTGGTAGAACAAATTGTTGTAGGTACTTTTCGATGTAAGCAAATGTTGTTAATAAGAGTGGTAGTCGAGAGTATTGGTGAATAGTGGTAGGAATTGGTAGGTAGATTTGGATAGTGGTAGATACTGGTTATAGGTGTTGGTGGTTGTTTTTGTACGTTGGGAAGAGGTAGAAACACTGATGGTAGGTGATACTGGCTGCAGGTGGATGGTGGTAGTAGGTGGTGATGGTGGGTATAAGCAGATGGTGGTAGTGGTGGTAGGTGGTGATGGTGGGTATAAGCAGATGGTGGTAGTGGTGGTGGTAGTAGTGGTGGTAGAGTTGGTGGGTACACGTGGATAGTGGCAGTGGTGGTAGGCTGTGGTGTTTGTGGGTGCAGGTGGATAGTGGTAATAGTGGTAGGTTGTGGTGTTAGTGGGTGCAGGTGGATAGTGGTAATAGTGGTAGGTGGTGTTGGTGGGTGGGAGGCCCTCCGTCAGTAGTGATCAGTATGCCTGGTGGTTCTCTGCCCGTGGCGAGGTATTGATTGCTGCCTCCGCCCTCACACCCACTACTACATCGCCGCCGCCCGGAGAGCTCCCTACCTCGCTCTTGGCCCTTGCTGCTACCAGGATGAACAACGACAACTAATATCCCTTTCAACGGGTATAGTCAGGTCTTTACTTTCTTTACCAGGACGGACAACGAAAAGTAGTTTGTCTCTCAGTTGTATAACGTAACTTTATGCAACATAATAAACTAAACCTAAACCAAATTACGTTTACTTAGGAGATAATACAATGCGGTTTTGTTTGTTAGTTACTAAAGCCTGCAGGCAATAGGGTTATATTTTTTTTCTCAGTAGTTATTACGAAACGTGTCACCGACTAGTTACTGATGTATCCCCTCTACATTGTACTAAAATCTGATGAGAGTGAACATTCAGGCAAGACCTTTTTTGTACCTTTAAATAAATATATGCAGAGTACACAAAGAAAAATGTATAATATAGCGACTCAAAAACTTAATACCAACATTGTGGAACTCTTTAGCCAAATACGTAATAACATACAAAATACAAAGGCATGAAAGATATTTGTATAAGGAAATGGTCAGAGTACTAGATAAAGATAAGTTAGCCTGCATTAGGTGTATGTGGGGTTTGGTGTATGAGAGAAAACAGGAATTTTATCATTATAGAAAACCTGACTTTAGGGGAGGCTACGGCAAACCAAGGGAACATTTGATTAATTGTATGCAACAAACACAGTTAAACGGCTCCTGTTATATAAAATTTAGAGATTTTGTTTAAATAAGTAAGAAAAAAGTATTTATTCATTTTGGTAATAAAAGAGAAAACGGTTACCACAAGAAGGATTTTATGAAATACGTTTTTTCCCCCAGATGTTGTTTGGGTGATAGCGAGTATTAAAACGATCCAACTTTTTCCTTTGAGTTAATTGTTTTCTATTTTTTCGTCTTCTTCCACTCTTCGATTCATAAATCACCTGTAGTGGGCAGTGCATGAAAGAAAATGAAAATTACGTGGTAAGAAATACGACGAAAAACTGATCATAAGGCAGTAAATGAAAAGTCTCTACGTGTTTTGTAGGCGTCAGCTCTCCTGTGGCGACCATCGTGCTGGACCGCTCTAAAGAATAAGGGAGTGAAACCGGTCTTGTCAACATGTACAAGAGACGATGAAGGATCATATCGGGGGCTTGTCATACCATAATAATTGATGGCTTGCTGTCTTTTGTTTCTTATTTTATAGGATACATTTTCCTGATTCCCTACTCTATGTTTTTGTAAATACTTTATCGGTTCCAAAACCTCTTCTACGTGTACAGGATTAGCATCATATGGCTGAGACTGAACTCCACAATAGGAGATTGGATATTATACGTTTTAATTTGGAGTTGCGTTTGATTCAAAGTCAACTGTATGTTCCTATTGCTATTGTTCTTCCACAAGGAGACGATTTGGGTCATGAACGCAATTATGGCGTCGTCTACTGAAAATATATGTTATCGAAAGCTTGTTGAGAATCAAGACTATGTTGAAGACTAAATAAGTGATCATGTACTTCTTGGACGGACGTGCAAGTGTCCAAAATGCGACAGGGAAGTGACATTCAACCGATTTTATTTGTTTCAGAGTAACACACGACCTCACTATTAAAGTGAGGTCCTTCTGTTGTTAGGGGGTTCGGGGGGGATTTTGCAACTAAATACGACTAAACAACTTCATATGACGGGGATTCCGGGTTAGAAGGTTAGGTAGGTTTGGTAGGTCAATTTCTGTTAGATTTTGTGCATTGTCGTATCCATTTTTTTATTTAGTAATATGCAAATAACATCTCTAGAAATTTTGGTGCAATTCCATAAGTTTCTTCTGTAATAACTGTTTCATCTATCCATCTTTTTTATGTCGAGATTATAAGCGAGTATATGTGAGGTATACTTGCATGGTGTTGTTTACTATACAATACTCATTTATACAACTTCTCTGTGCTATTATTTATTCCTTTATCTACCTCTTCATTTCCGTGCGTGTTGATTAACTTCTTTTTAAAATTACTAAAAACATTATTATATTATTTTCTTTTTCCTCTTTGTGTCTATCATTATTTCATGTACTGTCTCCTTTTTGAGGTCATTCTCTGCTGTACACGGAAATAAAGGCCAGATATTTTCTCCCTCTATCCCACACTTGATCACCACCACACTATCCCCCCCCCACACTTGATCACCACCACACTATCCCCCCACACTTGATCACCACTACACTTGATCACCACACTTGATCAACCACCACACTATCCCCCCACACTTGATCACCACCACACTATCCCCCCACACTTGATCACCACCACACTATCCCCCTCACGCTTGATCACCACCACACTATGCCCCCCCACATTTGATCACCACCACACTATCCCCTCCACACTTGATCACCACCACACTATGCCCCCACACTTGATCACCACCACACTATCTCCCCACACCTGATCACCACCACACTATCCCCTCCACACTTGATCACCACCGCACCATCTCCCACACTTGATCACCACCACACTATCCCCCCACACTTGATCACCACCACACTATCCCCCCACACTTGATCAACCACCACACTATCCCCCCACACTTGATCAACCACCACACTATCCCCCCACACTTGATCAACCACCACACTATCCCCTCCACACTTGATCACCACCACACCATCTCCCACACTTGATCACCACCACACTATCCCCCCACACTTGATCAACCACCACACTATCTCCCCACACTTGATCACCACCGCACAATAATTCATCTCCTACTGCTACTACTAAGAAAGCAGCAGCAGCAGGAGCAGCATTGTCAATAAGAGTTACACTTCTTATTGCCCCCTGCTAAGGGTTACCGCTCTATGAATAATGGAGTCAGGTGAACTAAGTAATCAATGAATACCAAATACAAATCAACAACACAAATATCAAGTCGCACACAGGCTCACAGTCACCCTACATTTGCACCAGATGTATATTCATTCACGGAGAGTTATCGTTCCCGACACACGTACATATATCTAGTTATTATCTTTCCCTGTTGGAGTATCATAATAAATTCAGCTGATAAATTACAACGCTCTGGAGGTTACACACGACACACGCTTCGCCAAGACCAGAAGAAAGCTATTAAACGTAAATGTAACGATCATTGGTAGACGTCATGAGAGCGCTACCTCCAATATTATGTTGTAATACAAGTGACCAACGTAACACCAGGGGTAAGGTAAGGGAGCACAGGTCCACTAAGAGCACGAGAGAAGCTTCATATGTGTAAAGTTTGGTAAATGGCCAGAGAAAGGTGATGTAGTATACACTAACAGGCTTTGATGTCAAATTCTGTGATGCGGGGAACAAACTTCTTTAAGCCGAGAGGGAAACGTAAATAAAACGGAAAACAAACTGTTATTAGAAAAACAAATCCTTAACACTTATTCCAAATCACAAAATAGGACACAAATTCTTATATTCATCTCAATGTCCTGCCTGTAGTGAAATGCTTCATCATTACATCACACACTCACACTCCCTGATAACACTGAAAGTAGACTCATTTATATCTCACTTAAACAATTATTATGAACAAAATCCTCATCTCTAGTATGTTCATCATATATAAAACAATTATCTACGTTTTTATTACATGTTACTCTGAGATCTATACTGTCATTCATACCCAAGTGTCTGGCATTAACCGTGTTCTTCAGTGTCTTCAAGTACCAGCACAATAAGCGTGTCTAGAGAATATGTCTTGATACAATGTTAAGATGCTTGAAGGAAGAAATGCAAATACGGTCTCCACAAATATCTGTCTAAATGTTTCCATGTATTCCTAAAAGACTTGCGCTGTTAGTCACTATAGTTCTTGAAATGTTATAGAAATCAATGTATTTTTTTCTGTAAATTAAGCATTAACCCTTTACTAATATTCCACTATAAACAGAATTACAAATATCTACGCGACTCTTAGAAAAGGTTACGTTACAAACCACGTTACTCGAACATTTCTAAAAATTTACCCAAATGTTTTGAAGAAAATGGTATATTTATGTCCATTACGTTTGTTTACTTTCTTCACTTCTCTCTCCAGTTGCTGTTTACAAGGGTATCGCTCGAGAAACACAAACTTTCCAATTTTCTTGAAAGTTTGTGCAGTTATGATTGGAGTTTGTTTACCGTGTTATTAACCCCATGCGTACGATGGCAGCCCATTGATTACGATGACTTAACCCTTTTAATATGATGATTTAACCCCTTGAGTATGATGAATTTGTTATCTTCCATTTACCTGTTGTAATCACTGATGAAGATCCTTAGATACTCTGGAAGTAACAAAATAAATATTCATGGGATAAGTTTTCAAACCATTTATTAAGAAAATAAATTATTGCACAATAATTAGGATATCACCGTAATTAACGCTATATGCTGTGAACGTTAATAAAAGATGAAGCTTGTGTGTAACGAGCTTCTTAAACACACATTTGACGTGTGCGAGAGAGAGGAACTGACTGGGTAGAAACCGGGTACTCAAATGCTGACCCGGGCATTCAAGGTGCAGGGCGATCAGTGGAAAAACTCTCTCACGTGTACAGTCCCTTTCACTCGTGCGTTTACAGAGGCTTATCATATAAACATTCCACAAATCATTATCATTGAGGTATTTGCTTTAATATTGTTCTCACTTGATTCCATAGAATGTTTACTATTGCTTGTTTCCTTCTGTAAACAAACACAGGGCTGCCACACTGCACAAAGCATGATGAGCCCTGTGCAATTATGACTAGTCACTGCTCATAGTCTAGTTACCGTGGGTGGTGTAATTATTTAAACATAATACAACTCAACCTCTTGAGTACTATGAATTAACCCTCTTGAAGACGATGACAACCTCTCAAGTACGATGATTTAACCCCTTGAGTAAGAAGATATATTTCCAAGTACGAAGACTTAACCCCTTTGAGTACAATGATATATCCCCCTTGAGTATGATGACTTAACTCCCTCAAGTATGATGACTTAACCTCCTGTTTACGATGACTTAATCCTCTAAGTACAATAGCTACGTCCATTGGGTACGAAGTCTTGAACTAATCATTGCGAATTACTGTTTCCTCGACCAAGACCCCATCGTACTCATGGGTGAACTCATCGTACTCAGAGGGTTAAGCCTCCATGCTCAGGGGTTAGTACATCGTATTCAGAGGGTTAAGTCTCCATACTCAGGGGTTAAGACATCGTATTCAGGGCCTTAACTCATCGTACTCAGAGGGTTGAATCATTGTGCTCAATGGGGCATCATAGTTTATGGGTTAAATTATCATTCACTATGTAGTGGTATGAGGCCTTATGTAGTGGTATGAGGTATTGCGTAGTGATATAAGGTATTGTGTAGAGGTATGAACCGCAAGCAAAAGAAAAAAGGAAAGTGCCATCTATATAGAATTAGGTAATGTTATATTCCAGCGGTAAAACAATGATTTTAGTTGTTGAGACGATTGTATTATTTGGCTAATTACCCTAAACTACAGCTGAGGTTACGATATTAATGTTAAAGGAACCAATGTAGTGCCATTATGAGAGTGCCAACCCGGGCTATTAATCATCTGGAAAAACTCTCATTCCGTGTGCCATGCGCGCCGTGGGGTGTGAATACCTGTTGATTACTTTACCCACCTGCTTGTCAGTCCACCTTCAGCATCAGGTGTCGCAGGACGCTCGCTTGAATCAGGAAGCTCACTGTGGTCCACTTGGTCTCGTTTATCTCTCATACTTAGGAATTCGAGCGACTTTCAAAGCTTCGGTCTCCAAATACCTGGGGTGAGGCACAAGAGACCACCAGAGACAGAAATTGATACATGAAGTTCAATTTCATCATTTCGGTTTCCATTGTTCAGCTCGAATGACTTTCAGAACTTGTAGGTACTCCTTAAAAGTCTGCTGCTTTGTTTCGCTCTCCATAAATGAGGTCCAGGATACTTTCAGACGCTTAAGTACTGACTGAGGAGGTTCTCATACATAGTTCTCGTCTTCAGCATCTGCCAAAGGATCATTCAAAGCGGCAAGGCGTTCTCTGCGCTGCTGCATCTTCGTTTCGATCTTCAACAGTGAAGTCAAATAGATCTTTTAAACCCAATCTCCACTCACTTGACATCCTGCTACTTCATTCTGAACCTCTGTACATCGTCACAGGTGCCACCTAACCCGGAAGACCTCCCTGATGTAAAACTCAACCTGCGAGACCGTTAGGCTTTGAAGTCACCTAAAAATCGCTAAACTTCGTCGTGGCTCAAATGGGAGAATATGTAAATCGCTAAATGACTTGTGGCTTCAGTTCGATCTCTACCAAGGCACTGAGAACCCCCCGAGAGAGTCCTTGAGAACCTGTAACTTCATCAGGACCTTTGCTATGGCGCCACGGAGGACTCCAACGCCCAAAGGACTCCTGTACCCGAGCCTCGTACTGTTGCTGATGATGGTGTACTCAACGTCCTGTAAGTCTCAGCTTAATTTTTCTAATGTTGCCGCCATTGTTGGTGAACTTAGCCTTAGGTAAGTCTCATGTATACTGCTGTTGCTACACACACACACACACACACACACACACAATGTTAATGTCTCCATCCTCAAGTAATAATGAACGCCCATAAGACAAACACCGTTATTGTAGACATTAGTTATGTCATGTTTCACCATCAGTAGCAAAAGGCCCATCTCCTCCTAAGTCCCTCATCTTTGTCAACACCGATGGATCGATCTGTGTTAATGACTACTAACGTAAATAATAATAGTTTGTTGTTCTTATGGAAAAATGATGATGATGATGATGATGATGATACAGTGGAAAAACTAATTAAGGATAATTATATCTAAAGTGTGCATACAGATACAAACACGGGAGTCGTATTCGTCATATCACCTGATAATAGTTATGTCACCTGATGTATTTAGTCATAGCACCTGATGTATAGTGTGAAGACAGGTGAAAAAATTATTATCTAACATTTTTTTTCTAACAGGAGTCTTATTTCTTCATCTGTTAATTTCAACGGTAGTTTCGCTCTTGCTCTGTTAGTTTCAACGGAGCATCATCATCACTGTTAGTTTCAATGGAGTTTCATTTTTGTTCTGGTAGAATCAACGGGAGTTTTATTTTCCTTTGCTTATGAACACAATAAAGACTCTAAAAACATCTCCATCGGGAATACATTGAAGGAAATTCTATTTGACCAACCACAGAGCCGCAGTGTTCTCAATGGTTCCATCGTGAAGTATTCCTCATTACTCACCAAGAACTTCAATATAAAGGTAAAATGGCCTCAAAACTACAATGAGACTATTTTATCAACAAATTGAATTATTTACATTTCAAGGTGACACACACACACACACACACACACACACACACACACACGACTACTATTTCTACTTTGCTGTCACTCAGAATCGAGTATGACGATCATCCAGCTATGATAAAATTCTATGAGGTATTACGGATGTCACCTTCGTTGGTGAGTTCTGAGGTGACTAAAGAGGCCGATACGGGAGGGGCCGTGGCAGCGTCTTTCCAGCATTGGTGCTTGTCTGCCTCGGTATACAGTCGGGCTAACTCGAAAGTATTGACACCTTCTCGTGTGGTGCTCCTCCAAGCGTTACGATGTAGAGTGATCGTCTCCCAGGTGAGGGGGTCGGTTTGCCACGTTTTCAGGTTTGTCTTAAGACTATCCTTATAACTTTTCAGTTGCCTGCCAACGTCGTCAGGCGCTCGTTGAACTCAACAGGCATTTCACTTAGCCTATGTAAGATGAATTGGCGGATGGCAAAGCCAACTCCATATATGCTGTTCTCTCTGCAGCAGGCTGACCCTTCCAGAAGAAGATATAGCCAGACTCCTGTTCTGTGAGCTGAACCTCGTCTGGGAGCCGGGACTCACTGATGGCTGCTATGTCGATGTTATACCTAGCCAGCTCTTTTGCCACAAGGGCAGTTCTTCTTTCCGGACGCTCATTTGTGCCAGTGTCCAGAAGGGTCCTGACATTCCATGCAGCGACCATAAGAGGTTGCCCAGACAGTTTGGTTCTTTAGGCAGGATATGTTTAGGGCACACACACACACACACACACACACACACACACACACACACACACACACACGAGGAAAGTAATAAGGCAATAAAAGTATAACAGAGAAAAGAGGGACGAGGCTCCAAATTTTCCAAAGCAGATTATATATTATGTAAATTTTGTTTTACACAATACTCAGTTTATAGTAAACATGAGAAACTGTCCTGTTTCTCTTTCTCATCATTCTTTATTCATTTCTCTAGCGTATCGACGCCTTATAACAACAGTTTTTGAATGCGCTTCGACCACCAAAGACTCTCGATACTTCGATTTGAATAACTCAATCAGCTGGTTCATTCAAGCCTTTAACAGGTTATTTTATATACCTCATAAATCCCTGAGCAGACTAAATTATATATGTCACTCAAATTGCACCAAGTAAGAATAATTTTTGAATTTTATTTGATCAACGTCTGCTAGTCGTTGTGTTATGTTGGCCAATCTTGATCATTCAGTTTCCAGTGTATTTGCTCGAACCAAGGCTAACAAAGTACAGAAAAAATATACACACCGCCTTACAGATCATCATGGAAATTGAGTGAATTTTTGAACAGGATTAATCATTTATTTTTTTTATTCAAGAACCGTAAATGATTGTACTTTATTCCTACTGATCATTGGGTTCCTGTGTATTGTACGTCCTAAAATATAACAATCATTTAGGATTCTCGAAAAAAAAAAGACCCTGTATTACAACAATGACCTCATTTGTTGGGGACCTCACACACTTACGAGGTTAATAGGCTAATATTTGACAATAGCTGTAGTTTTCCTGTACACAATTCACTGGACAAGTTTGGCAATTTGACCCATTTAGCTGTGACTAGTTGATTTAGAACAAGTAGACGCTGTTGTACATCATTATAAACTGTTACATTAAAAACATATCAGATCATTCTAACACAAAAATTAATCTGATTATACATGTTGAAATTCCTACCTTCCCTGACTTACCTACAGTACATGACTCTCAGGTACAAAAGGTGTCACACATTGGTCAAAGTGTCCAGAAACGAATTTTGTTCACAACGCTTTTCAAACATTCTGTGAGACCGACATGATATTGAAAAAATACTTAATATATTATACTTTAAGCAGTTTTAAGATGCAACTCTGTCTGTCTATCTGCCTGTCTGTTTACCCATCCATCCCTCTACCCGTATAGAACAGATAAACACGTATCACATGTTATTCACATCTAAGATCAAAGTATCTAATTGATTGTTATTTCTAGGAACACTTTTTTCACATAAGTTTTTTTTATACTTAGCCTTTGTAGTGTTATCTAAATGAGTACTTAAGGGAGTTATTTTGCGATTATCTTGGTGGTTACATTGACTTAATGTTATCTTAGAGTAGGGGTACTCAATCCCATCCGGACCTTGGCCATCTAGAAAATTTGTGTGACTGCGAGCGACCTTCACAAACACTGTAGTAATTGGGGAACAGGAACGAAACTGGAGGGAAATAATGAGGAAGAGTAGTAAAGAGTAGAAAGTGCATAACGTAAGAGGACACACACACACACACACACACACACACACACCACACACACACACACACACACACACACACAACTACTCAATACAGTGCCGATCATAAAGAATACTCAAGACCAGATTATCGCGTGTCCCTCACAATAACTCCTTTATATAACGACACGTAATGAATACTGTTTACGAGAGTTTCGACATGCTTGGTGGGCAGTACGGTCAGCAGGAAGGAAGGCAGAACATACCATACAAAAAAATGATCAGACAACAATGACCCTAAATGGATAAATAATTATTTAAAGAACATCATTGGCCAAAGGAAGGCTATAGGTAGAAGGATGAAGCGTGGCGAAATTTACCTCCAGCAATATTATAAGATATTGGCGAGTAGGGTTAAAACCGAGATAAGGAAAGCAAAGAGGAAAAATGAGGTAAGGATAGCAAGGGAGGCGAAGACAAACCCCAAAGGATTCTACCAAATGTACCAAACTAAAACACGAGAAAAGATTGGAACAATACAGTCAGATACCGGAGAGCTCACTGATAACGACGGAGAAATGAGCAATAATTTGAATAAATATTTTTCAACAGTTTTCACCACCGAAAATTTAAACATGATACCCGAGGCACCGACTCTATTCAGAGATAGTGAAGAAAACAAATTAAGTGAGATAATAGTGACTAGTAACGATGTTAGTAAGCAAATAGACAAACTAAAGCCTAATAAGTCACCTGGTCCCGATGAGATATTTGCCAGAGTATTAAAGGAATGTAAGGAAGAGCCTAGTATGCCCTTAGCAAAGTTGTTTAACATGTCCTTAAAAACAGGTGTAGTACCAGAATCCTGGAGGATAGCGAATGTAATACCGATTTTCAAGAAGGGGGATAGATCACTATCCTCTAACTACCGCCCAATCAGTCTAACATCAATAGTAGGCAAATTACTGGAAGCAATCATTTCAAACTCTATTCGAAATCACCTGGAGAAGCACCGATTGATCAATGATTCCCAGCATGGCTTCACAAGCGGACGTTCTTGCCTAACTAATCTATTAACATTCTTTTCATCAGTTTTCGAATCGGTGGACGAGGGGCACAATTATGATGGGGTATATCTCGACTTTAGCAAAGCCTTCGACAGAGTCCCCCACGAAAGACTAATTAGAAAGGTAGAAGCTCATGGCATCAAAGGTAACATCCTTAAATGGATTAGGGCGTGGTTACAGACAGGAAACAGCGAGTGAGCATTAACGGCACTAAGTCCCATTGGAGCAACGTCACAAGTGGAGTTCCCCAAGGCTCAGTACTTGGACCATTATTATTTATTATATACATAAACGACATAGATATCGGCATAGACAGCAACACAAGTAAATTTGCTGATGACACTAAAATAGGACGTGATGTTAAATCTGACGAGGACTCAGCAAAACTACAGGAAGATCTAAACAAATTTTTCGAATGGTCTGAAACATGGCAGACGAAACTTTACGTGGACAAATGTAAAGTACTCAGTATAGGAGATGTAACAGGGAAACCAGATACCAGATGAACAACGATGCCATAGAGAAATCCGACTGTGAGAGAGATTTAGGAGTAATGATAAGTAGGAACCTTAAGCCAAGTAAACAATGTGTTTTTGCTCGTAACAAGGCTAATAAAGTACTTGGGTTCATACAAAGGAGTGTTAGTTACAAGACTAGCGAGGTCATCCTAAAACTGTATCTTGCTCTTATGAGACAACACCTGGATTACGCAGTTCAGTTCTGGTCACCGTATTACAGAATGGATATAGAATCATTGGAAAGAATTCAGAGGAGAATGACAAGACTAATCCCGGGCATTAGGAACCTTGAGTATAGAGACAGGTTAAAGCATCTTAATTTGCACTCCCTCGAGAGACGTAGAGCGAGGGGCGACCTGATAGAGGTGTATAAGTGGAAGTCAGGGCTAAACAAAGGGGACATTACAAAGGTACTCAAACTATCCAACCAGGAGCGAACTCATAACAATGGTTTTAAATTAGACAAATTTAGATTTAGGCGTGAAATAGGTAAACACTGGTTTGGAAACAGAGTAGTGGATGAATGGAACAAGTTACCAAATATCATCATTAACTCGAATGCGCTGAATAGCTTCAAACAGAGGCTGGATGCTTATATGAGCAATAGGGGTTGGGTGTAAATGGGACTGCCCAGTATGGGCCAATAGGCCCGCTGCAGTTTCCTCCATTCTTATGTTCTTATAACAGACCTCGAGCAGGTTTACCCAACACTGTCGCCGGAAGTGTTACCGAGAACCCGCCCAGTGAACTGTTTTACTACTAACACATATTGTAGGTTTTAATGTTCCACAGAGCCTCCAGTGAATCATTTTCGTCCTCTGTTTTTTTTTCTGGTTTACTTCTTGGAAATGTGAGTTGTGTATATTATAACTGTACAGACACACACGTATATACAATATACACACAGTGATAGATGGTGTTTCCTGCAGCTTTTGTGTGTAATCAAAGCATTAATTGAGGGTGACCCAACATAATGCAGGTGCGCCAGCTAATTATGTACTTGAAAACAATTAAATCAAATTATGCTTCACTCAACTACTTACTAAAGGAGTAAACGAAGGGTCAGAGAACTTAGGCGTGACAATCAGGTAATATATTATTTAATAACAATCACCAATTACCATAATTCAAACCACTTATAATCCTGACTACAACTTGTGATTTTGTTGTACAGGTGGAACTAACAACAGGACTTTAACATAATTCAACAACTGTATGAAGTGACACATAAAAGGCTTAGATATTATATTACCTCATCTGTTATCAAATCACTTTTTTATGGCATATTATATTTTGATGATGGTCGTCTACTGAGTGGCACAACTTCGGCACGGCTCATAACCTTACTCTTGATTTTTCTTGTTAAGAGATAGTTCGTAGGTTGTGGTTAGGATAGGTTAGGTTAGGCTTTGGATAAGTTAGATCAGGTTTGGTTCCAAGTCCTCGTCTGAATCCCGAATTAAGTCCAGTAGCAGCTCAATTATATATATAAGTGTGAGTGGCTGTGTAACTCAGTCAGATAGTTAATTAACTTTAAGTATTGTAGTAATGACTAGAGGTAGCGTGGCGGAGGAACTTAACAGGTGCTATGTATTTCGACAACACCTGCGATTATTCCTCTGATTGGTGAAGAACGTGCACCTGTAGCTTGAGAACGTGTGTGTGTGTGTGTGTGTGTCGTTCTCTCACCCTCCTCCGACGTCTTCAACTCTCCACACTTTCCTCTAGCCTACATCCTTCCCTCCTCTCTCCCTCACCCTCGAAACTTCTCCTTTACCCTCCACCTCCCCCCTTACCCTCCACCTCCCGCCCTCCTCCCTTACCCCCCACCCTCCTCCTTTGTTTGCCATAACTAACATAGTACCGCCAGTAGTTTGTCTCAATCAATAGGCGGTTGTTCTTTGTTGACTGACCCGCCTTAGTAATGTACTTACTGGTGCATGCTCTGCTAATGGCCTGAGTTCGATCCCAGGGCCACCAGGCGAGTTCTTGCCACTTGTCTGGCCAAACGGACTTGTAGAACCTGCCATGGAAAATCTTGTACACAGCGACCTACCTACCATGACCTATTTAACCTCATCTTACCTGCCTGCCTTGACCTAATTCGACTTATCTTACCTACCCGGACCTCGTTACTCGTTAACTTAACCTTACCCACCTATCTTGACCTAACTAACCTTACCTGCCTACCCACCACCCTAACCTAATTAATCTTACCTGCTTACCTACCTTGACCTTACCTATTTACCTAACTAACCTTACCTGCCAACCTACCCTGACCTAATTAACCGTACCTACCTACCTACCCTGACCTGACTAACCTTACCTGCCCTTTTACCATGACTTAACTTAATCTAAACTACCCTGGCCCTATGACAATGCCCCTTCATTCTCATCGGTATTTTACATTCTTGTTCTGTAAATCAATTGAAAGAAAGTAAAACTGCAAAGAAAAATATACCATATGTAAAAATAATGAGAGAATTTACTCTCTCTCTCTCTCTCCATATTCGATTTTACGTTTGTATCTCTGTCTGTCTGTCTGTACTCTCTTTTTTCTACAGGATGATTGATTTGGCGGTTTTTGCTGTGACTTTTTTTCCTTGCCAAAATTGTGATTTTTTTCTGTGACTTTTTTTTACTGTGACTTTATTACCGTTCACCGCTACACCACACTAACACACACACACGCACGAGGGCACGCATGTACAGGGTCACTCCTGGGGCTGTCTGGGTCAGGTTGTTGGCTCATACCCTAACTCCCTCCCCTCAACCCCACAGGGATATCAACAAAATCCCGCTAAAAGTGATAATTTCGTTTGGGAAAGAAGTGGAATCATTATTGAACAGTGTTTAGGTCAGTCAAATCATCGTCTGGGAACAACAGTGGATCGGCTTTACACCTGACTATGACGTACCACACCACACCACATCACACCACACTACCAGGAGTCTCCATGACACTGTGACGTAATGATCGAGTTGTTACAATGTCACGTGAGGTCCTTCATATCAATACCTGTGGACGAGTTACTGCACCACGTGGCCTACATGACCTCACACAGTAGGGCAAGAGACCAGCCCGGGCCATCAGCTGTAAACTATAATTTGTATGTTCAATTCATGCTCCTTCTCCTTTGTGTAATGAAAGCTTTTGTTAAACGACCCACCCACCCCAAGCCTTTGTATGTAATAAGTCATTTATGTCCAATGTATATTTTCAACCTTTTGGCAGCTGAACTTTTCAATAAAACGAGAAATACATATATTATTATCAGACTCACAGAAAAACACACACATCAACTAAACACACACACACACACACAAAACATGGAACCGTATATTTTCTCCCTACCTCTCTATACTGCCACAGAGGAGTTAGTAGGTGTATGAGTGGCCACCTGTATTATTTATAGCTATACGTGAGAACAATAATCGTATATCAAATATTCGCAACCATTTTGTCAAGCACAAGTGAGACAGTAATTGTTTTGTACCTTTTAGATGCCATTAACACTTCTGGTCGCCCCTGGTGATGAAAAAACAAAGTCATTAACAGTTAAGTGTACCAACTCGTTCAGTCCCTTGATAGACGAATTGGACGTTTGTACAGTCAGGGACAGGGCTGACAAGGAAGGTATAAAAACTTTAATTGTTGGTGACTCACAGGTAAGGTTCTTGGACAGGGCTTTTTGTGGTAAAAACAAAAATAGGATGAGGGTGTGTTTGCCAGGAGCTGGGGTGGGGGATATAATTGACAGGATGGACAATATCTTGTCTGGTAATGGGAACAAACCCATTATCTGCCTCAGTGCAAGAGGCAATGATATTGGCCGGTGTAGGAGCGAGGAGCTTCTTGATAAGTTCAAGGCAGCTATAGATCGTATTAGGACTAAGGGAGGGATCCCTATCATATGCGGTGTCCTGCCTAGAAGGAGAGTTGGCAGTGAATGGTTGCCAAGGGCAGTTGGTGTCAACGACAGTCTTGACAGATATTGCAAGTCAATATCAGTCCCATTCATTGACAACTGGGACAACTTCTACGGCAGAAGGGACCTTCATGCTAGGGATGGGGTGCACCTGTCTCGGGATGGGGTGGCAACCATGGCGGGGTCTCTAGAGGGGGCAGTTCAAAAGATATCGAAGTCTTTAAACTACTAGGGGAACATATGGGCACGGGGGTGGAGGAAACTGCAGTGGGAGCGGGTAAACAAAGCAAAAGGTTACAGGGAAATAATGTTAGGAATGAGGACAAAGCTAAATTAGACAGCGAGTTAAGACCTAAACGCGGTAAAGGGAGGACTCAGAACATGATTAACCTAAATGTCTACTACGCGAACAATAGAAGTATGAGAAACAAAATGGATGATATTAGGGCCTTGGTATGTACCGAAAAGATCGATATAATAGCATTCACTGAAACATGGATCAACCTAGACTCACGTGAGTTACCTGTCGAATACCAAATTGCGGATTACAAATTGTTCCATACCGATAGGCCGTCCAGGAAAGGAGGAGTAGCAATCTATGTCAGGGATAATCTGAAGTGTGAAATACATAAGGAAATAAAAGCTGAGCGGAATACAGAAACAATTTGGATAGAATTAATCGACGGTAGGGAAAAATTAATCATAGGAGTAATATATAGACCTCCCAATCTTGATAGAGTCAATGAGCGACTTATCTGGGATGAAATGCGCAGGGCTTCCATACACAACAAAGTCTGTATAGTAGGCGATTTTAACCTTGGCCAAATAGATTGGACTGACCTTACAGGTAACTCAGTATCAGAGGATTTCCTCGAAACGATTCAGGACTGTTTCCTAAGTCAACATATAACCGAACCCACCCGGGGTAATAATATACTCGATTTTCTTCTGTCGAACAGAGAAAACCTCATTAGCAATGTCGAGGTAGGGAACAAACTTGCAAACAGCGATCACAAAGAAATTAGATTTCAGTTAGATTTTCAGGTCAGACGTAAGGAAAATTCCATTAAAGTCCCAGATTTCAGAAGGGCAAACTTTGATAGTTTAAAGAGGCAGCTGAGAGAGGGGTGTCGCGCTTGAGCGTGAACCTGACAGATCACACCGACCTGATAACGAGATCTGACATTGCCGAGTTCCACGACAATTTAAATAACGAGTTACTTAATGCACAAAGGCAGAACATACCATACAAAAAACTCAGATCAGACAACAATGACCCTAAATGGATAAATTATTATTTAAAGAACATTAGTGGCCAACGGAAGGCTATAGGTAGAAGGATAAATCGTGGCGAAATTTACCTCTGGGAGTATTATAAGGTATTGGCCGGTAGGGTTAAGACCAAAGAGAAATAATGAACTGAAGATAGCAAGGGAGGCGAAGACAAACCCCAAAGGATTCTACCAAATGTATCAAACTAAAACACGAGATAAGATTGGACCAATACGTTCAGATACCGGCGAGCTCACTGATAACGACGGAGAAATGAACAATAATCTGAATAAATATTTTTCAACAATTTTCACCACTGAAAATTTAAACATGATACCCGAGGCACCGACTCTATTCAGAGATAGTGAAGAAAACAAATTAAGCGAGATAATAGTGACTAGTAACGATGTTAGTAAGCAAATAGACAAACTAAAGCCTAATAAGTCACCTGGTCCCGATGAGATATTTGCCAGAGTATTAAAGGAATGTATGGAAGAGCTTAGTATGCCCTTAGCAAAGTTGTTTAACATGTCATTAAAAACAGGTGTTGTACCAGAATCCTGGAGAATAGCGAATGTAATACCGATTTTCAAGAAGGGGGATAGATCACTATCCTCTAACTACCGCCCAATCAGTCTAACATCAGTAGTAGGCAAATTACTAGAATCAATCATTTCAAACTCTATTTGAAACCACCTGGAGAAGCACAAGTTGATCAATGATTCCCAACATGGCTTCACAAGCGGGCGTTCATGTCTAACTAATCTATTAACATTCTTTTCATCAGTTTTCGAATTGGTAGACGAGGGGCACAATTATGATGTGGTATATCTCGACTTTAGCAAAGCCTTCAACAGAGTCCCCCACGAAAGACTAATTAGAAAGGTAGAAGCGCATGGCATCAAAGGTAGTATCCTTAAATGGATTAGGGCGTGGTTACGGGACAGGAAACAGCGAGTGAGCATAAACAGCACTAAATCGCATTTGAGCAACATCACTAGTGGAGTTTCCCAAGGCTCAGTACTTGGACCATTATTATTTATTATATACATAAACGACATAGATATCGGCATACACAGCAACATAAGTAAATTTGCTGATGACACTAAAATAGGACGTGAAATTAAATCTGACGAGGACTCAGCAAAACTACAGGAAGATCTAAACAAATTTTTCGAATGGTCGGAAAAATGGCAGATGAAATTCAATGTGGACAAATGTAAAGTACTCAGTATAGGAGATGCAAACAGGGAAACCAGTTACCAGATGAGCAACGATGCCAATGTGGAATCCGACTGCGAGAGAGATTTAGGAGTAATGATAAGTAGGAATCTTAAGCCAAGTAAACAATGTGTTTTTGCTCGTAACAAGGCTAGTAAAGTACTTAGGTTCATACAAAGGAGTGTTAGTTACAAGACTAGCGAGGTCATCTTAAAATTATATCTATCTCTTGTGAGACCTCACCTGGATTACGCAGTTCAGTTCTGGTCACCGTATTACAGAATAGATATAGAATCATTGGAAAGAATCCAGAGGAGAATGACAAGACTAATCCCGGGCATTAGGAACCTTGAGTATAGCGACAGGTTAAAGCATCTTAATTTACACTCCCTCGAGAGACGTAGAGTGAGGGGCGACATGATAGAGGTGTATAAATGGAAGTCAGGGTTAAACAAAGAGGACATTACAAAGGTACTCAAACTTTCCAACCAGGAGCGAACTCGTAACAATGGTTTTAAATTAGATGAATTTAGATTTCGGCGTGAAATAGGTAAACACCGGTTTGGAAACAGAGTAGTGGATGAATGGAACAAGTTACCAAATATCATCATTAAGTCGAATATATTGGATAGCTTCAAACATAGGTTGGATGCTTATATGAGCAATAGTGGTTGGGTACAAACGGGACTGCCCAGTATGGGTCAATAGGCCCGCTGCAGTTTCCTCCATACTAATGTTCTTATGTTCTTTACCTGTCCACTTAACTCCTTGTCTCCGGCGTGTTAGTGTTACGTAATCGTTAAGTGAGAATAGACATTAAACTCCGCTTTATAACAATGAATGTAACGTGGCAAAATTAATATGTAGATTTGTTTTCGTCTTTCAGTATTATATATGTATACAATTGAGTAGTTTTTTTTTTTTTTTTTACAACAACAACAACAACAACAATTGCAACAACAATAATAATAATAATAATAATAATAATAATAATAATAATAATAATAATAATAAACCCATAAGGAAATACAAAAATTAAAAAAAAGATCAAAAGTGAGAAACGATATATGTGTGTTGTGTTGTCAGTAGTAAGAGAAACAATTGAGTCCCCCCCCCCCCCCACCTCCTGACACCTCCTCCCTCACACTTTTTACTTACCACTTCAGCGTAGACTGCCAGTAGCGTAGACCAGGGCAGCACCAACAACAGTAGACCAGGGCAGCACCAGCAACACACAGGGTATATCCAGGCTTGTTTACTTTACTTTACTTTATCCAATACGCCACTGATCGAGTTCTTAGGCGATCGGTCAAGTCTCAGTTATGTGCTGTTGACAAGTACTGGGCATGCACTGGCGCCTGACTATCTGTACCCGCTCCAGTGTTGGTCAAGTCTGGTCTTGAATGAGCTCACACTCGGTGCCGTCACAACACTGGCAGATTGTTCCAGAGTTCACAACTCTCAAAAAATATTTGCCTTGACAGTATCGTAAAGGCTTAATACTGGACAGCAACACACTGAGTAGATCATAAGCTCAGCAACAGACACAGAGAGGAAAGTTAAAGGACTCGTAACTAACGTCCATAGTCTGCTGATGTAGTTTGTGAGCTGAACCACAGATGGCGGTATAATGACGCACGGGTCGGGCTTCTTTTGTTCAGGCAGCCTCAAGAATGATACGTTACTTTTTTGACTGACTGTAATGTACATATACAAGGTACAGGTACAGGTGCAGTTACAGGTACATGCAGGTGCAGGTACAGGTACAGGTGCAGTTACAGGTACATGCAGGTGCAGGTACAGGTACAGGTGCAGTTACAGGTACATGCAGGTGCAGGTACAGGTACAGGTACAGATAAATAAAGTTGACAGGAAGTGGTGGTTCTTGTCTTTGGGTAATAAGATAGGCGGAGAAAGGTTGTGGGGTGGTGGGAGGAAGGGTGTGGGTAGAGGAAGGATGTGGGTAGAGGGAAGTGGGCGTGGGTAAGGGGGGTGGGTGTGGGTGGAAAGAGGGTGTTAATGTAGAGGGAGGAAGTGGGCGAGGGGAGGAGGGGTGGGTGTATATCAATGAGAGCTGTGAGTTTGTTATTCACTGTAAGCCAATGTAATAAAATGTATCTTGAGATTAAACTCCATAATGTTAGCAATAGACTCGGTCATACTGGTACCTAGTGACAGTTTTAGTACCTAATTCAGATATTTATCCATTTTGGGCTGAATTTATCACTTGAAAGTAAACCAAAAATGAAATGTATTATCAAACAAACGAACGTAAAGTATAATTTAGGTTTTGTTGAGCCACGACAACAGTTAAAAGTCACAAGGCCAACACCAAGACACCTATTGTAGTGAAGTGTATTGGAAGTGTACAGTAAATGTTGGGCGTCATAGAATTGATGGTGTCACAGAATTGATGGTGTCCCAGAATTGATGGCGTCACAGATTTGATGGCGTCACAGATTTGATAGCGTCACAGATTTGATGGCGTCACAGAATTGATGGCGTCACAGAATTGATGGTGTCCCAGAATTGATGGCGTCGCAGATTTGATGGCGTCACAGAATTGATGGTGTCACAGATTTGATGGCGTCACAGAATTGATGGTGTCCCAGAATTGATGGCGTCGCAGATTTGATGGCGTCACAGAATTGATGGTGTCGCAGAATTGATGGTGTCACAGATTTGATGGTGTCACAGAATTGATGGTGTCACAGATTTGATGGCGTCACAGAATTGATGGTGTCCCAGAATTGATGGCGTCGCAGATTTGATGGCGTCACAGACTTGATGGCGCCACAAAAACTACTTCTGCTCATCAAATGATAAACGAACTGAGCTACAGTAGTTCCTGATACATATAAAATGGCTCTGAGCTGTGGAGTGTTGACAGTCAATATTATTACCATGGTTGAATCACCAGCAAGCGGCCGTCCACAGTGTAGAAGTGTGGGTCAGTATTATTATTTTATATATATATTATTTTATTGTTCCTGGAGGAGATTTATGACAAAGGTGCTCCAGTGTTAACAAAAGTCTGTAGAAATATTTGTTCGAGGTACACATCGGAGGCTCCACCTGTGATGTGAAATAAATAAAAAAATGACAGATGTGTAAAAGAACTTAATTCTTTCTTTTAAACTGAAATACAATTAACCCGATATAGCTGTTCTTCAAGTTAAAGTTCTATTTCTACGTGTACTTAAATTAGAACAAAACATATCTATTTCAAAGGCTTGTCCAACAACAAAAGTAAACTATAAAGTAGGGCCTCACACAATGAACTAAGACTTCCATAGTCTTTCATACTCGGGTTCAACCCTTGTCGAATTATGAGCCATCCAGAACATTATCTCACATCTCTGTCTGTACCCCATCCCACCCCACCAACCCACCCACCACCCACCCCCCCACCAGCCCCACCCACCCCCCCACCCAGCACCCCACCAGCACCCCACCCACCCCCCAGCCAACCACCCACCCACCCACCAGCCCACCCACCCCACCCACCCACCCACCCCACCCCACCCCACCCCACCCCACCCCACCCAGCGGCGCCAAACCACACTGAGAGAAAAATCCAAATTCCTTAATATTGCGTGGAAGACCGATTCACCTCAATAGAGTAGGAGCAACGTTGCGTGTAACAGGTATTCGTTAGTGATGCAAGAAGCCATTAGTGTCTGTAGTTCAATAAAAACACGAAGTAGACACGTGATGGATTCTTTTGCTTGTACAGCTGGCCAGAACATGATGAGATCAATTTTATCAAGGTAGGATTTAATATAGAGTGAGCTAATAATTTGGCACAGTTACTTATTGTAGTCTAGTAGTTAATATTTATATAGTGTGTTACGGTCAGTGAACAGTTTGGTACGGTTAGTGAATACAGTCTGGTGGCTAATGAACACAGTTTGTTACAGTCAGTGAACAGATTGGTACAGTGAATGAACAGTTAGGTACAGTTAGCAAACAGTTTGGTACAGTTAGTGAACAAATAGTTACAGATAGTGAACAGTTTAGTACAGTCAGTGAAGAGTTAGGTATAGTTAGTGAACAATTAGGTACAGTTAGTGAACAGTCAGCTCCAGTCAGTAAACAATTAGGTCATCTTCGTAAACCCTAAAAAACACACCTGCTACAGCCCTGTAAAACACACCTGTCACAGCCCTGTAAAACACACCTGCCCACGCACTCAACAACGAACTCAAGCTGGTAAATGAAATGAGTGACTTTATGCCTCTGTTAATGTCTCAATATAATGTGATAAAAACTTTAGAAATTATTAATAAGAATATGTTCAGTTTGGTATAAATCTTATTGATGGATGTTCTTCATGATAACGTTTATCCACCAGTTTTATTCACTAGTTTATACACTTGGTTCATACAGCAAGTTTATACACCATTTTTTTTGGAAACGTGGAAGAACTAGGAAGGAAATTCAATGAACAATTTTCCTTTTCCTTATAGGTGTTAAGAGTACCCGGATCTTGTCTCTCCAGCCTGATACTTGGGTGCCTCCAAGAGCAGATATCTTTGCCAGGTACAATTTCACACCTTCAGATGGTGACACCTCCTTACTTACCTCCTTCAGTGTCTGCTACAGGATACGTCTGTCGCTCTTTCGGCCATCTTACAACACACACATCTCAACGGCACTCTCTCCCTCACTCACCAACCAGTTTGTGTTTGGTAAGTTCTGGGAAGTTTGTTTGTATGACGTTTTATACAATTATACAGTCTGGTATACGTATGCATCACAGTAGTAAATTTTGAAGTATATTTTATTCATATTTAGTTCGTGGGATAGTTTTATTTATGCTTTCACTAATACCTTTCTAACACACACACATGTAACTAAATTTGTATATCTAATTATAGTCTTTAGTTCTGATTTGTGAATATTAGGGTCGATGATGAACTTGGTGAGGGTAACGCATAGAATTAAATGAGTGAAAGAAAATTGCAAAAAATATCATTAACAAAACAGCATAAGAAAACAATTATGAGGACACAGATGTATATAAAAGGTCTCTTTGAGGTTCCTTTAAAAAATAACATATTATAATGAATCGCTTCCAATATATCAACATTAGAAAATACCTCTTCTCTTGCCCAGATGAAATTTAGCCCCATAGATAATTTCCACATTCTTTTTATATATTAAATGACTTCCATATGTGTTGTTATTATTTTGTTTTAGTTTGTGTTTTCTCCTGTTTTTAATAAATCTTTTACACAGGTATGGCGGCAAAATACAGCCTGTACTACAACAACAATTACCAGCCAGTGAGCGAGAATATCAAGATCCCGTTTACTCTCCACCGCTGGACTCACTACTGTCACGTGATATCTGCCAACATGTATACGCTCTACATAGACGGCGAGGAAGCAACCCGAGGACCTCTGGTGGGGGACACCGACATGAGGTTCAACGGAACTCTTATCCTCGGCCAAGAACAGGATGCTTACTCCGGAGGGTTCGACGCCAAACAAAGCTTCTGTGGTAATATTGCCCAGATGAACATTTATGACTGGCCGTTACCTGTAGAAGTGGTAAGAAGGATACACCGATGTTACGAGGATCCCTTAGGTCAAATATTTTCTCTGGATCGTGATGATATGGAGATATTCGGCGGCAACCTCTCTGAAGGTGATTTTTCTGAACTGTGTAGGCCTGGGGAGAACGTCGTGATCTTGCCGAAGATGTTAACGTTTAATCAATCCATCTCATTCTGTGAACAGTTTGGGGCGTCCCTCTACCTGCCTGAGACACTTAATAGAACTGTTCATCTCTACGAAACATCAAAAGATTTCTTCGATTCGTGTAACCCAGGCGACTACAGTTATCTATGGTTGGCAGCGACAGATGAGGAAAGTGAAGGTCAGTGGCGTCATGTCATCTCTGGTGATGATATACTCGAGGACCACTTCGAGACAGGACAACCCAACGGAGGTCTGAACGAGAACTGCGTCACATTAAGTAAGATCACAGGCCGATGGGTCGACTTCCCTTGTACTGTGGACAAGAGGCACTGTTTTTCTTGTAAGTTTCTTGACAACAGGCCATTATACCTCCGTGGTCTGTGTGAACTAACCAAACAACGAACTGCTGGAGTCCTTCTAGGTTACACCAATGGCTTCCCCTACTTTCAAGGCTTTTACCAACATATAATATTTTACTCAGAGACTACCGGCTGGACGCTCTTCGACTCTGTTAGTAACAAGACCAAAGCCACACTCGCCCAGAAAACAAAGATCGTGTTTCCCATTGGCAGACACAAGTGGCGCCTGGAAGTAGAGACATGCGACATAGCCTCGAAGGAAGTAGTCGAGCTGAGTGTGTCTCCCTGTGGCGAGAACGAGTACATGTGTGCCAATGGGTATTGCATCGCCCGGGAGAATCGTTGTGACCTGAAGGATGACTGCCCGGATAGGAGTGACGAAGGAGGATGCTCACAGGTCCTCCTCAGTCCAGGCTACCGCAAGCATCAGCCGCCACCCCCGGCCATGAAAGACAATCCACTCTTAGTACAGGCGTCTGTGGACATCAAGAGATTCTCTACCGTAAGCGACGTCGATCGATTCGTTGCGCTGGAGATGCAGATTGAGCTGATGTGGGTCGACAGTCGTGTCGAGTTCCTCAACAGTCGATGGAACCAAGAAGCTAATATTATGTCAGCGGAAGAAGCGAAGACGATCTGGCAGCCAAACTTGAGGTTTTTAAACGTGCAGGATGGAGACATACAACTGCAGGATGAGGAGACGATGGCTAGGAGAGGTGATGAGCCTTTGCCTCAGGACTTTAATAACGTAGAAACAGGTAAGTTGAGAGTTAACGTGTGTGTGTGTCGGCAACCTGCAAGAGACTTTCTGTGCAGCATAGCGAGTGAAGAAAGGTCTCATTGGCGCGTCAGATTGTTTTAAAAGCAATTTTTTTTCTTCAGATCCTTAATGAATTAATTTACAACTACACTCGTATTAACATTGAGTCTTATTGACTGTTATTCCGTCATTTTGAACTTGACTTTCCCGACATTTTCTGGATCATCAGGTTTTTTGTAAAATAATTCCAATTTCAATACGATAATGTAACATTCTGATTTTCGTACTTACGATTGTCAGTGAATCGTCCTCACTTCAAACTATCTTTACTGTCTTCTCTGTCTTTGTCTGACTGTCTTCTCTATCTGTCTGTTCTCTCTCTCTCTCTCTCTCATGGTGTCATCAGCCTCACCATCTCTTCATCAGACTTCGTGTTCTCTGGCGACTCGAGCTTTCTGCTGAGGAGGATCTACTACAACGGGAGGTTCGCTTGCTCCTTCCAGGTGTTCGCTTACCCCTTCGACATCCAGAGCTGCACCATCATCTTCAAGCTGAAGGGGATGAACAGGGAGTTAGTAGCCTTTGATGAGGACGTTTCCAGTATTGTCTACTCTGGCGACCCGCTACTGTCTGCCTACATGGTCACGGAGGCGTTTGTCAACATTCCACCTGGGAAAAACACCAGTAACAGTATCTTGGAGGTGTGTGTGTGTGTGTGTGTGTGTGTGTGTGTGTGTGTGTGTGTGTGTTTGTAATGTCTGAGAAAAATCAAAATTCTTTCCTTTCGAATCTATATAAGTTAACTTTAAACAAATAACTTAGAGTAACTATATATTTCTGCGGCTAAATGTACCATGATATTTAGCACAGCAAATTAAACCACAATGACAAAGATAGAATAAAATATAAAATAAAATTACCATCACTGATACCATAACATTATACAATTATTTTCTATATCAAATTAGGTATGTTAATTACTCAGCTTGATATACACAATTAAAAGAGACAAGAGAGAGAGAGAGAGATAGAGAGTTTCTGTCTGTCTCTCTCACATAGTAGTGGTCCTTCCCACAGGTGCACTTTGTGTTGGAGCGGAGGTTTTGGCTTCTGGTACTGACCATGTTGGTGCCTACACTCATGCTCGTCACCATCGGCTACTCCACCCTCTATGTCAGTGTCTCCCTCCTTCAGGTAGGTCTTGTTTACCTCTGGCCAAGTGAAACTCAAACTTGACTTATTACAGGTAGGTAAAGACAAGTCTAGCCTCAACCTCACTGCTTCAGGTGTCTGGGAGCTTGCAAGGATTAGATCGTTTTCAGCTATAGTTTAGTCAAGTTCGGATTAAGTTCTGAGTTAATGATAGGTTAAGTTTTGATAAAGTTCTCAAGTACAGGTAAGAAGTTTGGGTCAAGTTTTCAGCTGCAGGTAGGTTAAGTTTGGGTCAAATTCTTAGCTACAGGTAGGTTAAGTTTGGCTCAAGTTCTCAGCAACAGGTCAGTTTAGTTTGGCTCAAAATTCTCAGTCACATATAGGCCAAGTTTAGTTTCTCAGTCACAGATAAGACATATCAAGTTTATTCATCAAACTCTCAAATCTTTCGACTTAACCATTTGAGGACGATTATGTCTATATTGTTTTTTGATAGTATAAAACTCAATCTGGATCGCTAAAATAGTAAGAAAAAATAAATGGATAGATTGGTAGACATAAGAGAGAGAGAGAGAGAGAGAGAGAGAGAGAGAGAGAGAGAGAGAGAGAGAGAGAGAGAGAGAGAGAGAGAGAGTACTTCCTCCATCTATACAGTACTTACCTCCCTCTATCATAGGTTCGCCTCATTGTAAGCCTGACGACACTACTGGTGCTCTACACCCTGTACAACCAGACTGCCGCTACCCTCCCCTCCACCGCCTACGTCAAGATGATCGACGTTTGGTTCTTCACCTGTATCTTCCTCCTCTTCTCCATCATCATCTTCCACGTCGTCGTTGAATACATCCACGATAGCAACAAAACTCAGAGTATCACCACCTCCACCATCAGTGTGCCTCGTATAAAGGTCAACACTCTCTCAGGTGTCTCTAGCCCGGAGCGCAAGAAGGCTCCCTTGTTGAATAAGATCATCAGAAAGTGGGTTGTTCCCGCGGTGTTCGTGCTCTTTATGTTGGTGTTCTGGAGTGTGATGGTTACCTCGTGGTGATTCATTAGCTGATAGATAGATATAGGAAGAAAAATAACCCTATACAAAGATATAGTAAGATAGGTGGATAAAAGGAGAGAAGGAGAGAGAATAAGATAAATATATCCATTGGGGAAAGATACACATATTGACACAAAGAAGTTGAGAATTACACCAGTGTTCTTTTATGTTGTTCGGTGCCACTGTGGGACCTCGAGGTAGTGTCTATGTGACATACTGTACATTCATATCGAAACTGTCCATCTTGATCTGCCCAGTGCTTGTCTAGTCATTGCTCGGAGGTCAACACCACACTGGCGGCACGACCAGGTAAGCTGTTCCAGACGTCTGCTCAGTGAGATATTGTTGTTGTGCTCAAACTGACTACAACTTCTGGTAGTAACATTGTTTCGTGTCACTAGTGGTCTCAGTCTGGTTAAGATTCACTGAAGTACAACCACGGAATTCTAATTTTTTTTATCTATCTCCCTATATACTCGTGCAAGGCAAAATAGAATCCCATGGCTGTCTTCTACTAAATCTTTACCTTCAATCCTCTTCATTGTGTATAATTTAAGTCTCCCCGTCTCCCTAACACATATCCTGAAGAACATAACTAAGCCTCCTTCACCCTCTTCACAAGCTTCTTCCTCTTGAATATTTATATATTATCAGATCTTTCTCCTGCGACTCTCCTCATCTATCTGAATTTTCCTCGTCAGCGTCCAAAGACTAGTCCTTCATGAAGTTCCCAAGCGCTTTCGTGTAATTCACATCTTCAGGGGTGAGTACAGACTAAGGAGAAATACTTGAGAAGGCTAATATATACAGTAGATGAGGGTGAGATCACTATATATAACGCCATCCATCATCACTATACTAAAACTAGCCATCATCACTACATATAACACCACCCATCATCACTATAATAAAACTATCCATCATCACTACATATAACACCATCCATCACCACTACATATAACAGTATCCATCATCACTACATATAACACAATCCATAATCGCTACATATAACATGATCCATCATCACAACATATGACACCATCCATCATCAACTCTACTTAACACCATCCACCAACACTACATATAACACCATCCATCATGAACTATACTTAACACCATCCATCATCACTACATATAACACCATCCATAATCGCTACATATAACATGATCCATCAACACTACATATAACACCATCCATCATCACTACATATAACAACATCCATCATCACTACATATAACACCATCCATCATCACTACATACAACACCATCCATCATCACTACATATAACATCATCCATCATCACTACATATAACACCATCCATCATCACTACATATATTACCACCCATCATCACTACATATAACAACATCCATCATCACTACATATAACATCATCCATCATCACTACATATAACACCATCCATCATCGCTACATATAACAACATCCATCATCACTACATATAACACAATCCATCATCACTACATATAACACCACCCATCATCACTACATATAACAACATCCATCATCACTACATATAACATCATCCATCATCACTACATATAACACCATCCATCATCACTACATATAACAACATCCATCATCACTACATATAACGTCATCCATCATCACTACATATAACACCATCCATCATCACTACATATAACAACATCCATCATCACTACATATAACATCATCCATCATCACTATATATAACACCATCCATCATCACTACATATAACAACATCCATCATCACTACATGTAACACCATCCATCATCACTACATATAACACCACCCATCATCACTACATATAACAACATCCATCATCACTACATATAACATCATCCATCATCACCACATATAACACCATCCATCATCACTACATATAACAACATCCATCATCACTACATATAACACCATCCAACATCACTATATATAACAACATCCATCATCACTACATATAACACCATCCATAATCACTACATATAACATCATCCATCATCACTACATATAACACCATCCATCATCACTACATATAACACCATCCATCATCACTACATATAACACCATCCATCATCACTACATATAACACCATCCATCATCACTACATATAACACCATCCATCATCACTACATATAACATCATCCATCATCACTACATATAACACCATCCATCATCACTACATATAACATCATCCATCATCACTACATATAACACCATCCATCATCACTACATATAACACCATCCATCATCACTACATACAACACCATCCATCATCACTACATATAACACCATCCATCATCACTACATATAACACCATCCATCATCACTACATATAACACCATCCATCATCACTACATATAACACCATCCATCATCACTATATATAAAACATCCATCATCACTACATATAACATCATCCATCACCACTACAGATCGGTAAAGTAGTTTCCGAGATTCTCCTTATAAGAGTTTCACTACAACAGCCTCTTACTACATTATTTCTTACACCTCAAACTCTGAGTCTTGTGGTCCGGTCCTCTGCGCTGTTATTAGTATTAATAAATTATGAGTTTAAAGAACAACTCTGTTGAGCAGCGACAAGTTAACATGACCAAACAAGAGAAAAGGCGTCCTCTACCACCATCGCTCTCCCGCATGAGGGCCCAGTGGGTCGAAGAGACGGCACTGGCGACTGTCCAGGCACCAAACTGCCTGTTAGGCATTATTATTGGCCCTGGAGGGTCCACCGTGAAGCAAATTCAGGACCAGTACAAGGTGCAGGTCCGTGTTCCTCACAAGGGGTCAAAGGATGAGCCCATCCTGGTGGAAGGCAAAAACAAAACTCTCGTTAAGGAAGCCGCCCTCCACATAAAGGCGATGATTGACGAGGAAAAGGAGAGGCGTCGGGTCACCACACCAGTAAGCCGAACGCTCTTCATCCCCAAGGCCCTACACGGGAAGATCATCGGTCATTGTGGTCAAAATATTAGACCCATTATTCAATCACTAAAAATAAATATCGTATTTCCCAAGAAAAATGACAACAATGATAAAGTCATCATCACTGGTCTGCCTAATCAGGTGGAGCAGGGCATAAGTCACCTCTTACGCCTGGTGACCAGATTCCCCCCATGTCTGGCCTGAGAACATAAGGCCAGTCCAGTCTCCTCCCATCCACAACCAACCTATATAAAAAAAAAAAAAAAAAAAAAAAAAAAAAAAAAAAAAAAAAAAAAGGACCCTCTCACCACTGGCCTCCACGCGGCAGGGTCTGGAAACCCAGGGATTTATCTCTGGGGCTAACAGTGGCTTATTATTATTATTATTATTATTATTATTATTATTATTATTATTATTACTAGCAGAAACGCCGCCCTCTGGGCGGCTCATTCGCTAGGCCACTGTAGGAGGCCACCCTCCGGGAGGCTCCACATTGTCTCACTGTTCATGCCCCAAAACTTCTTGGTCCATCAATAGTTCATTAACGGTGTATGTAAGTTCCTCCATGTTTTTCACTACAACGGTACAGCAAAGTATATTGGGCGGCTCTCTCGCTAGGCCCCGGTGTGAAATATCGTACGTTTGGCATACCTCGTTAGAATGGACGACCTACATATAACACCACCCATCATTACTACATATAACACCACCCGTCATTACTACATATAACACCACCCATCATCAGAACATATAACACCACCCATCATCACTACATATAACACCACCCATCATCACTACAGATCGGTAAAGTAGTTTCCGAGATTCTCGTGCGGACACACAAACAAACAAACAAACAAACAGACAGACAGATTTCTTTGTTATATATATATATATATATATATATATATATATATATATATATATATATATATATATATATATATATATATATATATATAATTGAAATTACAATCAAGATAATCGAATTCAAATTCCACTGTTTTAAAACATATTTATCAAAGTTTGTCTACTTTTTTATTTACTTCTCCTGGGCTCATATATTTTGTATGCGTACACACACACACACACACACACACACACACACACACACACACACACTACTGCTAATACTTTGCTGTTACTCGGAATCGAATATGTCGATCATCCAGCTATGATACAATAATATGAGTTGTTAGAGATGTCACCTTCATTGGTGAGCTCTGAGGTGACGAGAGAGGCCGATACGGGACCGGCAGTGTCGTCTACAGATGTTGCATATGTGGAGGGATACATCTAGTGCGGGTGGGGTGGCGGCAGCGTCTTTCCGGAGTTGGCGCTTGTCTGCCTCGGTATGCAGTCGGGCTATCTCGAAAGTATTGACACTTTCTCGTGTGGTGCTCTTTCAAGCATTATGGTGTGGAGTAATCGTCTCCCAGGTGAGGGGTCGATTTGGCACTTTTTCAGGTTTGTCTTAAGACTATCCTTATACCTTTTCAGTTACCCTCCAGCGTTACGTTTACTATTCGTTAGGTGACTATAAAGTAGCTGCTTTGGCAGTCTACTGTCGTCCATGCGGGTAACATGGCCAGTCCAACGTAGTTCATGGATAATAGTAGCGTCGATGCTACTACAGTTTGTGTCAGCGAGAATATTGGCATTTGTTCTCTTGTCTTCCCAGCGTACTAGGAGGATGCAACGTAGACTACGTTGGTGAAAGTTTTCAAGTGCCTTGAGGTGTCTCCTGTATGTGGTCCATGTCTTGCTGCCATATAGCAGAGTGGGGAGGACTACTGCTCGTATTATGTTGAAAAGATACTTCATCCGGTACTCGATGTCCACCCCGCTGGCTAAATTGGCGCTGGCACGAGTAAGGAAGGCAGCCAAGAATATGGAAAAGAGAGTTGGTGCCAGTACACACCCTTGTCTAACACCCATTTGGATGGTGAAGATGGGGTGACATTGTGCAGGACACTGCCGTTCATCCCATCGTGGAATTGCCTCACACTGGCGATGAATTTTGGTGGGCAACCAAAACGGTTGATGAAGGCTATGTATAAGTCACGACGCTGTTTTCTACACTTTTCATGTGTCTGGCGGGTAGCAAAGATCATGTCAGTGGTGCCATGTGATGGTCTAAACCCATATTGAGATTCTGGGAGGACGTTTTCCGCCTCAGGAAGAAGTCTGTTTAGGAGGTCTCGGGCGATAATCTTGCCAGCTACAGACAGAAGCGAAATCTCAGGGCAGTTGCCACAGTCTGACCGGTCTCCCTTGTTATTATAAATATTGACGATGGAGGCGTCCTTAAGAGCTTGGGAGATTTCCTCCTTTTCCTATAATATTCTCCAGGAGAGAGTGGAGACTGCTGGTAAACAGAGGTCCACCTGCTTTATACACCTCGGCTGGGATTCCATCAGGCCCTGAGGCTTTGTTAATTTTCATCTGTTTGATAACAACATAAGAACATAAGAATATAAGGAGTCTGCAATAGGCCGGTTGGCCTGTGCATGGCAGCTCCTGTCGAGAGTTACTACCACTCTCTATCCTCCATGAATCTATCTAGCCTCCTTTTAAAACTTTCTAGCGTTCCAGCACTTACTACAAAGTTGCTAAGCTTGTTCCACTCGTCCACCACCCTATTTGTGAACCTAAACTTATCCAACTTAAATCCGTTGCTCCGAGTCCTATCCTGCTCGGATATTATAAGAACTTTATCTGTATCCCCTTTATTGATTTCTTTCAACCCACTTAAATACTTCTGTCATATCTCCCCGAACTGTTCGTCTTTCTAGAGAATGCAAGTTTAGTTTCTTTAACCTATCTTCATATGGAAGATTTCGAAGTCCCGGAATAATTTTCGTCATTCTTTGCTGCACCGACTCCAGTGAATTGATATCCATTCTATAATAAGGGCACCAGAACTGAACCGCTTAATCGAGGTGCGGCCTGACTAGCGCAAGATATAGTTGCAATAAGACCTCTGTACTCTTATTACTTACACTTCTAGATATAAAACCTAATACTCTGTTTGCTTTATTCCGAACATTAACACACTGTTTTCTAGGGTCTAGGCCGTAGGTCCGGGCTTACAAGTGCCCCTAAGTCTCTTTCACAAGTCGACTTCTCTTGGTTGATGTTGTTAAGGCTGTTTACTTTGACAGTATTTGTTCTTCCAATATTTAGTACGCTGCACTTGCTGGTGTTGAATTTCATTTGCCATTTTTCTGACTACTCCTGCAGTTTATTTAAATCCTCCTGTAGTGCATTTGCATCCTGCCCTGAATTAATCTGCCGCCCTATTTTGGTGTCATCCGCAAACTTGCTTATGTCACTGCTGATCCCAGTATCTAGATCGTTTATGTAGATTATGAACAAGAGTGGGCCTAGTACTGACCCCTGGGGAACCCCACTGGTTACACAGCCCCACTCAGATAGCACCATCTACGCTGACCCTCTGCGTTCTATCGGTGAGCCATGATTTTATCCAATTTATAACTTTCCCCTCGATACCATGAGCCTTAACTTTTCTCAGAAGCCCCTGATGCGGTACTCTGTCAAATGCTTTGCTAAAGTCTAAGTAAATAACAGTAGCTACCTCATCCAGGGATGGAGGATAGCTGAGGTGGGTCAGCTCTAGATGCTGAGGGACCTGCTGGGTAGTTAGGACATCCACATCGGTGTTTCAGTTTAGCAGCAAAAGGTAGTGCTCTTTCCAGCGCTGAAGGAGGCCTTCATCGTCTTTAATTATGGAGTTACCGTTGGATGAGCGGAGGGGGGCTGCGCCACAAGTGATTGGCCCATGAAATGTTTTAGTGGAATTGAAAAAATCGCGCATGTTTGCTGATCTTGACACACATTCTGCAAAAAAGTAGCCACACACGAACACGACCTAAGTCACCCAACACTCACCAACAAAGAGTCATGTTAACTGAACTTAACTCCCAGGAAACACAAAAAGAAACCCTGGCTATTATCAACACATCAGACCAAATAACCTCACGACACCGACTGTTTATTAAATCTATGATCTCTGTAACGTAACAAGACTTTGACATAAGGTTCACCGATTCACGTGACCAGGTGTTGGCGGTGAGCTGGGGTGGGGGGCACTAATCCACGCCCTAAGCCGAAACAGGATCAAGGTGAATAGGACTAATTAAAAGAGGTTTACGGGATCCAGATAAGAAATGTCAAGGTAGCAGAGTTGAGACACTAGGATCAGCTGATAACAAACACCTTTCCTGACAGTGGACCCCCAGCTGGTAATGTGTCACAGCTGGTGTTACATAAAAGCTTGTGATATATAACAGATAGTGGTATATGTCACATGGTAGTATATGACAGATGGTGGTAGATGACAGGTGGTAGTATATGACAGATGGTGTTAGATAACAGATGGTGGCATATGACAGGTGGTGACATAATAAAAATAAATAGATTAATTCTATTTCTGGCTTGTCATACCTTAGTTAACACACAATAGACGTGTCTCTATTCATGCGATGGAAAGTTGATAAAAAAATTACTTTATTCAATTTTTTTTTCATCTTTTAAATAGTTTTCATTTTTATCCCGCATATTACTTCAATCTTCTCGTGTATTTAGTGTTATTACCACTTTTTTCTTTTTTAATTGAATGTTCACAATCTTTCCTCTGACACTCTCTTAAATCGGGTGGTACTGTCTGGTCTGGAATTACTTAAAGGTTTAGGATAAATAAAAAAATTGTTTCTAGTGAATTAATATAAATAATGATCTAATTCATTCTTCGTCCAAGTTCAACATTATGTCTTGTAACACGCGGCACACGCCAGGTAGCTAGTACCCGTCCTGTCAGGATAGTTGGCAATTAGGTAAACATATTCTTAATGTGTTTGTCTAGTTATGAAGGAAGAATGTTTAGGTCAGTCATGGTTAGACCTATACTGTATATCTTTTTATTACCTAAATTATACCTTATGAGGTCTGAATCATCTGGAACCACAACAACCATCTGGTCATAGCTAGTATTATCCTCCAATGAGTCTACTGTCTCTATAATTCATTAATTGTTTTTATTTTTATTTTACTTTCCTGTGATAATTTAATTCCATGATTCTCCTAAATACAGGAAAGTCACTTTACAAGGAATATTGATCGATGTGAGTGAATGAGAAATATATGTCTTCTGTATTCTGCAGCAGGTCCTGTGTCTAAAAAAATTCTTATAGTGTTTTGTGTGTACTCGTATATTTGAGTGTGTGAGTATTATTTGTATACGTATAATATGTCTCAGTGTAAATATGTGGTTAAAGGACACATGTTTACACTGACACGTATTGTACGTATACAAATACTCACACACTCAAATATAAGTGTACACACACACACACACACACACACACACATACACCAGTGGTGCCACCTAACTCGTGTATTCCGACAGATGATGATCACCAGGAAACATAAATTCCAAACACAAAAGTAAATGAAAAATGCGATTTTACTTCAAATATGAAAAGTATAAACATCAAAGGGTTATACTTTGTCTTCTTTTGCAATAAATTAAAGAACACAAAATAACAATCACAAGCACAAAATGTGTAAGTCTTTTTTTGGTCTTGAACAAATAAGAGAAATTCAATTATATATATACCTATACACACACATACATGGCGTAATGAAAATTATACACACTGCCTTACAGATATACGTACGTGGGGTCGTGTGAATGTTCTTATTATAACAGCAACATTGTCTTCACCTTTCTCACTTATCGATGTGCAAAGTTTCCCACAAACATCTTGACGAACATCTGTAAGTCAATGTGTATTCATTTTTCTGAGACATCTTATTGTTAAGTGACTCGGTAAATAAATAGTCTTAAAGCTATTCACTATTGCACTCATTCTTCTAGTGTCTCTGTTGTGTTGTCCGGGTCTAAAGTCACTGTTGTTCTCAAGGTGAATCTTCCTTGTTACTGAGACGCATAACATCCAAAAATCACTTCGAGTTTCCCAAATGAGAAATATTCAAGAATTCATCTAACTGGTTGACATAATAAAGTACATCACCATTATACTGAGTCTTCCTTAACTAGATACTGTACGTTCATTAAACACAAGTCTGGGAACACATTTTATATACAGGTTATGTTATGGAAGAGGGTTACTATACCTTAACTTTATCTGGTGTAAAGTTAATGTATCTAGTTAAGGTAGAAACTCAGAACAATGATGCTATTATATTTTAAATTCACTGAAATCAATTAGTTAAGGATATTTTTACAGCTTCAGGCACGTGGAATTCTCACCATATGAACCTCCAACACACTGAATCTTGTCTTGTATTATATAAAAAAAACCACTATGTTTTTATGAGTAAGTCACTGTAACACAAATCAACGTTAATAGTTCTGAATTAGTTAATAAACTACAAAAGATGAGTTTACTTTCTAACACCCCTATAAAGTTTCATTTGGATATCTAACATCAGAGTACAGATGTCTGACGTCTTTGTAATAATCTTTGGCTGTAGGAAGACTCTCATATACACTGTGGTAAGAAGAACTGGTTGCTGTATGGTCATAGTGAGGCACCAGCTGAGGATAACCACACGCGTCACTGTAAAGACTCAAGAAATTTTCACTGTCGAGTCTTGAATATGAGTCTCTGAAAGAAGGCACTGAGTGGAGAGCCTCTCTAGTCTCTATATAAGCCTGAGGCGAGTGAGTCTTTGGAAAATAACCCAAATGTTCTCCAATCATTAAATTTCCTAGTGAACGGTCTCCTGGGAGCTGCTCTTCAGACACGTAGCCCCTGTTAAACTTTTTCTCCAGGAAGTGTTCACGAGTAGACAGCTCACTCAACTGCCTTTCTGTAGACAGTTGCTCTCCCCTCAACTGCCTGGCCAACAGTTGTTCTCCTAGCAGTTGTTTTCCCAGCATCTGTTCCCTAAGGATGGGTTCTCTTACGCCTCCTCCCGTTAGGTGGTCACTCCCCAGCCACTGGAACATGGGGGAGGACCTATGGTAGAGACCCGTCAGTCCTGCCTGAGATTCTTTGCCAGTAGGTACTTGGAATCCTTCACTCTGCTGTAGGAAGAGTGAACAGTCGGCCTTCCACCCTGCAGGACGTGAGGACTCCTCCCCCGTGTAGCTGGTAATGGGGAGGAGGGGAGGAGGTTTGTTACATGTTGAACTCTTCTTCCTGACGTCCTCTGGGGACCTTGGCCGCTTAGTGCCTGATGGTCGTCTGCTTCCCCACTCTGGAAATATACATCAAATAGAGAATTAAATCATATGTCAATTCACATACATACATACATACATACATACAGACTGTGCATACATACATACATACTATTCACCAATCCTCTAACTAAGAGCAAAAATGTTTATCAGTTCTCTGCTAAACATTTCTCTCCGCTTCCCGGATATCATCAGGAATAAGACTGCATAATAACCTTCCTTACAACATGAAATAATACTTGCTAAAATATAGTGAATAGTAAAAATTCTCCCTGGCCACGGCCGCAATCTTTAACGTAGTCACTCATTCAACAGCGATACACAGAAAGACACATAATGTTCATCTTGTCTTTTAGCCCTTTCACCAAGTGTCATGCACATACCATTTTATTTTGGCTACCGTCAGATGATTTTATTCAGCTTAGGGTAACCTCCCGCTGTGAAATGGTTAATAAACACTTAATGTATAAGATGTGACACCTGAGCAGTTCACACCTGAGTAAATTGTATAACACTGAACTATGACCTTTTGTACCATAATACCCCTTAGTGCACCATGCAGAAATGTATCTCTACACCCCTGTGGTTACCTGTGTAACCAAACGGCCAACCTATATGACCTAAACAAACCTATCCACCAATCACGTCAGTCGTCACATAACCAATACCCAATCATTCATAAACAGTGCTACTACTACTGAGACGGTGCCGCTTGGAGACACTGGTTACGGGATACATTTCTATAACTGTACCATAGGCCCACGTTATCTCATCATGGTCGCCTATCGCATCAAGGTGGATTTTCTTTTATGAAGGGGATTGGGAGGAGAGTTAATCTAATAGTCCTTATATCTTCCTACTCTGAGCTTACTGTCTTACTGGAGAGCGAGGGGGAACAATTGAATAGATAAACCTAATCCTATTCACCACTAGAACCTATCCACACTCACCTATATCCACTACAAGAGCTTACCTATCCACTCTCACACACATACCTGTAAATTTGAAGTAGCGGTATTCGTCGTGGGTGGTTGACAGTCTCTCTACGGAAGGGGATTTATTGAGTGCCATCCTCAGGCTTTGTTTTAGTTCTACTGAGGAGAGGCTGGCTGGTTTACCTGTGGGGTGATTATTATTATTATTATTATTATTATTATTATTATTATTATTATTATTATTATTATTATTATTATTATTATTATTATTACAGAAGTCATAAGAATAACTCCTTATGCTACCACTGCAACGGCGATAAATAAGTCACACACACACACACACCTCTAGCAAGAGCCCAGTAGCGGAAGAGAGCTGCATCCTCTTGAGTGAAGGCTCCTGAGCTCTGATGGGTCCACAGTATCCTAAAGAACCCTCTGTCCCGGTCAACCCATTGGATGACCCGTCCTGCAGGAGCCTGGTCCAGATTCTGACGAAGGAACTCTTCCAGGCGCAACTTACGTCGTGTTTTCATTGACAAGTCCATCGGGGCGTCGGTAATGGCTGCTGGGGTCATAATGGTCTTCTGTGTATATAAAAATTTATTACAGAATGACGAGAAGTTGAATGATAAAAATAATATCCTAGTAAAGAGAGAACGTGTATTGATTTATGAGTGATACTAAATTATAAAATGAATAATATATGGACTTACAATAAATAACATATATACTGATTTTTTTAATGGTATAATATGAACACTTAATGGTGAGAAACTAAACGGTGTCTTTTATATGGGGTTCATCATTAATGGGTGATAGTTCTATTTATAGGGGCTCACCTCTAATGGGTGAAGGTTCTGATTGACGACTATTGTTACCCCATGATATAGGAGGGGGTTCTCTACTTGCTCACTGTGTTCCCTCCCTCTTGTTCCCTCCGCTAGCTGTGGCTCCCTCCCTCTTGTTTGTTACTCCCTCAGCCTCTAACAACTCTCTTCCTACACTAATATACATTTAATCACCGTTGGTTGTGATTTTTCAAGAGGATAGAGGAAAATTTTGTTCCTCCGTATCTAACGAGTTTTTTTTTTGTTCCCTTCTCGTTTTTTTTTTCCTGAACGAGATATGACAGGAGGAGTCAAGAGATGTATAAAGTATATTTAAATTTTCACTGTTGCGGATTATTTGTTTTTTTCACTTTATTTGTCACTGTGTATGTATAAGGTAAGGATACGAGCAAAGTGTGTGTGTGTGTGTGTGTGTGTGTGTGTGTGTGTGTGTGTGTGTGTGTGTGTGTGTGTATTTTGACTTATTCTCTTACCCCTTTCCAATCACTTTCCTGTACTTGTTTTGCATTATATTCATCTTTATCACGTCTTCTCTCTCTACTTCTTCTCTACGGCCTTAATACACACTAAAATATTGATCTCCAGAAATTATTTTAGTTATTTGTATTTTTTTTTATAACATACGGGTTAATTATATCTTCTGTAAATTTATAAGATATATTTAATTTCTTCAACTACAAGATTAAAATTAATGGATTGAATAAAGTGAGTTTTTCTTGTTTCTTTCAAATACACAAAATTGATCGTCATAAATCACATCTTTAAAACACCAAATACATAAGATTTTCATTGTTTGTTTTTCGTCTGTATGTCACTGTGTCGCCATCAGTTATCACCACGATAGGGAGGTAAACACTGGCTGTGGAAGTAAGAGGGGATAATTTCTAAACTTGAAATAATATAATAATTTCTCTCGCTGGTGTGTAATGGTGCTTTACTTAGGGGAAGAATTACACCACCATTATGATACTGTCACCACATGGGAATTATATGAATGAGATCTTCATTGTTTGGTTTCTGAGTTATGTGATCCATCGAATTTGCTGGCTTCTGTAGTTTCTTTTGTAGACACACTCTTCATTCTGGACATATCTGGTACAGGTGTGTGGTAGCTCAGGGACTTTAAGTTTTATTTTTTTTCGTTTAGCTTTGTGTACTGTGAAGTCACGAGGAGCCCTGGATGACCAACATGACACCAATATGAAGAACAGTCGCCGAAAATGAGACGCCTTCAACTATAGATCGTGGAAGGAACAGTGTGATCTGCCTTGAGTGTATTACTGTAATAGTCATTTAGTACTCAGAGTCACTATGATCTGGTTCTAATGAGGCATAACTGTTGTCTGCCAGTCACATTATTACGGTGTTCTAAATGACTGACTGTCGAGCAGAGGGAATACACGCACAAATCATCGAGGTAGTTGTTGTTGACACTAAAGGTTTTCATCACAACATCAGGAATAAAGACCAAGAAACACATAACTTCCACAACAACACTGAGGAATAATACAGTAACCTTTGTTGAACTTCATGTGAACACAGTAGTAAAACACCACACTTACATAATGTACACCAAGTGAGCGAGTGAGAGTGAGGAGGAGGAGGAGCACAGTTGTCACTCTCTGTAGTATGAACCAAATATCTCTTAGCGTCGTCCACTCACCCTTTTATATACCAAGCCTTATCCTTATCTGTGAGTGTAACGTGATGATGATGATAGTATGTGTGTGTGTGTGTGTGTGTGTGTGTGTGTGTGTGTGTGTGTGTGTGTGTGTGTGTGTGTGTGTGTGTGTGTTAGGTTAGGTTAGTTTAGTATTTGGGTGTTTAATCATTCAGGTAAAATATATTGGAAAGATTTGGGTGTAATATAGAGTTACAAAGTCGAAGGGAGTTGTGTATGTGTCATGTTGGTGTGGAGATGTTATGAGAAAGGAGAACGAATTAATGATTAGTAAAAGGTGTATTTTATTAAGAGGTGGATGATAGAACAGGTGTGTACTGTTGGGTAATATGAAGACATGGATATAAAACACCTTAAGAACTTGGAGACTTATGGAAAGTGATTACCAGACAGCAACATATATCTATTGTAACACCAGGATCACAAACACTGTAAAAAGAAAAGAAAAAAAACAATGTATTTTACCATTTGTGTGTGAAACATTATGACACGACTGACGAAGGATTTTGATAATTTACCTGATATAACGAAAATAGTAGTCATCATTAAGAAATTCATCGGACCTATCAGAGAAGATGTACAAAGGATGAATGGCAATAAATGAAAGAGATTCACTATTACATCTGACTCCGGCCACTTCCACTTAAGGTAAAAAGGTAACCGGAATATACAATGTCGCTTAAAAAAAAAAAAAAAAAAACTCGGATTTCAAATAGTTGTATAATAATATCTGAGTATTATTTTTTATTAACTCTGTATATATATTTATTCACAGATATTATACAACATGAAACGTCCTATTTTGGAGGGCAATAAAGATTCTGCCATCGTGTTTGTATGAGATAAGTGTAGGTTGTTTTGGTCTATATATATATACTATACATTTCCTTGTGAGTGAGTGAGTGAGTGAATAAAGTAGTGAGTGAGTGAGTGAGTGATTAAAGTAGTGAGTGAGTGAGTGAGTGAGTGAGTGAATAAAGTAGTGAGTGAGTGAGTGAGTGAGTGAGTGAATAAAGTAGTGATGAGTGAGTGAGTGAGTAAAGTAGTGAGTGAGTGAGTGAGTGAGTGAATAAAGTAGTGAGTGAGTGAGTGAGTGAGTGAGTGAATAAAGTAGTGATGAGTGAGTGAGTGAATAAAGTAGTGAGTGAGTGAGTGAGTGAGTGAATAAAGTAGTGAGTGAGTGAGTGAGTGAATAAAGTAGTGAGTGAGTGAGTGAATAAAGTAGTGAGTGAGTGAGTGAGTGAGTGAGTGAGTGAGTGAATAAAGTAGTGAATGAGTGAGTGTCATAGTGCACATGTCAGACGGCTGATAGAGTCATCATTACATTAGTTTAGTTTTTTGTTCTCATTTCATTATCAGTATTAATTATGACCCAACACTCGAGTCATAACAGAGTGGGGTGACTTATAATGTCTCTGATAAGATAATTCAATCTGTTATCGTTTCACAGCATCAATAATAATAATTGTTTTTTTGAAACAATCGTCACCACAATAGGTCAAGGTTTAGTTTGGCTGAATGAACAATCAATCATCATCAATCATCATCATCATCATCATCATCATCATCATCATCATCATCATCAATCACAGTCTTATTTTTTTTATTAATTTATATCGTAATTATCACCTGCCTACCGCCTTAACCCTGTCCACGTGAGCAGACATGTCCCGATAAGCTGAGCTGTTTGTATACATACGTCACAATCACTATATTTCCGGTCGTGATTCACAACACCTGACTCAAATGGCCCTCAAACATCTGTCTTCACTTTAATCAAATTAATGGTGTCTGACTATTATAGAATTGGGATTGTTGTTGTAGTTAAGTACGTAACGAGAGAGAGAGAGAGAGAGAGAGAGAGAGAGAGAGAGAGAGAGAGAGAGAGAGAGAGAGCCTAAAACAAATGATTTATTCTTATCTTGTATCGTCCTCAAATTAGTTATAACTCAAACCATCGTCCTCAAAAGGTTTACAACATAAACCATCATCTTTAATAAACATACGGACCTTAAACCACCAGATGGATATAACATAAACCATCTTCCTCAAAGGGTCAATAATATGTTATTTTCTAAAGGGATATTCCAAGTGTTTTTAATACCTGACCTTTGGAAATATATGATACCAAAGACCATCTAAATGATACCATACCCCTACCTGGAGACGTACAGGTATACATACAGGAAAACAAGTACACACAGGTAAACAGGTACACACAGGTAAACAGGTACACACAGGTAAACAGGTACACACAGGTAAACAGGTACACACAGGTAAACAGGTGCACACAGGTAAACAGGTACACACAGGTAAAAAAAGACAGTCATGCAGTCCTCTAATCACCCTTGACCCACATTCACTATATTGCAAGAGATCAGTAGGTCATTAGGTTGTCCCAGATAGACAGATAGAAAGCTTGACGCAGGCTGTGGAAAAGACAGACAGATAGACAGTCAGACAGACAGACAGACAGACAGACATCCACACGTCATACAGTTACCTAGTCTGCATTTAGCGGACTCTCTCTCTATCTCTCTCTCCTTTGTTCATGGTATAGAGAGAGAGAGAGAGAGAGAGAGAGAGAGAGAGAGAGAGAGAGAGAGAGAGGAAGATATACAAACATACATACTGTACATACTGTATAGGCATATCACAGCAAAGGTCTTTGTTATGTTCACCAATAACAGTCGAGGTTTTTATTTTTACCCATTAATCACACCAATCACAGCCCAGGATCTCAAATTGTCCAACAATCAAAGCCCAGGATCTTATTGTGCCTACCAATCACAGCTCAGGATATTATTATGTCTACCAATCACAGCAATGGGGTATATAGGGTGCTGGTTGTATTTGTTTTGAATAATTCACTCTGAGGAAAACATATCGCCGAAACGTAAGAAAGTATAACTCCAACTGCCTACTGCATTTCCTTGTCACCATAATTCACTCGTATGTTATAAATCCAGTCAATATATATATACTGTATATAAACTCACACTGGCTCCCACATCCTCAATGGTGTTTTGTTATAAGTGGTGACATCCTCTCAATCTTATCCATCAGGAGTGTGTTATCAGATCCAGTTCTAAGAATTAACCGGTGATCAACAATTGCCTCAGACGTGTATGAAACAGAGATGAACATGGTGACTTTTTTTGTAATCTGCAAAGTTAGTTATCTGAGACAGCATGAGTGGTGAAACAGTCTAGCGATATCTCTGTTGGCACCAAGATGAAGAAGGTGTTCATAGTCGATTTTGTCTGATACCTTCGTGGGTTATAATGCATGTATCGCGTCTCATTAACATATTTGTTTATTCCAGTATGTTTTAGTGTTAATAGGCTGCCTAGGTACACACACACACACACACACACACACACACACACCATTTCGCTACTATATGCCAGACGCTCCCACGGCTTGACACAACCACTCTCCCTGCTTACCTACCAGCCTCCCTTCCCACTGACTTAGTAGAAGAATTTGACGTAGCAAAACGCCTGGACAAACTAAAATTAAAACGCTCTACCACCCCCATTGACTTACCAATGAAACTCTTCAAGGAGTTCTCCCCGGAGCTTGCTAAACCCCTCTGCTCCATCATCAATGCTTCTCTCAGTCAAGCCAGATGCCCAGCTGACTGGAAGACCTCTTATGTATCACCAGTGCCCAAGTCAACCAGCCCACAATCCTTAAATCAGCTACGACCTATTGCAATCACCCCAATACCCAGCCTAATCTGTGAAAGTTTTGTGTTCGACTGGGCTTATGCTGATATTGCAGGAGTCGTAGACCCTCAGCAATTTGGCAACATGAAAACTTCCTCCACCACTCACTGTCTTGTCAGCTTTCTCGATTACATATACCGCCATCTCGAGAAACGAAAAACGTCTGTAGCTGTCGCCTTCATTGATTTCACTAAAGCGTTCGACCTAGTCGACCACAATATAATCATCAACAAAGCTATTGACCTCGGGCTTCGAAGAAGCCTCATACCATGGCTTACAGACTTCCTCAGTGACCGACGCCAAGCTGTACGCTTCCGAGGGGCTGTCTCCACCTTTCAGTCACTCACCTGTGGCGTCCCCCAAGGCACCAAGATGGGACCACTCTGCTTCCTTATGCTCATCAATGATGCCCTAAGAGAAACCCCTGCTCGCTGGAAATATGTCGACGACTCCACCATTGGGATCAGCGTCAACAATTCTGCTCCCAACTATACCGCCCTTCAGGATTTATTGAACAGTCTCCAAAACTGGGCTACCAACAACCATGTCACCATCAACCATACCAAGACCATGGTTATGCACATCAACCTCTCCTCCGACATTGTCCCACCTCCTTCCATTACTCTAGGTCCGAACACACTCCAGGTCGTAGATTCCACGAAGCTCCTCGGCGTCACCATAGACAACAAACTAAATTGGAAACCACACGTCAATGAAGTTGTCAAATCCTCCAGTTTCCGTCTCCACCTCCTCCGCCGACTCAAGTCCCTCGGAGTTCCTGCACACGAGCTCCTCAGTGTTTACACAACATTCATACTTCCCAAGCTCACCTATGCCTCCCCCACCTGGTCTTCCTCCCTAAATGCCACACAACGTAAACACCTAGAAAAAGTGCAAAAGAGGGCATGCAAGATTATTCTCTCCTCCTCCTACTCCACATATCAAGAAGCGCTCAACACACTGACCCTTTCGACTCTCACTGACCATCACCACGACCTCATCTGCAAATTTGGTAAGAAGCTTCTACACCATCCCCGACACCGGCTCCTACTACCACCCGAGGTCCCTTGTCCGAGAATTGCTGTTCGACACCACAACCGCATCCAGCCCATACGTGCACGAACTGATCGCTATAAGAACAGCCCAGTCCCAACCATTGTAAAAATTATCAATAACTTGTAATACTGTAACACTGTCACTATGTTGAATTGAACTGTAGTTTGAGCTTTTCCCCATCTAAGTTATTATATGTCTTATTTGTGTCACTTATGTTACTTGTATATTATTTGTAATTCGTAACCCACTCCCCAAATATGTAACTGTATATTTTCAGCCTTCTGGCTGCCAAGCTCTTTCAATAAACCGTTAATTATTATTATTATTATTATTATTATTATTATTACACGCCACTAGAGGTGACTGGGGATAACATTACAGTGTGCGGGATATAGATTGGAACCTATGGCTTTACTTGGTTCAACTCAGACATATAACCCCTTAATCTAACCCCCATACAACCCTCCTTAACTTAATTATAAAACCCTTATCTCACCCTAATTCCTCCTTAAGTAGTACTGGCGTTTTACTTCTTTTCGTCTACTAGTAAAGGAAAATCAGAATAACATCGGTGACGTATTAGGAGAGTTACGTCACTGTTACTCTTTCTACTGTGTTGGTGGGTGGCTGACAACTGCAGAATTGACTGTTTTTATTTGTGTTTTATTTCTGCCTCTCTCTCTCTCTCTCTCTCTCTCTCTCTCTCTCTCTCTCTCTCTCTCTCTCTATCTCTCTCTCTATCTCTCTCTCTCCATCACCTTGAACGAAACGACTAAAGCAAGAGTTTATTTCTACAAAACATTGAATACACTTGCTCGAACAAAGTACGGACGACATTTTTATGGGAAACATTAGCCCGAACCTCTTGATAGCGAGGATAAAAGGGATTTGATTCTCTTATATAAGCTCCGATCCTCTTTAATTCACACACTCTATAGATAAAAGAAATTCTCACTCGTAACATTAACCTTACCTGAGTCTCCTGTGTCAGGGTTATGTAACTTTGTATTTACCTATATAAAGTATGTTGTTTTTAATTCATTTTTTTTCTATTACAGATTAAATACCAAGACTATCTGAAGAGAGTGATGCAGTAATAATAATGACAGTAATAATGATAGTGATAATGCTAAGAGTAATGATAATATGTATAATGATAATGAAGATAATGATAAATATTGTGACGATATTAGTAGCTGCAGTAGTAGTAGTAGTAGTAGTAATAACAACGACAACAATAACATTAATAGCAATACAAAATTAATACTTAAAGTGCTCTATATTTTTAAAGCTCCCCCCCCCCAAAAAAAAAAAAAATATTTTCATTGATAAACTAGATTAACGTACAGAAAAACCTCCATATTACGGACTTCTCTTTCCATATAATCCATTAAAGGCGATTTCACATCTAACGGACCCTCTCTATAACGGACTCTCATCTCTATTATAGTTATTATAGTTCACTAATAGAGGTTTTCACTGTATATTGCACCCGGTTCATATCATTATAATCGTGGGCGTTTGAGTTGGATAAAAAAATATCCCACCTGATATCAATAGTCGAATAAAGATAAGGTCAGTTGGTTATAAACAACGATCAGCTATTTAGTCTACCTTGTTGTGGGACTTCCTGTTGTGTGGGACTTCCTGTTGTGTGGGACCTCCTGTTGTGTGGGACCTCCTGTTGTGTGGGACTTCCTGTTGTGTGGGATCTCCTGTTGTGTGGGACCTCCTGTTGTGTGGGACCTCCTGTTGTGTGGGACCTCCTGTTGTGTGGGACCTCCTGTTGTGTGGGACCTGCTGTTGTGTGGGACCTCCTGTTGTGTGGGACCTCCTGTTGTGTGGGACCTCCTGTTGTGTGGGACCTCCAGTTGTGTGGGACCTCCTGTTGTGTGGGACCTCCTGTTGTGTGGGACCTCCTGTTGTGTGGGACCTCCTGTTGTGTGGGACTTCCTGTTGTGTGGGACCTGCTGTTGTGTGGGACCTCCTGTTGTGTGGGACCTCCTGTAGTGTGGGACCTCCTGTTGTGTGGGACCTCCTGTTGTGTGGGACCTCCTGTTGTGTGGGACCTCCTGTTGTGTAGGACCTTCCTGTTGTGTGGGACTTCCTGTTGTGTGGGACTTCCTGTTGTGTGGGACCTGCTGTTGTGTGGGACCTCCTGTTGTGTGGGACCTCCTGTTGTGTGGGACCTCCTGTTGTGTGGGACCTCCTGTTGTGTGGGACCTCCTGTTGTGTGGGACCTCCTGTTGTGTGGGACCTCCTGTTGTGTGGGACCTGCTGTTGTGTGGGACCTCCTGTTGTGTGGAACCTCCTGTTACGTGGGACCTCCTGTTGTGTGGGATCTCCTGTTGTGTGGGACCTCCTGTTGTGTGGGACCTGCCGTTGTGTGGGACCTCCTGTTGTGTGGGACCTCCTGTTGTGTGGGACCTCCCGTTGTGTGGGACCTGCTGTTGTGTGGGACCTCCCGTTGTGTGGGACTTCCTGTTGTGTGGGACCTCCTGTTGTGTAAAACCTCTTGATCTCCCGTTGTAGATCACCTCCTATTGTAGGTAGTGTGCTTTTGACGCCTAGTGTTGTGTAATAAATGGCCCCAATTGGGAAGGTTGTAATACACCCGGGGGTTCATAGGAGACGAACTTATTTCTTTAAACACACACACACACACACACACACACACACACACACACACACACACACACACACACACAGGCCATAAAACCAGGTAAGGAATATTCAGTGAGTCTGTCTTAAACACTTATAATTGTATCTGTAATTAATATCCATTTATACCTCGTGGCCGTGACTCGTCTATAACATTCACTCTAAGTAACGTTGAGCCTGACGTAAGAAATAACACAGCAGTTTCTGACGTCAGAGATGATGTAGATACTAACGTCAGAGTTATGACGTAATGGTATGATCATTCTAACTATTTATTTATATATTTCTTAAGATTACAATATATCTTCCTCCTGGTGTTGGTCAGGACTGATAAACGATCGCGTCAAGGTTTCGTGACTATGGATATAGACCAAGCATGTGATAGTTCCATTTACTCGTCCGCTACGTCTTAACCTTCTACAACACAATTAATTTAAATTAGGAAAAAGAAATAAGAAATAATTATATCTTATCTCATCATTCAAGTTGTTAGTTAACGATTCTATTGATAGGTAATTTAGGGCAGGGCCTGGTTGTTAGATGTCTCAAGAACTGCTCCATTTGTGATGAAGGTTTGAAGGTTAGTACAAAGATACACTAGTAGGTACTCAACATACATACGGAGGTAATTTCAAAATCACTTTCTGTAACTACCGTTACTGGCCGTCCATTCCACCCTAGTAACAGAATGTTTATTTACAGATACGAGACAAATATGCCATGTATGTTACTAAACTATAATTTTTGGTGGAAAAAAAATATATAAAATGTGTTCTACATAACAACCGCTACACGAAGGCAGAAAATCAGACGTCATGTAGTGATTGGGTTCACCTCCTACACGATCTGCAGTCACACAACACCCCGGGGACATGACCTTCACCGCTGTCCACTACACAACATGGGTGAACATCCTAAGACCAGCAAGATAAAGAGCTTTGGTTATTAAGGAATAGGTGTCTGTACCATGCACATATACAGACATCGTGTAAGTCTGGTAGATAGTGTGTGAAATCATTCCCGATTTCACTAGAGGAGAGCTGAGTCCTCCAACACCCTCCCTAAGAAGTGGCAGGAGTTACTGTAGCGACCAAGTAAGAAACTAGTGAGTGACGGTGACGACGTAGGCCACATCCTGGAAGTGTGTCCTCGCTTATGTGAAATGATCTGTTAGTTGTATCTACCAAGGAGCTGTGAAGATATATGGATGTGTTGTTTAGACTCTCCATTATCCTGAATCAGTAGGCGGGGTAACTGAAACAACTGGGGATAATAGGAGTTACACAATACTCCCGATTGTCTTGGGTGTCACCTCAGTACCCCATTTACTTTAAGCTGCCATCATTCGCCGGTGTAATTATTGAAATCCCATGTTGGTCACTTTTCCACGTATTCCATTATAAAGGTCTTACTGAATCACTTGTTTATTAACAGGTGTTGGCTGCCCAGGGTAATTAACTGCAGATGTTACCATATGATGTGCGTGTCCATTATCTGATTCGTGGAACCAAAGTCTGTATCTATCTGGGGTCTCTCTCTCAGCCTTTCACTGAGGGGTGTGGCCACAAGGCAGAGGACTGAGAGACACACATGTGACATCCACACATTTATGCATAGACTCTCATATAGATCTGCAAATAAAAAAAAATACCAACAACACAATCACATAGTACAAAGCCCACATATAAAAAGCAATGTCCATTACAGAACACACACACACACACACACACACGCGTGCGCGCGAGCTCAAAAACAGTTAATATTAATGGTTGTCCCTCATGTACGAAGATGGCCGACCCAAGGGCCACCTAGGCGTTAATTTGTTTAAGGAGTAGAAGATGTAGCCAACACAACAACCACACCCTGAGTTAACGAGCTGTATGACCCAGTGTCAAGGAATAGTCCGAGAAGACCGGACAACTCGCCAGCTGCACTGACTAACCATTACCCCGGAACACGATCCGCAAATCGATTAACATCCAGGTCCCCAATTACTGCTGAGTAGACAAAGCACACCGTCACCATTATCAACAGCAAACTTGTAAGCATTATTCACCAGCAATTAAAAACTAACAGGACCTTAGCAATGTTTTGTGTATAATCACCCATAGGTAATTCAAACTCCTCCCTAACCACCCAACCTCACGCTTCCGTCCTAAATCCCCCATTCCGTTATATACACATACATATACACACTATTAGCGACTCCTATACACACATACACGGACTATTAACTGTGGCAGTTATGTGCTGTTGTAGTTGTTGGTTATCTAGTTAAGCGTTTAACATCTTTCGAATTTTGGTGGTCACTATAAAAAACTGTGGCTGCTCTAGACAAAGGACAGACAGCAAGACAAACGGACAAACAAACAAACAAAACAAACAATCACACACAGACACACAGAGACAGTAGAGAGAGAGAGAGAGAGAGAGAGAGAGAGAGAGAGAGAGAGAGAGAGAGAGATCTGATTAACGCTCAACATATTATTGACCTAAATACCCAATAAACTCTTTGACCTAAATATTATAATCTTATCTAGTGATTTTACGTACTTTTATATGATAACTAAAACCCACAAACTTAAAAGGAGCCAATAATATCAAACAATGACTTTGATAAAAGATGAAGGGAAAAAAATCAATCTGAAATTCCAGTTTTGTTTTCTTCTGAATGTAGTGAATGTAGAATGATCGTGCCTTACGTTCGTTAACTATTAAACTAACTATATACAAGTAGTTATGATCACGACTTTCCCTTGATGTTGAAAGAAATGAATTTGAATATTATTTAATCCTAGTCGATATAAGTAAGGTGATTGTGGTATCTAATGCTTAATGTTGATATTGTGTATTGCTAACTACTAATATAAAATAAACCTTAGAGCTATATAAATATATTAAAGGGGGTTCAGTAACCTAGATATTCGTATTAAGTATAAGAACTTTATTTAACTTAGTCACACACACTTAGAAATGTCTCTCAACTACCTCCACCTCCCACCAACACCTTCCCCACTCAACACAGGTATAGCGGTGTCATAGCATGTGATGAAAGTGTTCCTTAGAAGTACATCATCTAATTATACACACATAGTTATGGTCCCACCTTACCTTAGATAAAAGTATCTACTGTTTTATGAATGGCTTGAAAGGACTGGTCAGCCAATGTGTTGTGTAAAGACTTCCGACTAAGGAAAGTATATAGGAGAAAGCGCGTCTCCCGAAAGCTCTGTCTCATGTGCAAGCGTCCTGCGACATTCAGCGACCCAACATCTTGTGGCCAGGCGTCCATATGAAGAAAAACGAGTTTACTTATCTTTTAAGGGTAAACTTTGATAGAAAATTAATAATTAGCGACCGTGTGAGCTGGTCTCCCCCAACAAGCCAAACAACCCACACGATTGTCACCATAATTACAGCCGGGACAAGGTTCAGGTGACTACCCCAGCTTGTCACACCTTCCCTGCCGGTATTTCGGCCTATATAAGGAAAACCGGCTCGTTTGACAGCCAGTTTGTACCAGAATTTCGCATTGCCCAGAGGCCAGACGTGCGTGAACTCGTGTGTAGTGGACCCTGAGCAGCCAAGTGAGTATTAACCGAGATCTCCATAGAACCTTAAGTATTGTACAGTGTTGTGAATCATTATTTTTAGTCTGGTATCACCCTGTCGGGCCTTACTCTTGTGTTGTGTTGTGTTTAATGTTGAGTTTTGGCCCCAAGTGTATGTCGGGTGGTATACCTACCCTGTCTCGCTTACTGTTTGTCATATTTATGAAGTAGATTTTAGAAGTTAAGTCCGAAACAATCTGGTTTACTGTTTATCTTCTCTCTTGACTCGCCCTCTCGTTGTTATGATAATTTTACTACAGTACTGTACTCTCATGATACTCTAACCTAAATCTGAACCAACAGCCCAGCTAAATTGGTTGGTTTTCGGAGCTAGTTCACAGAACTTGTTTGGTTTTATATGCTATGACTCTGGGTATTTAGTATTCTATATATTTAAATCAATCCCTAGACGAATCTGCTTTCAAAGTACAATAACTTCACAAATGACTCCAGGCCGTAAGACTACAAACAATTAAATTGAATTGAATTGAAACAGTTTATTTATCCAGAAAAACACAGATACAGAGTGGACAGGTCACGACGCTGTTCTCTGCACTTTTCCTGTATCTGGCTGGCAGCAAAGCTCATGTCAGTGGTGCCACGTGATGGTATATAGACCTTGCGTCACACGTCTTGAGTGGTTGTGACGTAACTAAAGCCCAGCCACTCACTGATAAGACCGGAGATAGGGCGGCCAGCAAACAATAGTTCTGTGTTAAGTTGGAAATCATTAGGACACAAGAAAGAAAGGTGCATTTCCCTTACTTACGTGTGCGTGGTTCATGTTATCAGGAATTGCTGTATCCACTTTTTTTTCGTAAAACTTAACATCATGGTTTAAGCCATTGGACAAAAATAATCAACTTCCGTCACTCTGTTGGTATTAAGGTTTCTTCTATTACTTAACACTTTGGTAAAAAGGAAGTTTATACGTAGTTTCTGGCTCGCAGTTTTCGATTATTAAAAGTTGTTGTCTAGTGAAATAACCAATACGTGTAAAAGGTAGTGAAGTATATTAGGTTGTTGAGGCACTTTATTACATTATAACTAAAACAACAACAAACCATTAACTTACGGAAAACTTTAATATATTTTATCAACAATAATAACAACAGGGTCATAAGGACATCTTCCACAACTCCTCTCTCTCCCCACGTCAGCGGCCTGGACCTCTGCACACTGTACACCAATTAACCATCACTGACCCCCACAGTCCATCTATCATGCCATGTCCGGGTGTCATGACTTTCTTGATTTGCTCTTAAGTTAAAGTTCAGGTTTATCTGATATGTGTCATGTTATTCAAGATAATATATCCGGGTTATATATGTACGGGTGGTGTAGCCATGTTCCGTATGGTATCGTTCGTCGTCTGGCCTAAGGTATTATTGATATCTTACGTCTTGTTGTTTCATGTGTTTGATTCTTGGTAGCTCTTAGCACTTGATACAGGATGTTATACTTCCCTACACTATTAAGTTGTCTCCAGTCTATCAGAAGTAATGTTGACTTACATCGTTAAGGAATTTGTCATGATTTTGGTGCTGGCAAGATTAATTTAGCTTAGTTTTCTTCCTCGTGTTATCTTGTCGTGTGGGTCATGTGAGTCGTCGGTCAACTTGATGTACTGCATAATATTACCCACCGGAGTCGAGATTTGTTCCCTCACGATACATAATTATGAAGATGCTCCGTTCTGGGAGTGAAGTAAACAAACTTGGAGACACTGTTATCCTTTTGTCTTACTCCTTATAACTCACACTAATGAGATTGCATGAGAAGGACAGTCAACGCCTTGTATCATGGAAGTATGTAGGAGCTTATGTCCGTAGTAGGTATGTGTTGGGCATATGGGGATGGAAGGAGCTACAGATGTTCATGATAGGCGTGTACTGTAGACGATAGGTCAAAATTATTTGCACTTCGAGAATAAAACAACACGACAGGGTTGTTTGTTATGGTAGTTGTTTCAGTTACTTTGACGTATGATGCGATATATTGTATAAATGTGAGAGATTAAAGTGTGGCGTCATTATACTCGTAGTGGGTAAAAGTAAACATTAGAGTTTCATAAAATTCCAGGAAAATAATGTGCCACAGAACAGGAAATTCGTCGATACTTGGTGGGAATATGTGACCCAGGTGCCACCTTACCTGCCACAATAACTAGGTAGGTCACGGAGCTGAAACGTGGGAGCCTTCATATAACACCGCCTCGGCAGCTGTAGCTTGAGTCGAGAGCTTGATTGTGGCTGACCGGTGTACCAAAGTTGATGATATAAACGCTTAAGTTGGCGTTTCACATGTAAATATTGTGACCATCATCAATAAACACTTAGTACTGTCTTAGGTTTCTGCCAGATGAGTTCTCCGAAAGCTTGGGAGGGCATAGGATCATAACCAGAGGATAAATCTTTGAACTGGAAGAAGGCGATCCAACTAACTTTCTTCCTCATCTGCTGACAGGAGAGGAGAGCTGCTAAAGTGTGTTCCTGCTAAAGTTGTGTTCCTACTAATTTGTGTCTGCGCTAAAGGTGTGTTCCTGCTAAAATTGTGTTCCTGCTCCACGACAATGTGCCGGGTCACCTTACACACACAGATGTCGTACCTATGACTGTAGTTTCGAACAACTCAGTCATTCTCTCTACAGCCTAGAACTGACCACAAGCGACTATTATCTGCTTCGAAACCTGAAGTTCCCCCTCGGAGGATACCATTAAAGGAGGCAACTGAGACGTGGTTTGAGGAACAGTTGGACGAGTGGAGAAAGTGTTGATGCCAGGGAGGACTACAGTATATAGAGTTTTGGTTGTGCAATTTTATCATACACGTCTCTTATATTCACCATGACCACACCTATGCTATGTTTATCTATGATCAAAAGGTCAAAGATCACGGTGTTGAAATGGTTATAGAATGGAGTGAATTGGCAGCTTCCTCGAGTGCAATCCGGTTGTATTTTGACAGCGTTGTGTGTCAGGAGGGTGGAGTACTGTACTGTACGTGGTCTATACGATAGAGTTCATCAATAAGTGACTGTCTTTTCATAACATATAGCCTATTTCGTAATTAGGAATTTATTTTTTCGTTTCTTCCACCACTTGGTATTTATTGTCTTCCGCCACGAGCAGTTTATGGTAGTATGAAGAACAACTGTCTCTCAATTACTTTTTTTTTTGTGAAATGGAATTTATCTTTGGCTTATCACTCGAGGACTTTGACTTGAAATTTCCGGTCTTGTATCATTATCTTATCGTGACAATTTTAAGTCTCGCAACAGTTATAGATCATAGATGGCGCCATACTATGACTCTCAGTGAAAAATGGGAGATAACATAACCGAACCAAACCAGGAAACACGACCAGAGAGAAAGATGTTGAGAGACATGTCGTGGATATGTCTCTTAGTCTCTCCGTAAAGAAGGTAACCGAGCAACTTATCGCGCTAAGAACTATAAGGAGAAACAAGAAGGAGAAAGTGAGATTATAGAGACATTGACGAGAAAGAGATATTTGTTGTATGAAATTTATCTAAGTCAGTGTTAGCGATGCAACAAGTGGTAGATTCTTTGATACACTACAGTTGAATACCTGCTGTACTGACAATTTTAAATACACACACACAGACACACACACACACACAGATGAGGTGTATGTATGTCGTAATCGAATGATCTAATCTCTGAGATACGAGAGAGAGTTGCATTATCTCTCTTAAGCAAAGTCTTGTTACTGGCTCACACATACACATACCAGGGTGGAGTGTCAGCATCCGGTTCTAGATTACGAAGGTTGATGTCACATGAGGTGATCAACCTATAAAAAAAACCCAATCATTACAATCTCCCCAGACTGTACCTTTAGGGATCACTGTTAGTATTTTGTATCATGAATGAGATTAATAGCGAGCGTGTGGTTCGTCTACCTGATGATGTCAACATTAGGTGTATAATAAACTTTAAATCATTAAGGCACCGGTAATAGATAACACTTATGTAATGTATCCGGATTCATCGTCAGGGAAGAATTATGGATGATCTGAATATCAGTTTCTTCATCTTTTTCTTTTTCTTACTATTTCTACCTTCAGTCCATTACTATCTCAAGCTCCTTTCACTCTCAGACACAACCCACGTTTTGCATTACCTTGTCACATTTCCTCCTTCGAGTTCCCATTACTAGAGCTTCATCATCATTCACCTCCTTCATTCCTCTAACTTCTTCTCCTCTATGACATCTTCTACCCTTTCATGTCTTGCCATCACAGTCTTCAATAAGTAGGTCAATAAGTCAGTGTTTCAGTGAATCATTGAATCAGTTGGTCAGTTAATGTATCAAACTGTCAGGTCAGTAACTCTCAGAGCTGACAAATGCAGCTTATAGGGAAGAAAGTCCCAAACACAGGAGCTTCTCTCATAGTGATGCCTCTTTCATAAATCTTGAGTCCTGACAATACTAAAGTCTGGCGTTAAGTACAAACACTCGTGAGGAGAGTGATATGGACTGTGTTCCTTCTGTACGGTATCAGTAATTTCGTGAATAAGTGTACAATCTCGTCTATTAATAACACTATAGAATTTCTCTCTCTCTCTCTCTCTCTCTCTCTCTCTCTCTCTCTCTCTCTCTCTCTCTCTCTCTCTGTCCAGCGTTAAGATAGTGGATTTTGACGGCGATAAAACTCTTTCTTATAACACCATCTCTGTGATCTGACCCGACACTTGTTCCCTTAAAAGCTGCAACACCCGCTACCTCTATGGCCCATCGTCTCCTCTGCATCATCTTTGTTCAGCTTCACATGGTGTGTTTGTGCCTACAGATGCACCGATTGTTTGCATGATTTTAATACCAGTTGACTATGATTTACCACACCATCTGTAATTGGGTTTTTATGTTTGTTCTTCTTTCTATTTAAATCCTTTTGGGAAGATCATTACCATAGCCTTTGACATCTTCAAAACATTAGACAGAATGTGACATAAGACTTGGATTTCTAATTTCTAAAAAAAAAAAAAAAAAAGATTGACTCACTTCTTTAGGCCAATAGTCTTTTTAATCGTTCCAATTCTGTGGTTGCAGTTGGTATTCTTTCTTATTAAGTCACCACAGTCTCCTACCCTCCCTCTCTTTCTACTAACTATAAACGACTGACTCTCTTGTTCCTCTAACCGATGACTCCATTTCCATTTCCAACAAATTCCACTTCTCGATTTCTTTCTCTTGATACACAAACACAGACCAGAACAGCGTCTCCAACTTCTTCTTTTTAAGGGAATGGCCCACTAGAGTACAAATAAATAAATGAAAAATAAAAAAAAGATCATTAGTGAGAAACAATATATGTATGTTGTGTTGTCAATAGTAAGAGAGACAATTGAGACCCTGCAATTGTGTGTAAATGAGGCAGAAAGTCAGATCAGCAACCTGGGACTTGGTCACAATTTTTGTGATGCCATATGGCAGCAGGGTCTACCATTAGACAACACATTATGCTTCCAATATCTTCCCAGGCGGTAGGACCTCCTTGTTTGGAAGCTGCCTACTACCTACTACCTATAACTATGGAAACAAAATTTCATTTCTATTTAACATTTCCAAATACATAATTCTACCGGTCTCTTCCAAAATATCTTACTTTCAGAGTCATTAATGACCTGAACATACGAGTTAAGCCACAGAACAGTATTAAGATGTTAGGTATTATAAAAACTTCAACTGTACCCTGAACAACCCATACACAAGTTAACAAAATCTGTCTTCCTTTAAGTTAAGCGTCAGGACTCTTACGATTTGGAAGGAGTGAACTAACCTCTTTCTCACTCATCCTAGCCGGGATTTAGTCACCTGCCCTTGCCACTTTTGCCTCAGTTAAAAAAAAAAGCCCTAGAAACCCTGTTTATTCTTTCTAAAAAATAGGCGTTTATGCATATATTAATAACCATTTCTCTCTCTCTCTCTCTCTCTCTCTCTCTCTCTCTCTCTCTCTCTCTCTCTCTCTCTCTCTCTCTCTCTCTCTCTCTCTCTCTCTTTTCTTAAAAATGCACATAATCCTCCGTGATGTACACAGTAGACTCAGCACACCCGACTCTATCCTCCCGTGTCGTCAGGAAATACATGGTTTTCCCCACCTACAATCGCCTCCTTAACCCCAGGCGCACAGGGGGGTCTCTGTATCTCTCTGTGAATAGTATTGTAATCGTCTTCCTTGTTAGATATGGAAAGGGCAAAAAGGGCCACGATTATTATTATTGTTATTATTATTATTATTATTATTATTATTATTATTATTGTTATAATTATTATTATTATTATTATTATTATTATTATTATTATTATTATTATTATTATTATTATTTTATTAATATTATTATTATTATTATTAATATTATTATTATTATTATTATTATTATTATCATTATTGTTATTATTATCATTAATATTATTATTATAGACACAGAGATATATTTAATTTGGTTTATGAATTTATACAGTAAAATACATACTGTGTTGTTCCTATCTGCCCAGTAAGAACTGATACTATACTTTATACGGAATGAATGAGTGTCGTAAGATTATCAGGTCAACACTGATAAGTACAGTACTGTACAGTCAGTGTGTATAATTGTTTTTATACTGATATAGGGAGTTTATAAGGGCCATATTTGGTGTTCACGTATGTTTGTATCAGCTAATAAGATTACAGGCACACATATACACGAGATGATATATTCTCTCGCATATGTAAGTACACCTCTCCACACTTGATACCTGCACACCTTCTTGACACCTGTGAATAAGTGAAGGATTTTGGTTCACACGACCACAGCTGATCACCACCACCTCCCAACCCGTCTTCCCCACCTCCACCGTCACCGCCCCCCTCCCTTCCCCCTACACCCCCACCCCCCCTCCACCACCTCATCACCTTTTGGTACCATCTTCTCCCTGGCTCTGATAGCTCTTATCTAGTACCTGGCGCACCCAGCTCGGACAGATGATCTTATTGCCACATTCTGTCTGGTTCATTCGCCTTCCCTCAAAAACCCCCACATTTATAAGACTTTCTGAACAATAAAACAAAAGAATCTGAAGTTTTAGGGAAATCTTGGGTTTTATCTTACTGGTTTAGGTTGATTAGAGGGAGTGTAATGTTTGTTTTTTTAGTTGTTGTGGTTTATCGTGGTTCTGGCAACTGTGTCGGTGATGTATTAACTCCTGAGAGGAATATTTGTGTTTGATAGTTTATCACCAGATAATAATTGAAAGTGTTTTGGCTTTGCAGATACAGTTTATGTTTGTGTGTGTGCGTGTGTGTGTGTGTGTGTGTGTGCGTGTGTGTGTGTGTGTGTGTAGATAAGAATGGATGTATGTAAGTATAAGTATGCCACACAACACCAATACACGCACACATTCATATACAAAGCAAACATACACACACACACACACACACACACACACACACACACACACACACTACTTTCTGCTTCTCTTATCAATAACACTAGAATTATTTTGGCCTTCATCCTGTATCGCTTACGTCACCACCGTACAAAGAGAGAGAGATATCTAACGTGTCCAAATTTCACAGCTATTTCACACAGCCACTTCCAACATCCACACAAATAATCAGATCCACAAGCAGATAAATATTTAGAGAAAGACTAACATAGTACATCAGATAGCCGGTAAGGAAAGGTAGATACAAGGTCCTTACTTCCTAACAGGGGAACTCTGCCTCACCGGAACCTCTCCCTACCTCTCCCTTCCCCGCCTTATTTAGGTTCTAGTTTGGAGGAAAACATCATGGAGATTTAGGCTGGTGATAACAAATACAGTAACAGGTGTTGTAGTAGTTATCTGATTTTCATGTTATCTCAGTTATTGGTAAAAATGTGAGCAAAATCTAAAATAAATGCGTCTTGTTTTTTGTCTGAGTTTTCATTAGACACAAAAAAATATATTTGTAATTATAATCTCTACTATAAATTGACTCAACGAAAGAAACACCAAAAAACAACAACAACAAATGAAACAAAAACATCAAATAAAAACATCAAAGCCCCAACAGATACACAAAATTATACGACATAACATTAATAGTAATAATAAAATAAATAAAACGTTAATATACAGTACTTTAACTTGTCTAAACTTCATGAATACATTTAACTCTAACATGACTTAGCTTAAAGATAATAATAATACCTGGAAGTTCGATCACCAGGACATTTTTTTTTCATGATGTCAATGAAGTGTTCCGAGAAGAAGGTTTGTCATCCGGGCGCAGCTTACAGAGGTTCACCGTGTTCACTCTAAGTCTATTTCCCATTAGTACTTGGAAATGCCTTAGGCGTGAAGACATACCATAATGTACTCAACTCATTTATGACATATTGATATAAAACGAAGATATGGGTTAATTATGCTCGTAAACTTAAGGTATTGTTTTGTGTGAGTTTAGCCACAGGAATATTATATTTTGTAAGATATAATCATGACTAGTAATATGTTATAGGTTAAATTATTGTATGAATATTATAGAGTTAAGTAACACAAACAGTCACTCTCTGCTTCATAGATGGTGTTAAGGATGGATCTTCCCCGGTCTACATAGGTGGGAAATATGCTAATTAAACACACACACACACACACACACACACACACACACACACACACACACATCCACATTATAGCAACAACAACAATAACAGCAACATCTACAATAAAAACAACAATAAATGTAACAAAACCTACAACAAACAAATACAATAACTACAACAACAACAAAATTAAAACTATGATAACAGCTGCAACAACATTAATAGTAACACAATCAATAGCAACAACAAAAAACAAGTCACAAAAACCATTATTAATTTGAGTTCTCCTTCAACTGGGTCTCTTATTTTATTGATGTTTTTTCTTATTCCTATCAAGTCGAGATGAAGAAGCAAAAAGCAAGGTCAACACACTAGCAAATAATATATTTTAAACATATACAAAAGTTCAATTCATCATAAATAATTACAATTATTTCAGAAATTTTAACTATGATTATTTTTCCCTTAAGATTTCAACACCTCAGGAAAGCGAATCATAAATTAGACAGAGGTGTGTTTAAACAGGAACAGGGTTCTACGAATTCCTCCTCATAACCTGAAAATTAGGTGAGGAACTTTACGCAGAAGGCAAAACACTAACCCACCGCCTAACGCAACTAATTCAGGTTACAGGGAAGAAATTATATTGGTGTTATCAGTTTATGGTATGTCATAGGGGGGCTGACCTAGTCCTCAGCTATCACGTTATACCTCGGGAAATCCATAATAAGCATATAAGCAGTTCCGATGACGTCTACACATTACACGACCCAATTCAGTTCACTCTATGTTGTAACGCTAAATAGGGATACTTATATACTCTTTCTACAAACTCTCTTAAACACAATTGACACTTTTATCAAATAGGGTTAACTTTTTGAATTGTTATAAGTTATTAGAATTATTTCGTTATAAGGTCAGATTTATTCCTTCATATAGTTAAGGTTAGGATAGGTTAGGTTAGATTAAGTTAGGTTAGATCAGGTTAGGTTTAGTTTGGTTAGTTATGTTAGTGATGAAGTTATTCATTTGTAATTGCTATTTGATTTTTGTTTTCATTAATATTATTCAACAAAGGAGTTCTAAGCCGAAGGGAATCATAAAGATACATTTTTATTCAAACACGACAAAGGACACGAGTTAATCTTATCTAAAGAGGAAAAGACTGCATTTTTGTGATGAAAGTACGAGGAGATTGCATGTCGCGGCGTCCAGGTGCATAATGTGGCGTTCGGATGAATAATATAATATTCGGATACAAAAGCCCTAAAGGAGGTGCTTAAATCAGGGTCCGGTATTACTAGAGATCATTTTTACATCCCCTCTCTCTCTCTCTCTCTCTCTCTCTCTCTCTCTCTCTCTCCTAACATTGAAGAAAGGACACGGAAAACCCTACAGAAAAGGGGAGGAAGGGAGGAGATGAAGACGAGTGGATAAAGGTGGTAAATAAAGAGTAAAGAGTGACAGGTGAATACCAAAACAACCAGTACACACACACACACACACACACACACACACACACACACACACACACACATTAGGCCCTTCATTAGGTTCACCCATGTGTTTCTCGTATAATAATATTCTGAACTGTACGGGTCACTCAAGGTTGTGCAATTGTACACGACATCTCGACCTACCCAGTGATTAAGAAATTTACTTTGATATAATATTGTAAAATACAGTATAGTGCGGTATATTTCGCTGTAATGTAGTGGTAGAGTTATAAGTGGCGTAATGCGTCTAGTGTGGCAGCATTATGTTAGTGTTAGGATGTAAGTACTGTTTGTTCACTCTCGCTTTCAGCTACCGCCGCTGGCTAGCCCTCGTGATGAACAGGGAAGCAATTTGCACAAGCCTTCGCCTCCTCGTGGCAACGCACGGTAACTGGGTGCCTCGTGGGCCCAGGCTAGACTAGCAGGGGATCTCGGAGCAGCAATGGGCTCCACAGGGTCGGTGCATAGGCCCACTAGCATGTGGATATGTCCTGGCGCCTACCAACCACTGACCCGTTGCCTTGCGGGTTAACCTTGGTAGATATAAGGCGACGGGAGTACACCCCGAACGAAAAATCTGCAGTGGAGCCCCGCATAGAGCCCCAACAAGACCCCAGTGGATCATCGGGTCTTCAGAGCCAAGCTCTCACTTCATGTCGCCCCAAAAAGGCGAAGGCAACAAGCCTCCAGAGGAGGTGTTAACACTAAGCGTTTAGAGGATCCAGTGGTAGCCATGCCTTCAAAGAGCAGCTTGAACCTGGGCTGATAAACAACCCGGCAACAAACAACCTAAATCCCCATGCTGAATGGGGTATTCTCAACGCTGTCATGACAAAAATTTGCAGAGCTCCTCGACCACATTGAAAGAATACACCAAGACTGGTTTGATGAAAATGACCCGGAAATCAATGTACTCGTCAATGGTAAACATGCTGCCATAACTGACTGGCAGAACAACCCTCAGTCTCGAACCAAAGCTGATACCTTCTGCAGATCAACACAAGATGTGCGAATTTTTCAATTCCACTAAAACATTTTATGGATCAATCACTTATGGCGCAGCCTTCCTCCGCTCATCTGACAGTAACTCCCTAATAAAAGACGAAGAAGGCATCCGTCAGCATCGGAAAGAGCATTACCATTCGCTGTTCAATCGAAATACCGATGTGTTATGTCCTGACTACCAACCAGGTCCTTCAGCATCCAGAGTTGACAAACCTCAGCTATCCTCCATCCCCGAATAATCTTAAGACAAACCTGAAAAAGTGCCAAATCGACCCCCTCACTTGGGAGGGGCACCACACGAGAAGTGTCAATACTTTCGAGTTAGCCCGACTGCAAAACGAGACAGGCAAGCACCAAAACCGGAAAGACGCTACCGCCGCCCCTCCCGCACTAGATGTAGCCCTCCACATGTGCAAAATCTGTGAACAACTCTGTCGGTCCTGTATCGGCCTCTTTAGTCACCTCAAAACTCACCAAAGAAGATGACATCGCTAATAACTCATATGATTGTATCAAAACTGGATGATCTTCATACTCGATTCCGAATGACAGCAAAGTAGTAAGATGGCCAAGGGAAGGCTCAAGAAAGATACAAAATTTGGGAAGATTGGAAAGACACACAAGAAATATTTAAAGTGGAGGGCCGTGGTCGCCAGCCTTCAGACACCAGGATGGCACCTTGACGGAAGCTTTAGAAGTACATGTAATATACTGAACAATGAGGCAATGTGCTGAACCAGTAGTCGTCTGGAGTATTTAGGAAAGCCGATATTTAACTCGAATATCGTCTCAAACTCCATAAATCAACTCAAACAGTTTTTTTTTAATATTAAAAGGAAAAGATATTCAATTTCAGAAACAAAGTTACGCACTGAAATCAAATCTTCAGTATTAAGGAAGATTATGAAAATTTATTACTATCAATATTAGTTTCTTTAAATATTCTGTGTTGTTGATTACAGGTGTACTGAATATCACCTGCAACCTCCATGTCCCGAAAAGATCATTAAATATTACCTCTCATTGGGGATAAATCCAATTCTGTATATCATCTGCCATCGGTGTGAAGTCCAACAGCGTTAACAGAAGGGGTAAATGGTGGGCTACGTTGTTTATTTCTGACGGATATCACCCACCAAGGTTACCTGCGACGGGCGGGGGCATAAGGGAGAGATGCCCACGTCTTGGTGAACTGATAGTTGACGTAGCAGGCGCATTGATCAACACCTGGGAGAGAGAGAGAGAGAGAGAGAGAGAGAGAGAGAGAGAGAGAGAGATGAAAATTAAAAATAGAGAGAGCGACAGAGTGACTGCTTGAAACACCGCACCTTATCACCAGCGCCGTACCGGTTTGAATTTGACAGGAGTTTATCGTTGCTCAAGGGACTTCAACTGACGGCCAGACAGACGGACGAGCGGTGTCATACGTTGATTGACACGCCTTAAGACAGGGCTTGATGAAAGACCTTTTATTGTGGTAGGTGAGAAAGAGGTGTGTGTGTGTGTGTGTGTGTGTGTGTGTGTGTGTCGTTCCTCGTGGCTCAGAGTTGAAGAGGTCATGCAAGGGGGGATGTGAGTGCTGCCTGTGTTTTATTTATGTATTTATCCAACTCACTAATTAACAGTAAACAATAGTTAAGAATATCTTCCATCGAGGCAATGCTAAAGCCTCTATGTTTTGGTAAGGTCAAGATGTCAAAGGTCACAATCTTAAAAAAAAAGACACCAACCGGGGTTAACGAGACACCATTCCATTTTATGCTTGTTGATGCCATTACCACACTTGACGTTTTTATGCTTTGAAGATTGTCATGCTGAGGGGTCGAGTTTAAGTTCGTTTCTATTCCTAAATAAGTCAGGCAGGAATGGCATTAGGGTATGTGATTCGGTTCAGAAGTCTTCATGTATACATTTCTACACATAACTAGTCACCAAATACAAGTTACCTTTATACCTAGACATGCAACTTTCTACTTCTGAGATTGATTTGAAACCTGAATATTTCTCTGTCAATGTTTGTAATTACGTCTCTGGCCATCTGTTGTTCTTCTAGCTCTGTTTACTCATCTCCTCCATCACTTAATGTACGTGCTTTATCATTGTCTTCACTCACATGACAACTACGCCGCCTCGGGAATAACCACAGATAACAAGTCTTGCATCACGGTCGTTTCTTTTTAGAGATTGTAGTTAAGATTTCAACACTAGTATAATAATCATACATTGCCATTCGGTATTTCCTTTTGAATGAACTTCAGAATCTGTTCAAGAGATCCGATTATGTTTGTTGTCTCACTAATATGAAATTCTTACTTCAGTCGTTCATTTCAGTGGGACATTAATCTTCACTTTATCAAATGAAACGCTAATTTTTACTCGTATTAATTATAGCAAAATTTCTCAACTGTTATTCATTAATTTTCCTAATACTTCGTTTTTTTTTTCCATTGCCATTAAAGCTATCAATGAACACTTGGTTAAATGTTATATTTGCTAAATTTAACACAAATTTACGTGTGTATATTTTATGTATTCATTGTTACTCATTAGTCCCCCAGCAGCCTTAAACAAATGACTCTAATGAAGATGAACTTACGGCGGACATTCTTGGGCTCTCCTGTGTCGTGTTGACTTATTGTTTATCATCCTGTGTTACTTTCACCGTCTTTCTTTATACTGAACAACAAAGCCCAACCATATTAATTAAGCAACGGGGAACTAAGTAACCAATCACCGATAACCTAACCTAACCTAACCTAACGACCTTGAGTTGCCAGGTGTCTCCAGCAGTGTTTGAAGAATCTTGAACGAGACTAGATTGTATACCCGGACTGTCTATGTGTATACTGTCTCGTATAAATTCCTAGTAGCATTAAAATGTTTTGCTGAACATTTAATCAAAATTTAAAACAATTGACTTAGGGTATTCAGGATAAATTCGATGGTGTGGCGAACAGAGGAATGCAACACTTGCTCCCTGTCCTGATGGCCACTGGTTCATACCCATGCCGCCCTTAAGCCATCCAGCTGTGAACGGGTACCTAACTTGACAGCTTGTGAGGTAAAGACGGTCCACATTGCCTACTTGTGGACCGAAATTTTAGTATCCTTAATGTGGGATAAGTTCACACAGTAGAATACCTCCGTGTGATGGCTTGACTCTCCCCATTTGGGTACATTTTCCAGAAGAATGAATTATCCCCTACCTTTAAGTTAATTCTATAAAGGTGAACAAGATCTATTTTAACCGATTATGTGGTGAGTTTCTCTCCATATGATACACAGCTTATTTATCCGTGTTATAACGACGTTGAAATGACTTTGACTTAATTTTAACATCATCTCAAGGCTGAACAGGCGTTAAGTGACCACTGGGCTGTGGAAAAGAAACTATTAACCAAAAGAAACAAGAGTAAAAAAAAATTCCCTCGTGTGAATATCATATTATTTAAATCGGATTAATTTTAGGGATTTATATCTGAGTCTCCGTCATGGTTGGTTGTCCAGTCGTCTCATTAACCACTGATCCAGCCAAGTGTCTATAAAGAAACCTGTTAGTTGTGTAATTCGTTGTACATTTCATTTACAACAGGTAAAACGAGCCAACAATACTTAACCTAACCCACCTAACCTTGCCTAAATTAGATAATTAGTTTTCTATAATCGCTTAGTTAGGTTCCGTTGGTTATAACTTTAATAAACAATTTCACATCATAGCCTGACACCCACCAGGTAAATGGCAACAGATCCTACAGAAGTACTTAACTGATGTTTTGTTTTTCTTATTAATTTTATACTATATATGTGGGTAACGATGTGTGAAACAAATAAAGAACCTTGAAAAAAATACAAATTAACAACGTTTACACAAATAAGACATTATTGAAAAAGATCGTAATACACTGACAATTTTACTTGAACAAATACATTTTAAACATCGCGCAGTTTAGAGGTATACCTGTAATTATCTAAAATAAAGCCCCGAACAAGTTATATGTAAGTTATAATTTCAGAACTGGATTAGAGATATTTTTTAGGTAAATACATATAAGATGCAATTTCTTTTCTGTGCGAGTGTCTGAAAGAATAAGATTAGGTGTATAGAAAAGATAAGCAATAATTATGATAATATGATAATGATGAATGTATAAATATTGGTTATAGTAAGGCGAGGAATAATGCATTTACTATCTATGTTCTGTTCAATCGTGAATCAAAATATAATTTGACGATTGGCTTAGTTTACCATAAAATATCTGTCATAGAAAATAGCCAAACAAATTCAAGGGTAACTATGTCAACCTCACTAGAGCTAAAATGAAAGGGATATTGAATAATAATCAGGTTTTAACTGAATAACGGTGAATTGGTAAAGAACATTATTCGTCTGATGTTATACTTCATATGTAGATGTGGAGTATAATTTTCAGTCTCATAGGATTACCCGAAGAATTTCCATCCCAGTTTAACCACCCTAACGCTAACCAAACCGAACCTAATCTAACACACTTTAGTACTGACTCACTCTAATGTTGACTCATATTAATAATAACACAGCTAAAGACTCGGTACAGTACATAATGATAAATCTCAAACATAAATAGGTTTTTCTGATGTAAATGATGAAAATTAAAAGATTATGACCTATATTTTTGTCACAACTGAATATATATGGAGATATGACTCACTACCACTAATACCGACAATGGGTGTACAAAGTGGGCAAAATACACCAAGTAAGTCTTTGGCAGCCTGATGTAACATTTCCTTATGTAAAATATGACATAATTATAACAACAAAAAAATATTTAACTGATGGAAGAGCATTAAGTGATTCTCTTCTCGTTTCGGCGTGTTCTCGTACACAACCACTGTAGGTGTGTTTATCCACATGATCATCCTTAACTAATCAGGTCACGGTACTTTGTCACGTGGGAGATCTGCTTATGTCAACTGTTTCATTAACAACCAGGGTGACACGATTTAGCATTTTCCTACTTTATTTAGCACTGTTTCAGTTGATTTAACATTAAATCTAGCATTTCGAGATTTTTAGCACCTTTTGGCATAATGATAATTCATTATAATACCAATTTAGAAATATATAAAGAAAATTCCTCCCAAATGTAAATTATCACTTTTCAGCAAATCTAGCACTTTCATCGAGAATCTAGCAGTTTTCTGCCGGAAAATCTGGTCACCCTGAAAACGACCACAACTCTGCATCATATCCTGTTACCAAAGGCTTCAGTTTATCCTCCTCCGTCGGTTAAAATAAGGTAAACTCATGTAAATTTAGATCATTTTTTACGTTAGAAAAGGATTGCTCAGGTTGCCAAAGGTTTAATTGTTTGTTTATTTTTTGTCTGTGTATTTCACCCCACAATAGCTCTCGTCATCAAAGCCCTGCCCACTGTGTACGATGATTGTGGTTGCCAGTGGTAGTGTGGTAGAGGGGTCATATCTTCATGTGCTTCCCCTCCAAAAAAATAATATATATAATAATAATAATATTCTCTTAAATCAACATTAAATAAATGAGTAATACCTATTTATATCAATGTTTTCTATTCACGTCCTCTATTGAATGTTTACCGACTGTTGCTGACACACTTTAATACACCCTGTAATAGTTCCCCTTGTAGCTATTAATGAGCGATATACTGTAATTCTTCCATCAACGGCTGTAGTCAATGATACATAGAAAATTGATTACAGTACCTGGACTTATGGCATGACTGATACACAATTATGTTCCTGGCAAAGACAACAACAACAGGTGTTTCTGAGTGGCAAGGCTGACAATAATAATAATTACATATAAACTTTAAGTGCATTAAATTATTCAGATTTGAGTTAGTGGTAAAAAAAATGTTCCGAGCAAATGGGTATCTAATTGGGGAGTTAATTTTTAGACTCAAGACAACTATCATACACTAAAACTACAGGATTTTTTGTTTTTATAAGAAGAAACTAAAATATAATCAGACTTATTTATACTGATTTTTAGGATTTTGTTTATTGCACGTCCTAAAGTAATCATTTAGTGCTATCGAGTATTTTTTTTTTTATTCTTCTCATTCTTGTTTGACATTCGTATTCCGACTTTAGGTACAGCTCCTTACTTAAATAAGCTAATAAGGTATCGTATCTTGATTAAATGAACTAATCATGTACACTTTCCTTATAAAATGAGCTAATAAGGAACAACTTCTTATCTAACTGAGTTATTTTCCGTCACTCTCACTCTTAATTCTCAATCCCTCAAAATGATGAAATATAAATTAATCTTATCGAATTCCAAAACAAGAGAGAAAGTGACACCTTTAGCTATAAAACGTCTTCCATCAAGCCTCCAGCTGCCGCCCCGTACATAATTACACTTCTTCACTCATCGCCCCCCGTCTCCCAGGAACAAACCACTGAAGTCACACTTGTCATCACCAACATCCTCAACACCCCTCCAGTCCCTCGCAATTGCATTCGTGTTGTCTGACCTCTGTCCTTTTCATGGCCAGCTTAACCCGAACAACAAATTGGATGACTCCCTCCCCCCCCCCCTCCCCTGCAGAACATAAGGACCACTTTGGCGAGGGTCATCCACCAATTGTGAGTTAAGGAGGAGGTTAAGAGAGGCTGGTGGGATGGTCGAGGCTGGTTGGCTGGCCCACCTGCTGCTGGCTGACCCTGAAGGCTAACAAGGAAGGTCCCCATTAGTGCAGCTCGTTGCAGGAGGTGGTGTGAGTGTTGCTGGGTGTTCGCCCGGCCCAGCAGGACGCACGGTACTCCTGCTCTCTAAATTGCAACATCAATTACTCAGTGAGTTTGATTGACTGTGTACGCACAATCCATTCCCTCTCGTTCTATAGAATGAAACGCAAGAACAGACCCACACCATAAGGTACACAGATAGAAAACACAGTTAGTGTCTGAACAAAGGCAAGAGCAAGCAGACACACAGACAGAGACAAGCACGGACACGACGACTACTGTTGAACTTCCTGGGTGCGTTGTCTGTTTCCTACCAGACTCTCACAAGGGTTTACTCTCTCTTACACGTATATGTCTGTTAATGTATGATGGTATTAGTTCCTTCGTCGGGAATTATCAAGAACAATATAAGACGACGATATCGGTCGTTCAAGAGAGAAAACGAACCAGAGACGGTTGTTAACAAAATATAATCTTTCTATTAAAACAAATACTAAGAGAATACTGATATTTTGTGAATTTTAAAAGCTGTGGTATAAATTTTATAAACAATATATTTCCTTGGAGATCGCATGAATGTTTGTATAAAAAAAACCTACATTGTACTTTTTCTCAATCTCTTTCTCTTTCTCTAACTCTATTTTTCGACTATCTCTCTTTCTTGCTCGATATTCATTCCACTGGTTAATTATATTGACTACACACCTGTATCTACCTGTATTTTGCTCGAATCAGGTTATTCTTGTTTCAGCCAGCTTCTAATTTCCTCACTGACATAATGTTCATATTCATTGGTCTGGTTCTCTGATTATTTTTTGGGTTTCTAGGTCTTTTTTATAATGTGGTTTCTACTGTCCATGTCTGTGATAAGATTTTGTTTTCTAATTCCTTGTTTGTGATTTGTTTGTTTTTTGGTTTTGTGATTAAATTATTTTTCTATAGTTATTTTTAGTTCTTGTTTTTTCTGATTATATATACTTATTAAATTTCTTGTTTAGGTGTTTCTTCACTCTTGTTATTATATTATTAAAAAATCTTGGTACCTTCGTGTTCTCAAATATCTAATTGTATACTACAATGGGATTTAGGTATTTTAAATGATGCTCAATCAACCACTTGTAGTCTGGGAACTCCCTGTGTCAAGTTACACTAACAGGTGTGTGTGTGTGTGTGTTAGTCTACGCTATAAAAACGAATTTGATAGTCTAACAGAGACATCTAGTGGTGTGCTACGTCAACAACGAAGCTCGCAAAGTTTCCCTCCTGGCCACAAAGGTATTGAGTTGTGGGTAATCAGTCATCAAGTAGTCGCTAAAGTTCTAACAGACTACTAGTAAAATGTGAGTCCAATTATAAACTTAAAAAATATATATTATAAGAAACAAACTAATGAGAATTAAAGCAAGATATTAATAAAAAAATAAACTACTTATATTTATGGAACGAAAATAAAGAATTCTGACGAAGGTGAATCATAGTTGATGTACTGAGGTGGAAAAGCCCGCCTAAAACTCGCTATAAATAAACGCTGATAGACAGAACTCATCAGTTGACATAATCCAGTGGAACTCCTGCTAAACTTACCTGAGGAATGACAGTGTTCAGTACCGAGCTGCGGGACAGTACTGTATGGTGAGCTGTGTGACCCATTAGTGTTTAGTGCCGAGCTGCTGTAAAGTGAAGTGTGTGATCCTCTCATCCAGAATACAACTGAGTATACAGTAGGTTGAAATGTTGTGTGATTAACGCTGTTATTGTTTTTATTTATTTGTGTTTAATTTGGATTTTGGTCATTGTGACAAACAGAACCATGAAAAAGGAAAATATTTATTTAAGTTTCTAAAGAATATTTTTCGACTTTTTTAAATTTTAAGACAGTGAAGGGGATGGAAATGATCTCTTTTTCAATGATGTGTTTATTCATTGTCCAGTGATTACGTTTGTAGATCTTAGTACATAAAATTATCTAACCTCAAAACGCTATCAGAGACTTGCTTGAAACACTATACACACAGACACTCTCCTACTTCCCGGGACACACTTTTCTAGCGCAAGTTGTTCCATCTACTCATAAGTTTCACGTTTCCCGGATGAAAAGCGGACCACCACTAACCTATTAACATCAATAAATAAGTAGTCTGCTCTCACACAAGGCTAAAGTGAATTTAGAACTCGATCTTGGGTGGGTGTGTGAGAGTCGGGAAGCTACAGTTGCTGTGTGTGCGTTTCTCCCTTTACGGCTGCTTGGCTGAGAAGAAAACACAAAAAGTGTCTCATATCCAGGCACTTTCACATATTGCGAGAGGACCGCCTTACTCGCACCAGTCTCATGCGTTATTTCCTCTGCTTCAGGAGTTTTAATTAGACTGTATTACCTTCCTTACTTGTGTGGGGTTGTGTCTCATCCATTATCCGTGTGTGTGTGTGTGTGTGTGTGTGTGTGTCCCTCCTCTCAATGTTCTTGTATATTCTATTGCTAATTTTAGTGTCTTAGTAATACACTATATACAGGTATTCTGTATAGCCACTACTGCAGGTCATTTTGGAGATGATGATTTAACTTAAGATGATGAACAAGTCTGATGGCAGACATATAGAGGAGTGTGGCAGACATATTGGGGAGTGTGGCAGACATATTGGGGAGTGTGGCAGACATATACAACAGTGTGGCAGACATATACAGCAGTGTGGCAGATATATACAACAGTGTGGCAGAATATTACAGTGTGGCAGATATATACAACAGTGTGGCAGATATATACAGCAGTGTGGCAGATATATACAACAGTGTGGCAGACATATTATAGGGAATACTATAACTTCATCGATAAAAGATAATACTGATATAATGATATATTAGTTGATATAATGAAAAGATAAATAATAATATAACCAATTGCTTCATGTCTCGGGTATAACGAGAAGCAAGAATGATGATTACAAAGGACAAATATTTCTCAGGGGACATTACAAGACAATATTAATAGTGTAGCAAAAAAAAACATAACGGGAAGAAATATTTAATGTATAAAGTGTGTTTTATAATAAGTATCGTCGACGTCATTTAAGTGAAGTTGAAAACACTTAAAAGCTTCAGCAATTATCATAAATTTACACAAATAAACATAATAAATATTTATAATTATTATGTACTATAGGTTAAAGGGACTTATTTAATATAATATAGATAGATAATTTGCTCTAGTGATTTATAATTATCTTTGTGTTTGTGTAGCTGCTTGTCCACAGTCCCTTTTCATTTAATAGAAAACTTTTCGTGAATAGGTACGTTGATCTTAGTTGATAAACACTTAAAAAAGAACATTTACTAAAGATACAATATTTAAATAGAAAAAAAAATCATGGTTAACATTATTTTGTACAATCAACCCTGAGGTGTACAACGTCTGTATTCATCCGCCGTCAATATGTGGCGCTATAATAGTTACCCGCTGCAGCATCACAAGTCTTCTCCGCGCTTGTTTTTGCTGCTTTCATTTGGTTAAGGAACACAAAACATCTTAGTCAATATATGAATGGTCCTTGTTTGCTCTCTGTGGTCGCCGCCATCTTGCAGTCTTCTCCCTCTTGGATAGACACAACACAAATTACAAGAACCAACACTTATTCTAGATGCCACTGGAGTTCTGTACTCTTAGAACTGAAGAAACGGGCGGCATCTGTACCCATCTGAGAGCTGCTCGAAGTCTGTGGCGATTGAAACCACGGACTGTTAGATGGAGAAGGGGTGTAGGTCCAGCAACCTTCTCCAGACACGCTCTGAGGCACACTGTTGGACCATCCTAAAGTAGTTGTTGCTACAGACTGTCCTTGTAAGCTCTCCTGCATTCGTGTCTGCATGGGTTGAGAGACTGAGATGTACTGGGTGATGGGAGACGTCGAATGTGGCCACTGCGACTCAGGTAAGCTTCCTCGGTGTCTCGTACAAGCACTGTTCGTCGGCCTCACATTCACGGGTAAAGAGATCGGTTGTTGAAGGACCGCAGGTTGCTGAAACATTCGATACTGTCGCTCATGATTCGGGTGCTGCTGCTGGTGATTCGGGTGTTGCTGTTGAGGATTCTGTGGTTGCTGTTGGGGGTTCTGGTGCCACTGTTGGGGATTCTGGTGTTGCTGTTGGAGATTTTGGAACTGCTGTTGGGGATTCTTTTGCTGTTGTTGGTGATTCTGAAACTGCTGTTGGTGATCCTGGAACTGCTGTTGGTGATTCTGGTGCTGCTGTTGGAGATTCTGGTGCTGCTGTTGGAGATTTTGGAACTGCTGTTGAGGATTCTGAAGCTGCTGTTGGGGATTCTGAAGCTGCTGTTGGGGATTCTGGTGTTGCTGTTGGAGATTTTGGAACTGCTGTTGAGGATTCGTGTGCTGTTGTTGGTGATTCTGAAGCTTCTGTTGGTAATTCTGAAGCTGCTGTTGGGGATTCTGAAGCTGCTGTTGGGGATTCTGAAGCTGCTGTTGGGGGTTCTGGTGTTGCTGTTGGGGATTCTGAACCTGCTGTTGGGGATTCTGAAGCTGCTGTTGGGGATTCTGAAGCTGCTGTTGGGAATTCTGGTGTTGCTGTTGGAGATTTTGGAACTGCTGTTGAGGATTCTTGTGCTGTTGTTGGTGATTCTGAAGCTGCTGTTGGTAATTCTGAACCTGCTGTTGGTAATTCTGAACCTGCTGTTGGGGATTCTGAAGCTGCTGTTGGGGATTCTGAAGCTGCTGTTGGGGATTCTGGTGTTGCTGTTGGGGATTCTGAACCTGTTGTTGGGGATTCTGAAGCTGCTGTTGGGGATTCTGGTGTTGCTGTTGGGGATTCTGAACCTGCTGTTGGGGATTCTGGTGTTGCTGTTGGTGATTCTGAACCTGCTGTTGAGGATTCTTGTGCTGTTGTTGGTGATTCTGGTGCTGCTGTTGGAGATTTTGGAACTGCTGTTGGGGATTCTGAAGCTGCTGTTGGGGATTCTGAACCTTCTGTTGGGGATTCTGAACCTGCTGTTGGTGATTCTGAACCTGCTGTTGGTGATTCTGAAGCTGCTGTTGGTGATTTTGAAGCTGGTGTTGGTGATTCTCTGCAGGGTGTACACTTGAAGATGACAGCTGACAGTGTTGGAGTAAATCTTCCACAATCTGAGAACTCTGTTGGTTGGGTAGGGACCATCGGCGTATCTCCATTTGTTGTCTTAGGCGTTGGTGTTGAGAAAAGTGTGGATAGTACTGTGGTTGGTTTCGGTAAGGCTGTGTGGAAGGCTGGATAGGTTGTGGAGTGTTCGGAATGGAAGGCTGGATAGGTTGTGGAGTGTTCGGAATGGAAGGCTGGATGGATTGTGGAGTGTTCGGAATGGAAGGCTGGATGGATTGTGGAGTGTTCGGAGTGGAAGGCTGGATAGGTTGTGGAGTGTTCGGAATGGAAGGCTGGATGGATTGTGGAGTGTTCGGAATGGAAGGCTGGATGGGTTGTGGAGTGTTCGGAATGGAAGGCTGGATGGGTTGTGGAGTGTTTGGAGTGGAAGGCTGGATGGGTTGTGGAGTGTTTAGAGTGGAAGGCTGGATGGGTTGTGGAGTGTTCTTCATATTGTTGTTGAAATCTAGTACTTGATTTGCGTCTAGACTTTGGCATCTAAGAGACTTCTTGATCAGGTTCTTCCTAAGTGAAGCTGAAAATATAGAGTTCCTTATTTAGTTGTTATTTGGCTGTTTGGGATGTCACACTTTCTCATTTTTGATAATGTGAAATACTTAGAAGCTGAAAACTAAACCAAATGTATATAGTGTATGTCAGTACTGGCTTTGAGTGGTCGTTTTAAGTGTTTATATTGACGTTTTGTAAATTACTGTTGTGTTCAGAGCTACAGAGGAAAAGTTTACTTGTAAATAAATGTTGTTGTATGACACCGACTTGACATACTGACCTCTGTCCACTTTTAACTATTAGACCAAAAAAGCTATAATGTCTGCAGGTTTTGTCTACCTGTCAGGTTGAATTAGACAAACAACACCTTACCAGACGGCTTGTGATGATGACTATTAATAAGGCCAGTAAAAGACATAATTGTACTATTAACAAGTGTCATGAGCCATAATGTTTTGAAGGTCGGCTTAAAGTACATCTTATTCCTATTGATCTGAGTTGTCAACAAGTCAATTTAGGAACTTAATATTGAATATCAGTATATAACTAAATTGGTTGCTCATCTTTTTTTTCTTTTTTTTTTACCTGGATCAGCCCACCTGGGCACAGGTTAATGACCCATATCAAAGCCTGGGGGGAGTGGGGGAGGGGGAGAAAGTATACTACTACTAATAATAATAATAATGTCATATTGTTTCACACAGAAAGTGGTACGATACATATTTTTTTACCGTGTGTAACACTCGGTAAAAAAAAAGTATCTTTACAATTCTTGTGCTCATGAGGCATACTGTTATTCACCAATCATGATGCAACGAACTACTTTTAGTTTCAAATTCATCGGACCACTCCTGAAAGATACTTTTTAGCGAGTTTCTCTACAGCACCAATCAAGACCTATTAAAACTCTGACTGTTACAAGGTACCTGTTGACTTCCTTGAACGTCCTTCAAGCTAAATCCCTTCTAAGATGGTGCTGATAGAGAGTTCCCCCTGTAAACTACCTTAGTGGTTTACCTGTTATACCAGGGTAGTCCTGAGAGGTCCCCTGGCTGGTAAATTGGTAGTGCCTCCAGTCGTCGTCAGGTTCCTTGGACAGAAGCCTTACTGACGGCGACTTCTTAAGGGCCATCCCGAAGCACTGTTTTGGGTCCTCCAAGCTCTTACGGCCTGGGAGACCTGCAGATAAACAAGGTAACCAAGAATATATCATCAGATGTACTTGATCAAACAGTCAATCAGGAAAGGCGTTCTCTGGGTTCCTAAGCCCAGCTGAAAATTACTGTTGTCACTATTCATGGTTACTCACTCCTGTACTTATAGAAGAGGTAATCAGTCACTCACCCCTGTATTCCCGATAGGCGTAGAACAGAGCCTGGTGTCTCTCTCTGTCGAAAGTGGCCCGACCTGCATGAAGCCACAAGACCCTGAAAGAAGACTCTTCCTTCTTCACCCACTGCAGGAGGTGGGTGTAGTTTCGATCCTCGAGATATTGAAGCAGGAAGTTCCTCACACTGGTCTTCTCAGGCGAGTCCATGCCCGTGTACTTAAGTTTTACCAAAGTAGGAATAATAGAGTCGTTTGTAGTTTGTTCTGTGAAAGTGAGATCATCATTAGTCTCTATATTTGTCTGGTTTTCGGGATTTTAATTTAGTCTCTCTCGTTCTTATATATATATGAGAAAATGAGATAACTCAGTCTCTTTTTTATCTTCTTAGCGGAACTAGAGTAAGGATTAGTATTATTTTCTGCGGTGGTGCGTCTGGATTTTTTTTTCCTCTCGTAAGTGGGATAAGTTTAATATATTATTGTTTTTTTACAGATATAAACTTAATCTAGTTTGTTTTACTAAATAGAGATGAAGAGATTAGCGTATTTTTTTTTTTTTTTTGGCTATTATCATTAGTAATATTATTTTTCTTTGCGTCTGGGATGATTATGATGAAGGATTGATACAGGCTGTCCCACATATAATGACACCATATGAATAGGCTATATAATATACTGTGGCACCTGACCTATACTGTACACCTTGCTTGGCTATACCGCACACTTGAAATATTTACATTATTTCCATAAGTTACAGTAATAAAGATTTTAACATGAACATTGTGGCTTGATACTTTTAAAACTTAATTTGTAAATGCTTGGGAGACTCGGCAAACTTCATGTTTTTATGCAACAAGTTTAATAGTTCCTTTGTGAATGTGTATTTATTGTTATCTGTGTTTGTTACCTGTTACTAAATTTGTACCTGCACTTAAACTTGTATACCTGTACCTAAACTTGTACCTGTACCTGTCTTTCACTATGATTTTTCGTTCTATTAAGTATTTATCTATGAAAATTATTATTATTATTATTATTATTATTATTATTATTATTATTATTACTACTGCGCATATAACGTTTCTTTAGTGTGTAAGAGCAAGAGGCCGTAATGGAGCAGTTCTTAAGGAGCAAAGTTAATGGCGTAATTATAACAAGGAGAGAGAATAAGAAAGCTGAGGCAGGCGAGAGTGAAGCACCATTAAGTCGTGTGTGAGCTTCCGGTTTTATTTCAAATGTAAAGTTAAGTAGGTCGAGAGGCTTTTAATTAACCTGCCGATATTCTTAACCTTTTTTATTATTTTTTTATCATTTTGTAAAGCTTAAGTTAACTATTATCTTGTCTGACAAAGCGCTTGGTAAAAGTCACGTTAAAAATTTACCGTATTGCCATAGTAACGATTTCAGCAATGATATCACAAAGGGTGTTTAGGGGTTAAAGAAAACGGCAACATGAGACATTCTATAGCGGTGACTACAGTAACACAGTCAGTCACTAGTTGTATATTTATATACTTCTGGCCTAATAGACGAAGGTAAATTATAAAGTAAAATTATATAAATGAGTAGATTAATATATAAAAAAGGGGTTATTGAAATAGATTAAGAAAGACATTAGGGTAGATTATAGAGATAGGAAAATTATACAAGAACATTATAGATACGAAGATAACTCAAATAAGATCATTAACCAATCGTATGACTTACAAGTAGTTGCCATATAGAGCCAAGTGTCTGTGTCAGAAAACAAAGAGAAAGAGAAGTAATGAAAAGGAAGAAGAGAATGAGGAACAGGAGGAGGAGAAAGAGGAGGAAGAGGAGGAGGAGGAGGAGGAAGGAAAACAAAGCCACTAGAATGGTTTCATCCAGCTAAGTAGGTTGCTCAATAACTGTCATGGTTTATTCTCCTAAATAACTCCTCCACTCGACAATAAAGTCTTGACGTCTAAATAACTCCAACTTTTAATAACAAGTCACTAAATAACTACAGTCGTTGATAACAAGTCACTAAATAACTACAGTCATTTAATAACAAGTCAATAAATAACTACAGTCGTTGATAACAAGTCACTAAATAACTCCAGTCCCCATAATACGTCAGATATTATCTCCAGTACCTAGCAAACAAAGTCACTAAAACCTCCAGTAATAAAAACGAGAGTCACACGATAACTCCGGCACACAATGTAAAGACCTCCAATGTCACTGCCATGAAGACGACTACAACTATTTGGTTTTTAATTTGCCCTCCAGCCTTCCCTTGTAGCCATACCTTCGCAGTCATATTTCCCGCCTCTGCTGACGGCTGTGTAATAATATTTCAGTGTGATTCTGATCTTTAAAGATGTTAAGTTTTTGCATAATGTAGTTTTACTGATACGTAATTTGTCTTAGTATGCCTTATTGTGGGTAAAAATAAGTATATATTAAATGCGTCCTTCAGAAAGCATGAATTTGGGACCAGAGTTTAAGAGTTACTTCATGTATAAGATTTCTAATAAACTTCCTACGTGCTCATGTTTGAAATAATGAATGTATGTATCTTTAAATAATTTAGTTAAATCTCTTTCTCGACATAAACGGTCATCCCAACGATTGTGAATAAACTCATTTTGAGATACATCATTACTTCAGGACGAACTCGAACAGATTTGCAACAGCCAATCAGCTGTAACTCTTGAGGGGGCGGGGCATCTATTCTCGGCTAGGAAAAAACGCACTGTAGTGTTAGTGATCAGTTACGAGTGAATCTTTAAAAGTTTCCTTGAACTGTTCCAGGTAGTTGCTGGCTATGTATACTGTATGCCCCTCTGGCTCGGACACTCAGGGTCCATATAGACAATGTACTCTAAGGTCAAAATGGCTCCTCGTCACCAGTTGGTGTTGGCATTGCTGGCCAGGTGTCTCCTTAACCACCACACTAAACTTGCGAACCACCGTTGACTGTCTGACTGACTAGTTACTCGTGTACCAGACCCCTGTCGGGTGACACAATTATACTGTGAGAGTAACCGTGTGTTGGAGCTGTACTTGTGTGTGTTGGAGCTGTGATGAAGGTGTACGGGGTGACGGGTTCTCCATCCCCCGGCCACATGCCCCAACACCATAGCTCTACCCCCCAAACCTGCTTCTCATCCGAACAAGATCTGCCCTGGACGTCTCATCTGGCCTCGGGCATTCACCCCATGCCCCGACGATGATATCCCTGGACAACTTGACCTGCCAGTCAGTAACATCTCCGGGCCAACATGACCAACTTGTGTCTCCAGCTGGTTAGTGACCTCACCTCCAACTTGTAGTGGGGATTATTGCCCTTGTATATACTTTATTGTGTGTTGGGGGGGGGGGGGTAATGGTAAGCATGTTCCTTATCTGTTATCTTGATACTAGAAAATCATCGTATTTAAGGAATTCCGACTCACTTCACACCGGATTATTTGCGTAAGTGTTTGTTACGTACGAGGAGGTGAATCACGGAGAGCCTTGATCAAACTTGAAATACAATGTTGTTTCTCTTATCACTTAAGGTTCGCTATCACGTCACAAAGCACCTCAGATAAATCCCTTTACGGCAGGAAAACGTGAGTTACACAACATGCGTAATATGGCGCATCATTAGCCTGCTATCTAATCATACAGTATAATGCCATGTAAATCGTTCTCGGGGCCCAGTATTATTGGTATGGCGGGTAGGGGGAAGGGGACAGGGTTAAGGGATCGATAACGAAACTTGCTGGAGGTGTGTGGTGTAATCAGTCCATGTGTAGTCCCTCAGTACAGTAAGAATAGATGATATTAATGGATTTAGTTAACACTGTATAGTAAATGATGTGATTTATCTTAACTATATGTGTAATGAGTCTTAATTATATAGGGTTACGGTACATACAGTTGCCAGATAAGTGAGTGTCTGACTACTGCTTCGCTACCACTTGTCTCGGGTTCAGAGGTTCGAACTAGTGGCCGGGTGTTTTACGCGGAACATTTCCCGATTGTACGTATTGACACCAGGAATAAGTAACTGGTCGCCGTTTAAAAAGAGAGAAGATTACTGTCTCTACTTGGGCTGTTACAATCTCCTGTCCCTCTATTTCTCCATTCATCTAGAGTTCTGACTTCAACCTTGGAGGACAGTCTAACCTAGTGTATAGCTGTTTATATTTTCTACGTGGAGAGGGTCGATAATATCCAAGGTCATAGGTAGGTCAAAGGTTAAAAGTCTTGTCCAAAGCATAATTGTTATTTTTGGACCAATACATTCAGTTATGTGTTTAAGTTTGCGGTCACAGTTGAAGGTTCAAATAAAAAAAATAATTGTTTGTATTAATTAATTAATAGAAGACTATATTTATACGCTTCAGTGACCCTTTTCCAGATCTGTATTTAAATTTTTTTTCCCCTCACGGTTTCAATCATTTTTCTCTGATTTCCGTTGTTTCAGTATTATCAGTCTTTATTTTCGTTATCTGCCTTCAAACGGAAAAATCGGTTTTCCTCCACGACTTTTTCCCTTTTTGGAGAAATTCCATTTTTCGGGGGCGAGTCAAACTATCCCTTGTATAATGGTATACATGTTGTCCGTGTGTTAGGGCACTGTTACTCTGAACACATTTGTGGTCCTCTGGCGGATCAGGTCTTCAGTGTATGTTTGTGTCAAGCTGCACGTATTTGGACTTGCTGTGTCATCTAGGTGTGTGCAAGTCTAACCTAACCTAACCTGCTCTAGCCAGGAGCGTAACTTCCATTTCTTCACAGACCTATTACATGAAATTTCACTTACATATTATCATCATTATCCGAGTGTAGAGAACCTTCATATCCGGTCCAGCTCCTCCCTCTTCCCTCCTTCTCCTTCCCTCTTCCTTCCTTCCTCTTCCATCCTTCGGGCCTATGTTTTCTGTAACTAAGGAGTAATTCCCCAGTGGTCAAACGAAAAATTAACTTTGACTTGGATAATAAGTGCTCAGTGTGGTTCGGTTGTGGTGCAGGGGTCACGTCCTACTCCTACTAACTCGTACTCGGGACGTGGCGGAGTATACTCACGTCTCCTGGCCGCTACTCTTTCGGTGAAGTTCAGATTTGTTCAGGTTTATTGGGTACGAGTTCCCGATTTTATGTGTGTGTGTGACTGCGTGTGTTTGTGTGTAAGTGCGTGCGTGTGAGCGTGTGCATGCGTGTGTGGAAGAGTATCATTATGTCTTGAATAATAATCATATTTTTCTTCCACTTCCAAATGTTACAATCCGCGCTTTAATTTACCCTCGCCATGTGGTGTGAACCCGTGGAGTATTGACTCTTGAATCTGAAGCATTCACGAGCGAGGGAGAGAGGGAGGTCGGGGGAGGACAGGAGCCGGTGTGTGAGTGGGTGGCGGGGTAATACCGGGGTTGAGGAGGGTCAGGATGTTGGGGGGCTAGAGGGGTGGGGGAGAATTATGCAGTTACTTGTGCAGTTACAACGCAGGATACATTAACCAAGGATATAAATACGTAGGACAAACACAAAGTATGAGAAGAAACCTAAGCAACTGGGTCTCTACAATTGGTGTGTTCGACGGGGTTGCATTTATGACCCAATGAATACGGGATGGATAACCATTTAGTTATCAAACACAATTATTTAAATAACAATGTCATAAAAATAATACATCAGCGTGCAGGAGTCTCACCTGTATTTGGTGTTTTTTATTGAGTTTTAATACAGATTATTATATGTCTGTTGTCTACTGGACCATGAGGTGAGGTGACGTCTGGAGAAGGGGTGTTACCGCCGGGCACAGTATGACAGGGCATTTATTAGGCGGACATTCATACATAGGACCAGTCAAATAACACACACATGATGGTAGTATGTTATGTGGTGTAATTGCCGACCGACACTTCGGCCATAGGGAAGGGTTAAGCTCCAACCTCATGTAAGGATTCTCCCCTCCAATTTCTGCCATGTTTTAGCTAGACTCATATATTTCCAAAGACTTATAGTTCCTTTCATACTTATATAAAGCTAACCTTATGGATGTCATAGATTCCTTATGCATGCCACAATGTTTCCCTCTAATTGAGTGCATGTGAAAGCCACTCAATAAATAAGAGGCATAAGAGATTGTAAAGAATGTGAGCAATAATGTGGAGCTTTATTATGTGTGTGGGTGGTGGTGGTGGTGGGTGGTGGTGGTAGTGATGGTGGTGGTAGTGATGCTGGTGGTAGTGATAGTGCTGGTGGTAGTGATGGTGGTGGTGATGGTGGTGGTGGTAATGATGCTGGTGGTGGTGGTAGTGATGCTGTTGGTAGTGATGGTGGTGGTGGTGATGGTGGTGGTGGTGATGGTGGTGGTGGTGGTTGTAGTGGTGGTGGTGGTGGTAGTGATAGTGCTGGTGGTGGTGATGGTGGTGGTGATGGTGGTAGTGATAGGGCTGGTGGTAGTGATGGTGGTGGTGATGGTGGTGGTGGTAGTGATAGGGCTGGTGGTAGTGATGGTGGTGGTGATGGTGGTGGTGGTGATGATGATGGTGGTGGTGATGATGATGGTGGTGGTGATGATGATGGTGGTGGTGATGATGATGGTGGTGATGGTGGTGATGATGGTGATGGTGATGATGGTGGTGGTGATGATGGTGGTGGTGGTGTTGGTGATGGTGGTGGTGATGATGGTGGTGGTGATGATGATGGTGGTGGTGGTGATGATGGTGATGGTGGTGGTGGTGTTGGTGGTGGTGATGATGGTGGTGATGGTAATGATGATGATGATGGTGGTGGTGGTGGTGATCACTGCGGGAACGTTAACCTCTTAACTCAGTGTCGTCATGAGTCATTCATACAGATCGTGAACAGTGTATTAGTTGATAAGATAACACAAATATTATTGCATTGCCTTGAAGGTGAGCTTAGAAATAACACATCATGTCATTTAATCTATCAAATAATATAATATTGTATTCTAGCATACAACAAACTCATACAAATAACGTTTCTCCCCATACAACGGCACACATCGTCATGCCTCAGGCAATGCCGAAAGTTAACAAGAAGTGTTGTATGTCCACATAATACAACGGACAATAGCATGTTATTGGTGTTTAAACAGACACCAGAAAGTATAAATTATCTGCATTCACATAATGATGATTGTTTACTGTGCCCGGCGCTGACACCTCTAGCCTCTTCTCCGGACGTCACATCACCTGGTAATACAGTCATTGAACCTCTATTTATTAATCTATGTGAAACTAAAAAACAAAAGGAAAAAACAAATACAGGTGTAACTCCTACACACGGAGGTATCATTTTCACAGTACTGTAATCAGACGAAGAGACCCTCGCCCCTCCCGCTATCACCCCTGGGGTAGGTGACAGTTGCTTAGGTTTCAGCAGCAGGAGGAGGGAGAAACATGGAGGAACACAGAATGACTGATGTGTGTGTGTGTGACTTGGGGGAGGGGGGGAATTGTCGTATTATCACATTGATATTGAAACAGTTTTTATTTAGTCAGAAAAATACAGATACAGAGTAGATGATAATAATAATATTAACATGACTGATCCAGTCTCTTCAAGACACCTGATATGTACTGTACATTTATCTCAAGGAATTATTATGTAACATTTAGTATCATCTGGAATAGTACACATAGCATGGTGATAGTAAGAACGTATGAGAATGTTACCACGACTACCATTTCGTTATTTATTTATTTTTTTTTTTATGCTTTTACCTTTATATTATAAGTATATACAGTACATATCTTACAGTGGAGTTGATATACATTAATATGATAAGTAAGGGAAGCAGTACAACATGGTCTGTATTAAGGTGAAACAAGGGGACAGAGACAGTGAGGACCATGCCATGACGGTAAATATATAATTACACTGGTCGACAAACTTTGGGCTTCGGAGTTGAATGGTTTTCCCTTTATGGATTTTGGGACCCTGAAAATGATTATAACCATAAAAACAGTTGATTGACAAAGTTCCAAAAAATTTAATATTCACATTTTGTATTCAAGTACTGGGGGCATGATGAAGACTGGGGCGAAATCCTTTTGACAGTCACGAAACTTACACACACTAACATTTTCAGCTGGCATATAGATTACTATCGTCTGCAAATAAGTTGTATTTTACGAGTGATCTGGAGTGGACTATATCATTTATGTACAACAAAATCAGTACAGGACCGAGAATGGTGCCTTGAGGGACGCCTCTTACTCGTATCTCGTAAATTCTGTACAGTATATATGCATGTGGTAACACATTCTACTCGCAATTTGTGTTTTGTCTTATGTGTTTATATCCTTGCTTAATATATATCCTGCTTTGTATCTGCACAGGTAACTAGTTAACCCCCTCCCACCCCTCTAGCTCCTCTTCACTCTAACCCACCCAAACCCTCGTATTACTCCGCCACCTACACACACTCACCAGCCCCAGTCAATCCCTCGGCCTCCGTCTCCTGCTCATTAGTGCTTATGTCTGATCAGAACCCAATCCAAGCTAGTATACATGTAGCCAATGCCACCCCTTACTGGCGGTAAACTCAACAGACGTAGACTCGTAGTCAAGCAAGAGCATGAAAGCCAGTTCATAGACTTCATCTATGACTGGTACAAGGATTACAAGTCTGACAGTTATCAAAGTCCCCATGATGATCTTGTAGATCGAACTTACGCATTCTTCACCAACAATGCCTCTCCCCCAAAACGGAGAAAACATGACCACCATCATGAGAACAGTCCACAGCAGTGCTCTGATGATCCAAAACTGAAAAACAACCTCGAGGCTAAGGTCAGGAGGATGGGTAACTTGGGTAAGGGTTACAAACAAATTAGAAAACCCCAAATGCTAAAATTGTATCAATCCTCAGACAAAATGCATGGGAAACATACGTCAACAGCCTGCCCCCCCCCCCCCCTCCGTAAACCCTAAAAAGACAAACAAAATCAGAGGTAAAAATTAGTAGACACGTGTACCATCCATATACTGAGTGGGAGCTTGACGCCGCCCTCGCCAGGGGTACATCCACTACTCCTGGTGAGGACGGAGTCACCTGCAACATCGTTAGAATCTTAAGGCGTGTGCCGGGCAATCCATGATCGACATTGTACAATGAGTCATGCCGAGGGCCAACTTCACTCAGGGTAAGAGTGTACATAACTGCATCATCACACTTTTAACTGTACATGGTGATGAAAGGCACAGATACACCTCATTTCTTGACCTAAGAGCTGCATTTGATATTGCCAATAGGCAACATATATTGTAAGAACTAGTCAAAATGGATATAGGAGGTAGGCTGTTACACTGGATAAGTGGTTACCTCACCACCAGGGGGGCTGCTGCACTGTTTCAGGGTTACAAAAGAAGTTAAAGATACGCAACTTGGCACCCCCAAGGTGGAGTACTTAGTCCCACTTTGATCAATGTTCTTATGAATGCATTATAAAATTCAATACCAGACAAACCCAGCAATGTCACAATCAACTATTCTGATGATATTCTATACATACTAAAACTCATCGTGAAATACAAACCACCCTGAACCATGTACGCGCAGCCTGGGAGAACCTCGGTCTTATTATCTCCACTGAGAAAACTAAGGTGTTCAACAAACAAGCTGGTAACCGCAGCGCGGCCCCGCCAAGTTCAAGATAGGTAACAACACTATTGACAAGTCACTTTTAGATATGCTTGGTGTCTCTGTCACTTGTACGTTACCTGCCATACAACAGGTTCAACCCATCCTGCTTAAACTATCTTTTGGCTGTAGTAAGAGAGCGACTCATTGGATAGATCTTATAACTAAACTTGTCTCATTTCTCGCCGAGTTTTTCATTCGTTAAAAAGAAAGAATTATATTTAAAAAAAGAAGTGTTGAAATTAATAAAGGACGAAACTGTCTCATATTCATTGGCATTAAATGAGGAAGTGGCTATTAATTGTTTACAAGAAGAAGAAGAAGAAGAGAAGGAAGAACAACAAGAAAAAGAATAGAAGAGGACGAAGAGGAAGAGTAAAAAAGAAAAGAAAAAAGATGAGGAAGAACAGGAAGAGTAAATAGAAAGAAAAAAGAGAAGGAATAGGAAGAGGAATAGGAAGAAACATAGGTGGCTCCAGGGAACACACACCTACTGTACACTTGGCCTCCTGTTAATGTTATGGACGGTGTGATGGACAGTGATGATGTACTGGAGGGCGGAATGGTGATGGAAAAGTGATGGAAGGGTGATGGGAGAGTGATGGAAGGGTGATGGGAGAGCGATGGTGTGGTGACGGATGGAAAGGCGATGGGAGGGTAATGGGAGGGAGATGGGAGATTGATGGTGTGGTGAGGGATGGAAAGGTGATGGAAGGGTGATGATAGTAGGGTTATGGAAGGGTGAGAAAGGGAAACATGATGGTGGGGGGGGGGGAGATGGTTCGTTGGGGGATAAATGGAAAGGAATGGGAGGGTGATAGTAAAGTAATTGATAGAGAGACGAGAGAGGGGAGGGGAGGGGAGGATGATGCAATGCTGATTGGAAAACGAAGTTGGACTGCAGGATGGAAGGGTAACAGAAGGGTGAATGGAAGGGGAGTAATGATGCAGTGAGAAAGAGGGGAGGAGGCGGCAGAAGGGAGAATGAAGAGATAATGAAAGAGAAAAAGAGATGATAAGGATAATGGACACTCAAACGTTTAGTGGTTGACTGAGTTTAGGACTTGTCTCAACCCTTAATTAATACTTCCAGAAGGACAACATCCAAGACTGTCTTTACCCCACAGCAGATAACAAGAGTGACTGGCTTTACTCAGAAAGACACTCAGCATTTACTCAGAGCTGTGACTTGTTAAAATGAGAGTCAGTTTACCATATTTTTATCTATGTTCGCTGCAATGACTTCCTCGTTGCACTGTGTGTGTGTGTGTTGGCTCCTTGCAACAGGTGGGGCGGGAAAAGATGGATCACTGACGAAATGTAAACATAAATCGTTCTTCCTCTGTGGCTGAAGGAATGACACCTTTATCAGCGTCGATTATAACTTTAAAATGAAACTGAGGCAAAGAGAGAAGACCACTGACTTACCGCTATAAATTATGCTGAGGAAGTTAATGTTTCCAAGCCGAATCTGTCGCACTAACAAGCTGAACGTGAGTCGATTTTAAACAATTTGGTTGCCTGTTATCTTGGCGTGCCTCCGTATTGCTCAACAGACAGCTGTTATCAGGGCCTTACAAGTGCTATCTGTGAAAAAATAAGATAATTAGTGAGTTTTTATACATTATTATATCGGTTTTTCACATAAAGTAATCAGTTAACGTTATCATCACCTCTTATCATTAATATTCTTATTATATTGTAATTGACAATGTTATCACTCATTATGTAAAAAAAAAAGCGACAATAAGAAAAAGGGAGAGACGCTATACTACCGACTAAAATCTCGTTAAACCATGGAATATATTTTTTGTTTACTTCACCGACTTATCAAGGCATCTCTGTTAATGGGAGCGCACCAGTCGACCACTTCAAGAACGACCAATCCGTTTCATCCAGTACACCCAATGTAGTGAAATTAACCAAGTCTTCACCTACACTTCTGACGACATAATACACCTACACAGATAACACAGTACACAGCGCCATCTCATCTTTCTTACCTCCTTGACTGTAGTATCTCCAGTTCTCAATCTGGTGTACATCCACTGACGAGATATTACACCTCACCAATACAGACACACCCACAGACTGACACAAGGACATTGATGTTATTCACGAGACAGTCACGGTGTGAATGTTAACCTCTGATCATCCTTCAAGCCACAACTTTCTAGATAAGGTGAACGATTAGATAATTATCACGTCGTTGTGTTGTTATCTGGTGCTTAGGGAGAATACGTGGGATTAAGGGTTAACTTATTAGATCATTCGCTCCTGTGCAGTTCTTTACTGAGTGTTAAGGGGGCGGTACAGTATTTACTTATCTATAAGCTGTACTGAAAACTAAGACGTGCGTCAGTTTTTCGAGTGACGGTTGCCAGTTTCTGCTATTTTTTCTATTTTTTTCTAGTTTAATTTGAGCTGATGTCGCTAACATTATAGTATTAAGGAGGTGGTGTTCCTACTTTCGTTTAGGACAGAAATTTTAAGTTTTTCTTTATTACATTTCCAAAATTAGTTTGAGTGCATGCCCCTGAACTTATACATCAGTCTAAGTTACCTTAATTTGAGATAGATGAATTTTATGGTAAATTTAAATTTCCTTAAAACTAGTTGATAAAGATGGGACGAAATATTCCTCTCTCTAAATATTTTCACATTTTACCTCTTTCACTATCCTTCAAGGCTATATTGCTAAATAGGTCTTTATTTCTCGCAAAACGTCTCAAGTGGCAACTAAGTTATTAAATGGAGATACCTGGTGACGTCAGAGGTTACGTGTGTAGGATTATAATAACGGGTATGTTTGTGGTAACCAGAGGCGTAATGGTCACCATGCTCGCCTCGCAGGGTGAAACTATGGGCAAGTTTCCTTAGGCCATTTGCCTCTGTCTACCCAGCAGTAATTGGGGACCTGGATGTTAATCGATTTTCGGATCGTGTTCCGGAGTTATGGTTAACCAGTGCAGTTGGTGAGTTGTCCGGTCTTGTTGAATTATTTCTTGACACTGGGTCACGCAGCTCGTTAACTTAGGGTGTGGTTGTTGTGTTGGCGACAGCTTCAACACCTTAAACAAATTCACTCCTATGTGGGCCTAGGGCCGGTCATCCTCGGACACGAGGGGCAACCATTATGTATGTGTGTGTGTGTGTGTGTGTAGAACTAAACTGACCTAACCTAACCTAAACCTAAATCTGGTAAAAATTAGTTATGTTAAGAGGGGGAAGAAAGTCTTAAATTAAATAAAGTACAGTTTACTACAATGAGCTAGTAACAATAAGAACACAAACATTCTTAGTAACAGAGGCCGCTGCGTGGTATGTACAGTATGAGTCAGACAGTTGCACCTAAAACGCGCGACGTATAAACATTACCGATGATTATATGTGGAGGTCATATCCGTCCTCGTTACGTAACCCATAATCCCTACTATAACAAAAATAATAATCCCCATCACCTCACAAGGACAAGGTAATGTATTACTCAGTAAAACCTTGACGATCTGCTCACACAACCTAAAGGTGCGTCCACACGAGCGTACATTTTGTCGTCAACATGTGGTCGACAAGTGGAAATGAGGCACAGGGTTCCGACTCTGGTAGGGTGTGGCCGCGTGCACTAGACCGGCGTTTCTTCTTGTTGATCACATGTTGGTGACAAAATGTACTGTGCGCTAGTGTGACCACATCCACACCACACACTGCCTTTTCACTCTTGTGTTTCGATATCGATCAGGTAGCTAGCTTCTAAATTACAGGTATAACCTCTCAAAGTACGATATTTGACCCTTTGAGATCACAATGAGGAAATTAATAGAATCAATCTGGATAATTAAGAATACATGCATGTTCTTGTTAGAATGTAAGAATGATCTTTACAGCAAAGGTCATTTTGAGGCCAGATTATGACATTTCAAATAAAAAGGTACATTGTTCTCTATGTCGCCAGAGTTCAGCATATGATCTCAAATTCGACCTCTATTGTGACCTTTCCTTCCAAAAGCTCATCTGGAGGTCAAATTATTACGTTAAAAAGCAAAAACATATTAAATTGAATTATCAATTTGCTCCGCGAGGGAGTTAGTTTATTGGGCACCCCCTTGCATCCTGTGCAAAGCGAAGCGCAAAAGCATTTACAGCGCCTAACAGGGAAGCATGCAGAGTTCTTGCTTACCTTCCCGACTCAGGCATTTAAGGGCGTAAATGCCTGAAGGGCCGTGGATTTTATCGGCAAGTTACATAGAGACAGGATGAGTGTGTGGGAGGTAAGGCGTGGCAACTCCCTAATAAGTTAAGTGCCAGTCAATCCTGTCTGGATGACGGATATTGGTCAGAAGGAAAGGGTGTTGGTGACTGTGCTGTGGTAGGATAGGCACGGTGAGGGTGAAGGAAGACACACAGGCATTGACAGTATTAAGAGACAAACAATTTAGTGTGAGTGTGATGACGTGTGCGGTGGTAGTTGCAGCGACGAGGAGGAGGTTGAGAGGTTGACAGACGATGTTCTTCTATAACATGTTATCAAAATCTCCAGTGCTGTGCCAAACTATGACCTCATATGTGACCTATACTGTGACTTATAACCTTCAGAGGTCATATGACGTCAAGCTACAATATTTCACCTTAAAAATATGGCCTCGTGTACTGTATGACCTCCAACGCGGCCTCTTTGAATCCTAATGTTAAGTTTGAGTAGAATTTAATGTTATTATCAGTTGGTGAATCCAACTGATAACAACATTAGCTTCTATTCCCAATAATCACCTCACACATGACTCACCTGTCGGATACGCGAGTGAATGTGTGAGTACTATGAAGGTCGCCCGGTTACATATCACAAATCGGTCCTCGCTAATCCGAACCTTTCCTTTTACCCAACTTGTTCCCCAACGTTTACACACAAATATAAGGCTGGGATTATCAAGATTACACTGGTCATATACTCGTGTTGTTCCTCTTTGTTATGTGTGAACGAGAGCCTGTTAAGCTGTTGTTAGTTTTGTTTTTAATTCAAGTTTGAGTGTAACATCGTTTCTACATTTCGGTCTATTGGTGACTTATTTTTATCTCATTTGATGTTGTTTTGTTATGAGTATTATAAAGGTGTTTGTCTCTCAAATATTATATAGACTAGTGTTTGTTGTGCTCTCGTCGAAATGATTTAAATAATATTGAAGTATTGTGGAGTTACGTCATAACACTAATGACTCTTACCTGTATTTTTGTGACACTTTACCAACACGTTAATGGAAGTCACATGAAAAACTAATTTTCACGTCCGTTTGTTGGCCCAGGTTAAAGTTGGTAAGGCGAAGCGTAACAACCAATAACTGTCTGTCTGTCTGTCTGTCTGTTTGCTTGTTTGTTTACAACTCAATAGACGATATTTACTGGTTCAGATTACAGCGCCGGAGACAAAATTATAAAACATTTTATTTATGCTGTGTGTTATTTGGGGTATATAGGTCAAAGGTCATGGAAAGAGTAATTAGAAGATGAGGACAAAATGTGACCTCACTTGCCCTGAGATATAACTCCTACTAAGACTAATACTCGCACAACACCTGAGAAATACTGTACCTGTACTGTAAGCTAAGGTTCGCGCTGTACTGTACCTGTAACATCTCTCACTCTGATCCTCGTAGTGTGAAGTGAGTCTTGTCATGTCTACAAAGGTTTCTGCCATTAGTTTACACCGTGTTAGGTTGACGGGGCATAGTCCTGGCATATTGTTCTCACCATAGAGTTGATGGCTTTGAATAAAGGCACATTGGTAGGTCTAAATACACACAGTATATATTTTATTATATTATACTATATAACATATAGTTCTTCTGGTCATCTACAGTCCTTGTGTCTATACATAGCCTCCACTGCGCTTTATATAGTCTATATGGCTATTCGTCGTTCATGTTGCTATACACAGTTATTGTTGTTATACACAGTTATTGTTGCTATACACAGTTATTGTTGTTATACACAGTTATTGTTGTTATACACAGTTATTGTTGTTATATACAGTTATTGTTGCTATACACAGTTATTGTTCCTATACAAAGTTATTGTTGCTATACACAGTTATTGTTGCTATACACAGTTATTATTGCTATACACAGTTATTGTTGCTATACAGTTATTGTTGCTATACACAGTTATTGTTGCTATACAGTGTTATGGTGTCATTTTATAACACTTCTATATTGTAGTTAAGTTGTGTAACTCTTAAGTGATAGGTTATTGAGGTAAAACATTTATTAGTCTTTCCTATGATTTATTTAAGTTACACACTATGTACACTAATAACATCTGAGAAGATATTAGGTGAATCTTGTAGGTTACCCCTTGAGTTAGGTGATGCAGTTTCCTGTTCATAAATTGCAAGTGATCTGTCTGACCCAGGAACTATTAGCCCTGAGTAAGCTGTTAGCAACCCGGTAGTAACTATGTTTGTCTACATTAACCTCATTAAAGTTTGACCTTTGAGGAAGTTGCTAGATCAGGCCTGACTAGCTTAAGAGACTCTGGTTACCCGGTGTGGTGCCTAACACGCTCGACCTCTAAGGACGTGGTGAGCCAAATACTTCATGACTTGTTACGCCTATGAATATATATATTATATATTGTTATAGACAGTTATTATTGCTACAGGTATATACAGTTCATGTTGTTATACACAGACCTTGTTGCTATACACTGACCTAGTTGGTATACACAGATATTGTTGCTATACACAGTTCATGTTGCTATACAAAGTACTAGTGGATATACATATTTAATACTCGTACATCTGGTAACCGTCATGAACCAAGTCTCTCGACCAGAGAATGTGAGTGAGGAGCCGAAGCGACGTGTCTTGAGTTAGTGCTGAGTCGGAGTGTAGGAGCGTTGAGTCATGTAACGAGGGAGAGGGTGAGAGGCTGTGGGAGAGGGGTGAGAGGTGAGAGGCTGGGGGAGAGGGGTGAGAGGCTGGAGGAGAGGGGTGAGAGGCTGGGGGAGAGGGGTGAGAGGTGAGAGGCTGGGGGAGAGGGGTGAGGCTGGGGGAGAGGGGTGAGGCTGGGGGAGAGGGGTGAGAGGCTGGGGGAGAGGGGTGAGAGGCTGGGGGAGAGGGGTGAGAGGCTGGGGGAGAGGGGTGAGAGGTGAGAGGCTGGGGGAGAGGGGTGAGAGGCTGGGGGAGAGGGGTGAGAGGCTGGGGGAGAGGGGTGAGAGGCTGGGGGAGAGGGGTGAGAGGTGAGAGGCTGGGGGAGAGGGGTGAGGGATGATTTATTGACAACACTTTGAGTACAGTTTGCCTATTCTGAGTAATTCAGTCAGGTCTTTACACTGAGGGTGGTATCATAACTGCCACTCAGGACAGAAGTTCATACACAAAGAAATAAGAAATAGATCATAGTCATTACAGTATATATAGGTCAGAGTCATGTGGGTGGTATCACTGTTCACTGCCACGCGGGACAGTGGTTCATATGCAGTAGAAGTCATATTCTATTTGAAGACTAATCAGTGTGGGCCAGCAGCAAATTTTGGATAGACAGCGAGAATGTCCTCAAGCACTCGTGATTCAATGTAGTAATTACATAGTTCATGATACAATAAGCCAGGTGGCCTGAAGTCTTTGACAGTGTCGCATTCAATAATAAAGTGTTCAAGTGTATGCTTTAAAGGTTTATCACAAAGTTTACATGCTGAGTGTTCCGGTATGGGTACAGCGTTACTAACTTGCCAGATGTGTCTGTATCCTAGCCTAATTCTGGCCACGACTACATCACATTGTCTGGTTCTGTCCTTATGCTGGCCATACCGGTACCTCTCGTCACAAAATTTGTCATATTTAAAAATGCTACAACTGCCAGGTCTCTCTGCATTTCTCAGTTCTAGATCAGAGTTCATGATTCTGACTTGACTGTTTTTATGTACAGCATTGGACAAGCCAAGGCAACGGTCCACATTTTCTTTTCTTACATGCCTCATTGACCAGTCTATCAGCATAGTCATGACAAGTGATCGCTGGCCCTTCGTGCCCGGTGAAAGTTTGAACGCTCTTGCTTGGCTAGCATACAGCGAATGAGGGTGCGCCAAGTCTGTAGACTTGCATGGTTAATTAGGGTGCGCCAAGTCCGTAGACTTGCATCGTTTTCCATCGTAAATAAAATGGTTAATTAATGCCTTCCTAAAGAAACCATCGACATGGGACCAGGTTTGTTCCACTCTTCGAATTTTTTGCGATTTTTCCACCAAGTTTGATGAAAAGCGATTGTGCCGTTTCGGCTGCCCAGAACAGACAGACAGACAGAGCCACGGCTATTCCTATAGTATATTAGATTCCTAATTCCAACATGGGACGGACTCCACACAAATTCAATACAAAAGTTGTTCTCCTTAGCAGTTATTACATTTCTTTTAATACCACATACATCTTTAGACACAGAACCTGACGGGCTGCTCATTGATTTCAAAGCACTTTGGGAGTCACAGAATATCACACCACCTCCATTTTCTTTAAAGTAATCTGTAGCTAAGTTGATTCCCATTAATTCAGTTTGTGGTGAGAGGTAGGGTGGGGACAAAATGGAAAGGGGGGGAAGGGAGAGAGGTGGTGAGGGGGTTAGAGTAGATTAGGTTAAGAGGAAGAAGAGAGAAAGGGGGATGAGATGTAGAAAGGGGTGAAGGATGAAGAGGGAGGGAGAGGGGAGGGGGGGGGGAGTTGAGTGGTGAGGGGGAGGAAGAGTTGAGGTAGAGACAGGGTTAGGGGGAGAAAGGGGAAGAGAGAGATAGGAGTGAGGGGGATGTGGATGAAGAGGGAGGGAGGGATTTACAAATTTATTGACAAATCCTGAGGGGAGGAGTAAAGTGATGAGGGAGTAAGGGAGAGATGGAAGAAGAGGAGTGAGAGAAAATGGATGGAAGAAGGAGGGAAAGTGAAAGGTGGAGGGGGAGGGAAGAAGAAGAGGGAGAGATTGATTGGAGAAGGGGAAAAGAGGGAGAGAGTGAAGGGGGGAAGAAAGGGGAGTGAGAGAAAGTATTTGTTTATGAGGGAACAAGATGATCTGGACACAAGAGATGATTGGATGGGGAGAGATGGACTGGGGGGGGGGGGGGATTGTGGTCGTGAGATAATTGGGACCTACTGAGGTATAAAGGTCAGAGGTCAGTTATGATGGATGGATGTACAAAGGTCAGAGGTCAGTTAGATTGGTGGAGGTACAAAGGTCAGAGGTCAGTTAGATTGATGGAGGTACAAAGGTCAGAGGTCAGTTAGATTGATGGAGGTACTGTATAAGATAACATTCTAAGGCAAAATCCCATCATTAAGGTAACAAAATAAATAAAATTCCACCAAAAACAAAAACAAAATCGACAATATTGGAACAAAAGCGCCTGAAACTCCCCCGCACCAGGCAGCACAGAAATGATGGTTAATGAAGTGAAGGTAACAATGAGTCTTTATCACACCTCAATGGGTAGGTAACTACGGTATTAATGTCTAGTATAAGTTGTTCTATTACCTTACCTCACACTGTATACATAAAGAAGTTAACTTATCTACTTTATATGGAATGTGGATTTAGTTTCAACATTTTAGGTTATTATTGTATATCAAATATTGGGTCTCGTATCTTTAGTTGGAATATAAAATTGATAAAATGTGTAATTGGTTCTTTTAGGGAAGGGAGGGGGGTGGGGTGTTAACTTAAGAACCTTTTAAAATTCAGACCCGGATGTGATATCTGAAATGTGCTAATCGTTTGAAACACTTAACTCACAGTACTTGGAAAACCCGGATTAGAACTTCTTGGCTCACACACCAACCATGATAGGAACAGCAAGGCTTACAGTTGCTGGATTAAGGCGATGAAGTTTTATCTTGTTTCCTCCGCTCCTCAAACTACCCGCACCTGCCCGCCAACCTCACCTGTCCGCCACCCGCACCTGTCCGCCAACCTCACCTGCCCGCCAACCTCACCTGCACAGCCTCCTCCCACTCCGCCAATGTTTTAGCACCTAGACTCCTCACAAATGCTGCCTCTTTTAACTTCTCTCTTTCAATTTTTCTTCCTCCTCCTCTTTCTGCCTTCCTCCCTTCTCTTTTTACTCCTCCTCCCTTTTTCCTCTTCTCCCCTCCTTTCGTTCTCCTCCTCTTATCCCTCCCTCCCTCCCTTTTTTTACTTATTCCCCATTCCTTCCCTCTTCCTTCTCTTCCCGCCCCATCCTCACCTATTCCCTTTTCTCTCCCCTCCCGAAATCCTCTCCGCCCAATTCTCTCTCTCTCTCTCTCTCTCTCTCTCTCTCTCTCTCTCTCTCTCTCTCTCTCTCTCTCTCTCTCTCTCCCTCTCCCTCTCCCTCCCCCTCTCCCTCCTCCCTCCCCTCCCTCTTCCCCCTTTCCTCTTTCTCTCCCCCCCCACACCACTCAACAACACGTCACCGAGGCGCCGCACTAAGACGTGATAACATCTGGATCAAATCAACACTGATGATGGAATGACGACTCGACACGTCATGCTCCGCTACCGGAACCTTTATAAACATGTGCGTGTGCGTGCGTGCGTGCTCTCAACACCGTGTTCAGACAGCAAATGATAGTGGCTGGTGTGTACAACTTATCCGGTAAGCCTGACCGACAAGAGTGTATTGGGCTTTAGGATCACAGCAGCATCACTCTTGGCCATAACAACAGTGTTCTGAGTTACTGCAAATGGTTAATCTTAAGGTGAAATAGATGTTAATAATCACAGCAGTAATGTTCGAGATGACGAAACCGCCCTATACCCTTTCCCAGGCTGCTGGCTGTAACTAGGGCCAAGCGGCAGCATCCTCGCTCTACCTACTGCTGCAGTAACGTTAACTTACGGGTGTAGCGGATGTTACTTATCATGATTCACAATGTTCCTGATGTCACGGCTCACGGCAAGATTGACCGCCCTGTTAGGAATGAATTCATGTAATGTACACATTTTCGTCCTAAGTGAAATACAGGGTGTCTCTAAGTGATTACCCTGATTAAAGGATGAGAGCATACTGTGTTTAGGGTAATCATTTATGGACACTCTGTATATTCGACCTCACCCTATGCCTTGTTCGTGTCGATTGAATTACAGTATCTTATAACTGATCTGTGACGTCGTACATGGCTCATCGAATATGATAATTAAACTGACATTTTTTTTTTCCTGACTGTAAATGTATAACAGCTTCGTTGATTTGTTATGATTGTCTCCCCTGGAAAAAAGAGAGAAAAAAATATTCGTTTTCTCTTAGGACGTAACCCGAGCCACCATCACTTAGTACACGTGTCAACTTTCTTACACACACTAAAAATACAATACAATAATCAAGAAATTTGCAATAAATACTTTACTACGCGGTACTTTCCTAACAAGCTATTAACAAAGCATAAAGAATATCCCTTCTCTTCAAACACCAATGGTGGAATATCTTTAACAACAACTTGTCTAACCTAACCATACCCTCTCTCATCCGTCCTTATGACTCACCTGCCACCAGACACCAGGTAAGGTCAGTCTTCAGTCTTTCACTACCTGTTCTAAACTCACACTATACAAGGCATAAACCTCCTGAAATTTATGCCTGCCAACCATCTTCTCTTCTACCCAACCTGAACGGAAACAAAGGTCCGGGTCGTGATGTTATTCCATTCTTCATCCTCCAAAATGTATATCTGATCTTGTTCGTATCCTCTCTTTAAACATTTCAGCCTTTCTCAATTATCTAATGTTGTTCACTTATTATAGAAACAAGTCAATGTCCAAATCCTTCTCAGAAAAGGGCGATTCATCCTCCTTCTCATCCCCTCCTTTAGTATTTCGACCAGTTTTAAGTCCTGGAACCTTTTAATAAACAAAAACTTAATTTACACACTTCGAACAATACCTACTCTTCCCTGTGTCACCCAATATGGCTTCTCTTCCACATATTCCACCACAGACAGACCTGTTGGCTCTACCTGATTCGAAATTAACTTTGCTAGTGAAAACTTTTGGGCGGATCTCATCTGGTTTGCTCCTGATTCCTTTAAATCTTGGCTAGGTTCTTGCATCAGGTTCTCCTTGCCAAACTTTCTATCTTCATGTCTCCAAGATTTCCTACATTTCGTCCTATCTCTCCAACCACCATATCCATAATATAGTGGAACGTTCATATTCTGAATACTTTCTCATCAATTGTGGGAAAACTTTACGAATTCGTTTTCCTCTTAACCAAAAACTAATAAATGTTCACAGTAACACACAGATCCTTCGTTGAGGATTATTAATCTACATAAACATTAACCATACCACACTAATTTCCCTAACCTAACCTATCACACTAATTACCCCATGGCTATTCATACCTTCTTGTAGGTCATGTAAATACCACATCTGCTTTGAAAATAGATCTTAGTCCATATGTCAGTAAGGTACAATATACTCTCCAACATTCAAGACCTAAACTCAGATCGTATCTCAAATTAACATCCAAATTACACCATCTGCTAGTAATAACCTTTGGTCTTATCCTAATTAGTAATCTATCCTGGAAGTAATATATTTCTCACTATAAAGAATTCATCATGAAGACTGCGATGGATTACAGCAGTATTTGGATTATATTAATGTTTGGATTATATGAGTGTTCGGATTATAACAGCATAATTATACCGAAAAAATCGTTTGGATTAGAGTAGCTTTTGAATTATATTAAGATTAGCATTACAGTATTATTCGGAATCCAGTTGGACTTGGATTATAGCAGAGACTGGGTTATAGCAGAGACTGGATTATAGCAGAGACTGGATTATAGCAGAGACTGGATTATAGCAGAGACTGGATTATAGCAGAGACTGGATTATAGCAGAGACTGGATTATAGCAGAGACTGGATTATAGCAGAGACTGGATTATAGCAGAGACTGGATTATAGCAGAGTTCGAATACTGTTCCGAATCTTCGACTATTGAACTCCGTCAGTGATCAGCTTACGGAAGTGTACGAATTATACAGATACAAGCAATATACGGTTTACATTTATTGATAAACCACAAGAGCATTTAATCAGGGGCCCTCCGGTACATAAACCCCTGATTGTACCGCTGAGGCCAACTGAAGGAGGAAGGCCTTTAACATAATGTCATACGATGGAGCAACTGTTAACCTCTGACCTCTGAGCACGTGTGGGAGGTTTTGACACCGCCTTTACACGTCTCATGAGAAGGTCTACTGCAGTCTACCTGTATTGATGAGAACACACACACACACACACACACACACACGCACACACACACGCACACACGTATAATATTCATAGTAATGAAAATCGATTCTGAAATAGGGCATTTTCAGACATACATTTTTGTTACGGTTTCTTTGGAATATTGGATTCAGAATGTTACTCTAATTATATAATAGATACTAATAATAATTTTTATTCATGCGTACGTGGGTGGTGCTTGTCGGAGGGGAGTGTCGGAGGGGAGGGGAAGGGGAGAGTAAGGGGAGGGAAGGGGAGATATAGTAGATGAGGAAGGGAGAGGAGGTAGTGGAGAGGGAGATAGGGGAGGATAAGTGGGTATAGGTGAGGGGGGGGGCGATAACTACAGCTCTAACAGGATCACACAAAAAAAAAGCCTTAGGAACCTTATACAATTAAAAGGAAAAACAAATGAACGCGAGACTTTTTAAGAATCTAGACCAACAGAGGCACAAGACACAGTGGACGGCCCTGTAAATAGTTAGTAACAATTAAAACAAAAAAAAACACCTGAATCACGACGCCACGTAACAACAAACATGAAATAAATATGTTAAGATCTTTTACCAGTGTAGTTGTTTTTATTGTTGTTTCTGAATTAATAAAAATCAAAGGATGTAAAATAAATTAACAAGATACAGGATTTCTAAGACTGAATCTCCTTTACATCACGATGGCCTCTTAGCAGTAAGGACGGAGGGAGTGTGTGGGTGTGTGAACTGAAGGAGGGAGGAAGTGAAGAAGGATGCGGGTGGGTATGTGAGTAAGGGAGGGAGTGAAGGAGGATGCGGGTGGGTGTGTGTGTGTGGGTATGTGAGTGATAGAGAGAGAGAGAGAGAGAGAGAGGAAGGAGGGGGAAGGGGGGGGGGAGGTAGGCGTAGTAGGAGGGGGGGGGGGGAGACCTCCAAGTGTACGATAAATCAACTACACTAATGTTTCATCTCCGGTGGGTGTCGCGTCCAGGCCTGCCCACACTTACACTTACTCTCACATACAAAACACTCACTTTACACTTCGAAGGGGGGTGTGGATAGGGTGGGTAGTGGGGGGGTGGGTGGGTGGGTGGGGTGACAACATCCACCTCACCCATTGATTCTTGTGTGGGTAAAGAAAGACGAGTGGATACAAGAACATAATATCAGTTAGAGGCGAGATTATTAAATATGGTGTTTTGTTCAGAGTGAAAGGGAGGGAGAGGCAAAGGGAGAAGTAGGGGTGGGGAGGGGGGTAGGGGGGAGGGAGGGAGGGAGGGAGGGGGGAAGGGAGGGACAGTACCAGGGTGATTGTGAGTGAGGAGATGTGACGGGTCGCTAGTGAGAGTGGGAAGGCAGGGATTCAATTACAATACCTGCGCTAACTGGCTCAAAGTCCAAACAATGGGGGGGGAGTGGGAAGGGGAGAAGAGAGGGGGGGGGGGGGTAGGAGGGGGAAAAGAGGGAAAGATAGAAGAGAGGACGGAAGGTGCAGCGAGGTAGAGACGTGAAAAGGATGGTAGTGAGAATTAAAGAGTAGGAGGGGAAGGAGAGAAGGGGTAGTGGGAGAGAAGGAAATGGTAAGAGAGAGAAAGCGAAGAGATATATATATGGAGGAGGGAAAAGAGTGATGATAAGGGTGAAAGAAGAGGCAAGGAGTGGGGGGGGGAGGAGAAGAAGGAAGTAAATTAAACGAGAGAGAGAGAGAGAGAGAGAGAGAGAGAGAGAGTGTGTGTGTGTCTTTACTCCTAAGTCTTAATAGTGACAGGCAGGAAGGGTTGCGCTGGTGAGTGAGTGAGTGTATGGGAAGGGGAAGGAAGGAAGGAGGGGATATTGAGGAGAGGAAGGATAAGTGGGGAAGAGGGTGAGAAGAATGAGGAGAAATAGGAGGGAGAAACGGAGGAAAAGAAGGTAAATGGGAAGGAAACTGGGAAACGGAGAAGGAAAATTTCAAAAGTGAAGATGGGGAATACGGAGGACAGAGGAAAGTAATAGAAGGAGGAACAGGAGGAGGAGGAGGGAGAACGCTGAATAATCGTGAGAGAGACACAGACAGATTAAGAAAATTTAAGAGTTATTTCCCAACATGTCCTAAGTTACATGTAAAACTTCTTGGATATGGCACAGATAAGAGAAAAGTTCATGGTTTATTTCTGAGCATGTGCGTGTGTGTGTGGGGGGGGGGGGTGTGTGTGGGTGAGAGGGTTGTGTGTGTGTGAGAGGGTTGAGTGTGTTGGGGATATATTTTTTATTTATTTTTTTAAATTTCTCCACGTAAAGCGGCTAGTTTACTGTGCACCCCATACTCATCCTGTGAACGGTAGCGCCAAAAGGATTACAGAGTAAAGTTCACAAAGGGTGTGGTCACGATATTATGGCATTGAATATTACAGAGTACTTTAAATGCATTGATTGTTTAGTTCTGTGCAGTTGGGGACAAAAGTTCGCTCCCGTGGAGAAACTGAGTCACGGGAATAAGTCTCCGAACTGACTTACCCTGGCTGTTTCATCTCACTTTGGGTCGATGCTGTTTCATTTTGGGCGGGAGCGAACTGTACATAGAGGGTAACTTATTCACAACTGCGTGAGTACAGCAGTGTGAGGCCTGGCCACACACTGCATCAGAGGACTTCAAGCACACTGAGTGTTTGGTTTTATAATGGGAAATGATATAGCAGCTGAATGCAAAAATGATAGATACAATCTTAATATGTCAGCTATTTTGCCATTAGAAACATTGGATTGACTATTTCCTGTTTGCACTTTTCTGCTTGTGTCAGATTCATCAACTAGTTATTCCCTGATGACAGTGTTTAGGGTTCTTTTTGACAGACCCAGATTGCATTCAACAGTGTTTTTGTTAGACCCGAGTTTGTCGAGGGCATCAACTCTGTCATGTTCTTCAAGGCTTATGTGAGAGGGGATCCACAACAGTTTGACCTTGACACCCCGGTCAACAAGGTACGCATATTTGTGTCTGGCTTCAGAGACAAGAGCGTGACAACTAAAGTTGAGAGTGTCAAGGGTAAGTAGTGAGGATAGAGAGTCAGTGATGATGAGACTGTCAGTGACAGTGGTTTCAGTAAATAAAAGATCTGTGAGTATGGCAACTAATTCAGTTTGTAGAGTGGATGCCCAGTTGTTAATTCTAACTACTTTCTCAAATGTATTACCGTCAAGGTTGAGTCACAACGATAGCACTTCCAGCCCTCCCACAGGCGGTGTTAAGAGATCCATCAGTGTAGATGGTCTGTGTGATGTTATCATCAGTCTGTACAGTGTGTATGTGTTCAAGAGCTCTCACTTTGGCAGTGTTTCGGAGATAAAGATTTTGCTGAAATAATCGCTAAAGCCAGCACTTATCTGAAAAACTATAGTGCTGTGCCTACTGCTGCCTGTCCTCGAGGCCGGCAGCAGCTGATCAATAACTGTCAATAACGTTGTTGGTAGAGTCTGACCTCATAAACAGCGTCAATCCAGTGTTTATCTCCACTATCCACCACCAGGATTAATTAACTGCGTCATATCCTCCAGTCGAGACACCTACTGTACTACCCCAACTCTGTGTAGAACTTGAGCTGTCTGGGTCACCTTAATAGACTATCTCCACTAATAGACTATCTCCACTAATAGACTATCTCCACTAATAGACTATCTCCACTAATACACTTATACCTCAAGGACGACAATCTCCAGCCTAATACAGTAAGTTAGGTTAGGTTAATAGGAATAAACCTAACCTAACCTAATCTAACCTCAAACACCACACTGATAGCCCACACGGAGGTTATAGTGAAGCATTTACACTATATTATTATTATTATTAGTGTTAGTGTTGTTGTTGTTGTTATTTTATAGAAGTAGCTGTAGTATATTATGAGGAAAAAATAGATTACCCGAGAATAAACAGGAAGTAGAATAGAACAATGAGTACAGGCAAAGCAAATGAATCCCCAAGTGAGGAGAGTTAATGTAGAGACCATGAAGGAACAGAGGAAGAGGAGAGAACAATAATTATAGTGTATAGAAATAGGTGGATTAAATCTTAGCCACAAGGTAATAAGTGATAACAGTACAAAAGAATAGATGGATAGAAGATAACAAGTAGAGTAAGTGATAGAGAATACAGTCACAGTCAATGGGAGTCAATACACGTTACATCCAATGGGTTCACTGACTCCAATGTTAGGCAGGTCTGTGCTGAACAAATACGTCGTGAGTGTCTCTGTAATGGCACTGTTTGACCCTCGCTTCCCCTCCTAGTGCCACCTGGTGCCTGGAGCTTGATGAAGGGGGACTGGCTCTATGAGGGGACTCTTTGTCTTCTGTTGTTGTTGTAGAGCTGGTGGTGTGACGTACACACACACACACTCTCTCTCTCTCTCTCTCTCTCTCTCTCTCTCTCTCTCTCTCTCTCTCTCTTTCTTCTTCTTCTTCTCTCTCTCTTTCTCTTTCTCTGTAATAATAATAATTAACGGTCTATTGAAAAAATTAAGCAGCCAAAAGCCTGAAAATATACATTGGGCAGAAATTACTTATTACACACAATGCCAGTGGGGAGTGGGTCGTTCAACAAAAGCTTTCATTACTAAAAGGAGAAGGAATGTGAATTGAATATACAAATTATAGTTTACAGTTGATGGCCCGGGCTGGTCTCTTGCCCTACTGTGTGAGGTCACGTGGCTCGTTCACAGGTGTTGACATGAAGAACCTCATAGGTGATGTTATGAGGAACTTCACATGTTGTTCCTCATTGTCAGGTGTAAGGCCGACCCAGGGTGACCTGATTAACAACAAACCGCGTTGTCAGGAGATGGTCGGTTCCCAGGAGTAGTTATCTCTGGGTTCCTATGATCTTAGTGGTGGGTGTGAAGGTTAACTTAGCCATGACTTTCAGCTGTCATTGTTAGGTGTTGATTTCACTGGCCTAAGCACTGTTCCTCACTGTTCAACGCTGATTTTATTCCTTTCAGAAACAAAATTATCACTTTTGGCTGAGATTTTGCTGATTCCGATGGGAAGGAGAGGCTGAGGGGAGGGAGTTGGGGTAAGGGCCAGCAGACTAGCCCAGGCGGGTCCCAGAGCAGCGCCGAATAAGTCGGGACTGATCTATCTGTCTGTCTGTCTGCGCTGTCTGTCTGTCTGTCTGTCTGTCTGCGCTGCATAATCGACAGCCCATCTCCTTCCCTCGTGGACTCAACGATCTGACTTAATTAACTGACTCTGGCCGTGACGAAAATACCAAAAGTACTAGATATTATACCGTGTTAATGGAAGGCAGTAAACTGATCTATTGTAATGTAAATTGACACAACACTAATGCTTTCACCTGTTCGTGTGTATGGGATCACAGGTACAGGTAGGTAATTAACTACACCGGCATTATTCATATAAAGTTTTTTAGGAGAGCTTCAACACTCGAAAGGCTCAACCATGTGGGTATTGTTATTGTTGCTGTTAACCTTTGTCAGTATTTTTCTGGCTGAATAACCTGCGTCAATATACTCGTACAGCTGCTGAGCATTGATACGCTACAGGTATCCCCATTTGTTTTATCTTTATTATAATTTTTTATCTCCATTCATTTAATCCCCTTGCAACTCTTTCTGTTATTATTATTGTTATTATTATTATTATCATTAGTAGTAGTAGTAGTAGTAGTAGTATCGTGCCAATAGCTGCAGGACAGAGTATAATTTATGGTTCAGTCTCTGTTTGTCCCCAAAATAACTCGAGAACTAGAATGCAAATTTGCACCAGACTTGCTAATTTTAATCAGCATGAGGCAAGATCCACATGTTAAACTTTTGATGAATATCGCACCAAAATTTACCAAGTTTTGCCCTGGTTCTGGTTCGTGTAATGTTAACAGATAAGGTATTTCGGAAGTTAAAGAAAACGTTGACATGCGACAGTTTCCAGCGGTGACTAAATTAAATTATTATTATTATTATTATTATTATTATTATTATTATTATTATTATTATTATCAGTAGTAGTCATAGCAGGATAAATATCTCCACGACCATAGTGTTAATGCTCCATAGTTTCGGAGTTGTAACACAAAAATAGGTAGAGGAGGACTGCTACATATCTATGGTCATAAGAGATAAACTACCAAACCTTATTTAAAGTAAGTGGTAACACTCGAGGGGGTAGTTTGATAATAACATGAGGGAGGGAGAAGGACGTGACGAAGGGTGGTAGGTCCATGTAGGCAGATTACCTCCTCCCCTGCATTGGTTCAAGGTTGGGCGAGCACACGTACCTGGCCGTGCAGGAGTATTCATTTGGCGATTATGCGGATGTGCATCTCACACTATAGGAGCAACTGGGGGAAGTGCAACAGAGGCTATACGGCTTTACAGGGAATATTATCCCGATTGCAGGGTGACTTTACGTCCAACTTTTCTCGCTGTTGATCGTCGGTTACAAGGAACTGGTACCTTTCGACCACGTGCAGTTGCAATTAACAGAGGGAGACCACAAGACCGGCACATAGTCAAAGCCAAGTAGCAGACACTGCGCATCATCAAAGACAGTTCTGGGACAAGTAATCGACGAATTTGCTACGATGTGCAGGTGTCGGTGTCTACCGTTTGGAGGCCCCTATAAAAACATAAGCTGCATTCATACCACCATCAAAAGGTCAAACATCTAACAGAAAATGACTATCCTTAGCGGCTGTAGTTCTGTCAATGGTTGCTCAAAACTGTTTGTAAGGGATGGCATTGTTTATGTGCACAATCCACATGCAGTGACACGTACAGTATCCTCATAAAGTATCTGCCAGGATGGGTCCGATGATGTCCCGGGAGGGTTGGTATGTGTGGCTTACTGATCCTACTACATTTGGCAACCGAACATCATATTAATTACCTCGAAATATATACACATTGCATTACGAATGTTAAGCTGTATATCAAATTAAGTGAATGTCCCAATATCTATCATCAGTGGTCCCCTAATGTTCTACACAGTGTATGGAGGTATACTTCTTTTTTGAAATACTGTACATTTAATCGGGTTTGATTTGCAGTCAATGTTTGGGCCGGCATTATTAGGGACATCTTGTTGGCCCACATCTACTACCCCAGCGAGTGAGAGGTTAAATATACACAGATTTTCTTGAGAACATTTTGCCGGTGATGCTTGAGGATGTGCCCATCAGGATCCGTCATCAACTGAGGTACATGTATGATGGTGCTCCAGCTCAATTTGTTTGAGTAACAAAGGTATTGGTAATGTTGGGTATCCTAGCAGGTGGATAGGACGAGGTTGACATGGTCACCTGACCTAAATCACTTTGACCTATACTTGTGGGGTCGCATTAAAACCAAACTGTACGCTAAAGAACGACTCGTGAGAAATTGTGGCGCTGAGTGCAAGACCGTGCCACAAGCATTCACAACACCCCTGGAGTCTTCGAACGTGTACGACGGTGCCTTTGGCGATGGGCTGGAGCCTATATTCAGATTGCATATAACTGTACTGGCAACACTGGATATTTCGTTTATACTCCGTAGATTGTATCGCCTTCCAACCCCAACTATCCTGTGTTCTAACTCCGAGACTATGAAGTATAGACACTATGGTCGTGAAGTCATAATGTAAGTCTCAGGAATACTCCCCCAGAAATATGAAACGTATATATATATGGTGAGAGAGAAAACGAGACATATAGAGTTTATAAGGAAAATCTACAAGAAAAGAAAGAGAAATACTGAGAAACGGGGTAATGTATTTAAAAGAAAAGCGGAAGAGAGTAACAAATGGAAGGAGAGAGAGAGAGAGAAGGGAGGGGGTGAGAGGGGGGGAAGAGGAGGATGAGTAGGAGAGAGAAGGAAGGAGGGTTGGAGGGATTAGGGGAAGGAGGAGTAAGGGAAGTGGAGGGGGGTGAGGAGGAAGGAATGGGGAGAAAGGCGGCGAAGGAGGGATATTTAAGGAGAGGGAGTTAAGGAGTCAGGGAGATTGAAAGGGAAAACAAGTCAGGCTGGGAGAGAGAATGGTAGGAAAGGAAGGTGTGAAAAAGAGATAAGGAGGGAATGGGAAGGGGAGGGGGAAGGGGAGGCTGGGGAAGATGTGAGGGGTCCTAGAGAAGGAGAAATGCAAGTTGGGAATGAGGGAGGGAGAGAGGGGAATACTTGGGGCAGAGGGGACCCAGAGAGGGAGGTAGGTTAGGAGAGGGAGAGAGAGAAGGATGGAGAGGCAGGAGAGAGGTAGGCAGAAAGGAGAAACCGAGAGAAAGAGATGAGAAGAGGGACAGGGAGAAGTAGGCGGAGACCGGAGGGGGACACTGGGAGAAGGGAGGCACGGGGAGGAGGGGGGCACTGGGAGGGAGAAAGGGAGGGAAGGAGGAAGAGGCAGGGAGAGAGAGAGGAGGGAAGGGGGGCAGGCAGGCAGGGTGGAGATCAAATCTAGGCAGGGAGAGAGGGGGGAAGGGAAGGGGGGCAGGCAGGCAGGGTGGAGAGGGGATCCATGCAAGGAGAGAGGGAGGGAAGGAGGGAGAGGTTGGGGTCATAGTCCCCAGTAACACACGCCTCCCTCCAACACACACACACACACACACACGTACACACACACACACACACACGCCTCCCTCCAACACACACGTACACACACACACACACGCCTCCTAGTGCTGGCCGCGGCAGCACGCACACCCTCCTCACTCACACCACGGCGTCCACTGTGAATGTGCGTGTGTACGTGTGTGTGTGTGCGCGCGCCTTTCTGCGACATTGTGCAACTCTCCATCCCGTGTGTAGCGCCTCGCTGTGTACGCCAGCTATGTGAGGGACCGTGACGCTAAGATACCTCAGTGTATGTGAGAAACGAAACGAAAAACAAATCGAATTTTTTCTATACTTACGAAAAAATGTGACGAAAATAGTACAAACAATAACTTGTAAAAGAAGACAACAAGAGAGAGAATATATCCACAGAATTCTAAATAAAGATAAGAAAAAAAAGTGGTTTGATTACGAAGATAAGAACGAAGAGAGGAAAATAACTGAGGAGAAGGAAGGAAGAAAGAAAGGAAGGAAGGAAGGAAGGAAGGAGGGAGGTGGTGGTGGTAGAAAAATGTACCAGCGAGAGCGGAGTTGTAGTAAGAGTAGTCGCAGTAATCGCAGTTATCGTAGTGAGTCGTTTGGCGGAGCACCATCGCTAACAATTTCATCTACGATAACGCGTGATGACGTCATAGCCTCACTGAACACACATCTGTTCCTTACGACGGCACTACCACCGCTACCACCCACGTAGCTCCCCTCCTCTTACTGGTGTCTCTGTTTACACCTACTGTTGGCCTTCCTCCCGCTGTTGCCTTTGTTGTTGTCCCTCCTCCTCCTCCTACACTACTTCTGCTCCTTCTGCTGTTCTTACTGCTCCTACTACTCCTCTTCCTCCTCTTCCTTCTCGTGGTGCTGAAGCGGCCAGCCAAGATGCCTCCTCACTCGTCAATAACACTGCTACACTTGCTGCTGCTGCTGATCACTCACCTTGCCCCAGCCTCTGCAAGACCTCAGGTTAGAGGCTCATAGATTGCCTTGCGTCTTTGTTTAAAAAAATTGACTATTTTATTTTGATTTTTAAATCGTAATATTACAAGTCCAGATGTAGATACATGCTTAGATGTTCTCGTAGACACAAGTACAGTACAATTACAGGTTCAGAGGCAGGTAAAATACAGGTAAAAATACAAGTACAGGGAAAGATACAGATGTCTGCAGGTACAGATTCAGAAATAAACCAGTATTGAGGTGTTCTGACATGATTACAGTACACACACTACTCGTGAACAATGTATAATGCAGTTGTCATGTCAACTCATGCAGATTTCATAAATTCAGCAAACATTTAATACTTTCAGTCTAATGGTAGTACAAAAAAAAAATTTACATAAGACCAGTGAAAAAATCTTAGTCAATACTCCTAAATCTCAAAATCACAACAACTCACATCTCAAAATCTCGACTCTACACAACAAACTCTACAGGCCTCCAGTCACCATAGGCGCATCATCATCATCATCATCATCATCATTACCAAGTTATTACTCCATTTATAAACAATATTGTGTTATAAACGTCACACTGAGTTGTTCATAATAACACCTTCAATGGGTTATTATCTAGAGGAAAAAATTAATATAAAAACTGCCTTGAAATGTTATATAGTTGTTATAAAAAGTTAGATGAGATATTAAATGTGTGTGATAAGAATACGCTAGACGAACCTCTTCATATACTGAAGTTTGTTTAGGTCAAGAGTCTAATTACGTTTCTTGAACAGTAAATTTACTTGGCAAGTCTGGAACTTAAGTGGAAAAGTGGAGGGAGAAAGATAGAACGAGAGAGAGAAAAATACTTATAAAAAGGATAAAGAAAATGTCTGTCTGTCTGTCTGTCTGTCTGCGTGCGTGCGTGCGTGCGTCAATCTAAATACTAATAATTGCGATATAACGATAATTTCTAGTCATTTCGTCTTTTTCTTCTTTAATTCCAAGTGGTCAGCTGCAGGATGACACATGTGTACACTAGGGGTCAGCTGCAGGATGACACATGTGTACACTAGGGGTCAGCTGCAGGATGACACATGTGTACACTAGGGGTCAGCTGCAGGATGACACATGTGTACACTAGGGGTCAGCTGCAGGATGACACGTTTGTACACTAAGGGTCAGCTGCAGGATGACACGTTTGTACACTAAGGGTCAGCTGCAGGATGACACATGTATACACTAGGGGTCAGCTGCAGGATGACACATGTGTACACTAGGGTGGTCAGCTGCAGGATGACACATGTGTACACTAGGGGTCAGCATGTATACGTGTGTGAACAACAATAAAACGGTCAAACTAAGTAAAAGAGAGAGAAAGAGAGAGGGAGAAAGAGGGAAAGAGAGAGAGAGAGATGGAACACGGGAAGTAGAGTGGTTCAGATATATGAGTGGAAACGTCAGCGAAGAAAGCGATGAATGAGGAACCAAAGAGTAAAGGAAGGAATGACAGTAATATATGCACTGAGTAATAACATGAAAGTAGAAAGAAAGAACAAGAAACATAACACGAAAGGCGATAGAGACGGACATGTAAGGAAGATGATGAAGAATTGGCCTGACAATACGACGAGTGTGTGTGTATAACTTGGACTACGGCGGTAAGAGGAAAGAGCAGAATAGAAGAGAGATAAATGACGTGTATGGGAACGAGTTGTGTAGGAACTAAGATTCAAATAAATAAATAAAAAAATATTAGGAAAAAATGTAAAGTTTAATAATAGTCAGGCAGAAACTGGACCATTGTGAATCCATAAGGTTGTCGCTATATTGAAAAAAGGTAAATATAATATGTGTATAAGTCAAGGTTATATAACAGAAGGGATCCTGTTTCTGTTATTTATATCTGAAAGTATTTTAAAAGTAATGGTTAAAATGTCTAAATATTTGTACGCTTATTTATTTATTTTTTTCACTTTATTTCCGGTATTTAGGTAAAGTAGAGTCTCAGCGCTATCATGACGCCATTTTAGGCTTATATCTTTTTTCCTGTTTCTTATTATGAACCAGCTAGATACGTTTTCATACCTCTCTCTCTCTCTCTCTCTCTCTCTCTCTCCAGGCTAAATTCCCAACCCTCTCTTGCCCTGTCCTTCTGTCTGTGTGTCTACCTGTTCCCCTGTTTCTGTCTGTCTGTCTGTCTGTCTCTTCCTCTCTGTTAGTCTCCGGTATTCTAATTAGAACACCGCCCAGCAGGTCCCAGTAGTCTACCTTTGGTGTAAACGCAATTTGTTGTATGATGTTGTTAATACCTCGTTCAGGGGGAAGACGTCCTGCCTACGATGTTATCCACGTACAGTGAGAATAAGGTGTGTGTGTGTGTGTGTGTGTTTTGATATTAGTAAGTTTGTCTTTGTGCGTGCGTGCGTCTGTCAGTCTGTTTGTCTGTCTATCTTGTGAATTCTTCTTAAAAAAAATATCATTAATTGATATTCTGACCAGTCATCCATCTAGCCATCCACCCAACCAGTCATCCATCTATCCATCCACCCAACCAGTCATTCATCTATCCATCCATCTAACCAGTCATCCATCTATCGATCCACCCAACCAGTCATCCATCTATCCATCCATCCAACCAGTCATCCATCTATCCAACCATCCAACCAAATCATCCATATATCCAAAAACTTAAAAGACTCTCCTTTACTTCCTTCACTTAACACATTCTTCAGCACCTAAGTCAAGAGAACTAATACACTAACTGTACTCTTAACTTTACCTCCTAAGTTCTGTATTAATCCAAGTTTTAATGAGTTGGATTTTTACCGTCACGCAGAAACTCCTAAACACACACGACACCGCAACAAAAATCGTATAGGTAATTCTTGAGGTACTTAGTTACTCAGGAATTTTTCTCGGTGGCGCCTAAGACACAGATGGCTTTTACCTACGAAACTCTGAAGAAAGTTTATTGCCATGGTGAGAGAGAGAGAGAGAGAGAGAGAGAGAGAGAGAGAGAGAGAGAGAGAGGCAGGCAGGGAAAGTCAGCCTCACTCTGTTCAGTCCAGTAACTTCATTATTCGCTAATTTGCTTTTGTTTTGTTTTCTTGTGAGTTAAAATTGATGCCAGAGGTAAGGTCGTCGTGTTGATGATGGTGATGATGATGGTGATGATGATGATGATGATGATGATGATGATGATGATAGAGTTATCTTTTGCACTTAATTCTTTTTCCAAGGACAGACATTATTATTATAACAGCATAAACAAAAAACAACCAAAACAACATTCACAGACTTGACATAAAGGATCGTCTCAACAAAAACAAATAAATAAGTAAATAAATAAATAAAAAAATAAAAATAAATCTGATTTCCAGTGATTTGCATAGCGCGGCAAGTTGTGAAATTACGGAAGCAAACATCAACATTTTCCGATATATTGAAATAATTTATTATAATTTATCAATAATCTTCTTGCTGAACTGTGAAAAAGGAAGAGCGGGAGTAAGAGGAGGAGGAGAAGCAAAAAGGAGGGGTTGTGGAGGATGAAGAGAAAGAGGAAGAGGAGGAAAAAGAGGAGGAGGAGATGGAGAAGAAGAAAGAGAAAGATGTTGAGGAGGAGGTGGAGGAGGTGGGCGTTTTAAAGCCACTCTTTTCCCCGCCATCGCAGAGTCAATCCCAGGAGAAAATTTCCTACACACACACACACACCACACACACACACACACACACACACATATTAAGAACAGGCGTTATGTCGTCAAACTTTTCCCGATATAGTTCTGTGAATATATTATGTCTACTCTCTATAGTGAAACATATTGTACTGTATATACTGTCCAATTATATATTCCAACCCTATACCATATATATATCTCCTTTATATGAATTTAAACTATACAGGAGAAAAATATCTAACGAAAAACATTTGTATTTTGTAGACTTTTATGCACACACAGGCGGATATGTTATGAAGCTGTTCCCTATTCAGGTTTCGAATTCGTGTCATGGATATTGTCAATCCTAGGAGGTTCCCCTTACCATGGCGCGGAGTTGAATCCTGAACTGGGATAAATGTAGCCTTAGTGACTTGGAAAATACATCGCGCCTCAGTGTATTTATGTATGTATGTTTGTTATGAATGTATGTATGTATATATGTGCGAGCGTCAACTAACCAAAGGCAGTTTATTTCCCAAACAAGAATCAGTAACGAGAGAGTGTCACAACTACCTCTTACCTACCCCACACACGGTCATCCATCTTCATCCATCAGCCAGGCCTTTTTCTAAGTGACGACGCCCCTTGGCACCGCCTGGAGGAGATGTGGGAGGTGGTGATGTCGTGGTGGGTCATCGTCATCATCATCATCACCATCCACCTTCATCGTCATCATCTCCATCCACCCTCATCGTTTCCTCCGGTTTTCTTCATTATAACTCAACTTTTTGGTCTCTCTCACACACACACACACGCACACACACACACACGCACACACGCACACACACACACGCACGCGCACACACACGCGCACACACGCACACGCACACACTAGAGACAAACCAATGAATCCTTTGCACTTGTGGCGGATGTTAACAATCACATCTCATAATAAGTTCAATAATGTTAATACCTTCAGCGTGAGACAGACAGAAAGACAGGCAGATAAGCGGACAAGCAAGCAAGGAGACAGGCAAAATGACAGGCAAAGGTGCTTTCAGGAAGACAAGAAGACGGGTGACGAAGACAGGGGAACAGGATGACAGAAGCAGAGCAACAGATACATAAGATTATAGAGAACGAGGAAGATAGAAATCACCAAGGAGAGAGAGAGAGAGAGAGAGAGAGAGAGAGAGAGAGAGACTATATCCCGTAGATAAAGTTAATCACTCTGGTATGAAGGAGATGTTAGGGTGTGTCTTTTACTTGACGGAATATACACCCCCCCCCCCCCCCCCCCCGGAAGAAACTCATTATATTCGTTAATCAGCCGAGGGCAAGACATCCGCTGGTCGGGAGGAGTGAAGGCTCTCTCTACTTCATCCTGGAAGAGAAACTGCACTGTCTAAGGCTGTACAGTATCTCTTGTTCATCCTAGGAGATGTATTACACTGTCTAAGGCTAAATAGTATTGTTAGCCATGGGAGGACAATGTTACTCGACCTGTTTTGAACGGTTGGTAGTTCTACATCCGCGACCTATGAGCATGAATGAGTAGTAGGTAGCTACCAAACAGGGAGGTACTACCGCCTAGGAAGATATTGGCAGCATAATGTGTTGTCTAATGGTAGACCCTGCTGCCATATGGCATCACAAAAATTGTGACCAAGTCCCAGGTTGCTGATCTGACTTTCTGCCTCATTTACATACAATTGCAGGGTCTCAATTGTTTCTCTTACTTTGACAACACAACATACATATATCATTTCTCGCTATTGATTTTTTTTTAATTTTTGCATTATTATTATTATTATTATTATTATTATTATCATTATTATTATTATTATTATTATTATTTTGTATTACTAGTATTATTATTATTATATTGTATTACTATTATTATTATTATTATTATTACATTTTCGACCCCCAGGCCTTGATGTGGGTCATTATAAAATGACCTGTGCCCGGGTATATAGTTTTGTAGCTGTTCACTCTAATATCCAATACTATTGACCTAGTCACTTCATAAATCAGACATATTGTGAACAACATAAGTAGGTATATTGTGAAACACAGCATGAATGAAACTCCTTTAGTACAACGACGTAATAGTGAAATGTATCGGTTATAACGTTCCGAAACACTTCCATTTAATGTATATTTCAGTGTTATTGTATCCATCACTCAGTGGCTTGTATACATATGCCAGCACGATCACGATACATACATTAATATAGCTTAATGGATTTCTTGTTATATTATCTAGTATGGCAGACAAGGACGACTCCCTCCCCCAATCCTAGGTCCATCTCTAGCTGTTGTTTATATGGCCAGCAGGCGTACCAACTTATCATGATACACTGGGGATCACATCAAAGCATTTCGTCTAGCGTTTCAAAATGTAGCGACAGAAAATCTAACGATACTGTTTGGAGGGGCTGTACATCCTGGGAAATATATCACTCTGTCTAGGAGGTAAAGAACTTTTTCAGAGGAAATAACTCCTTTAATTAATCTCAGAAGGTTACAAGTATGATGTTAATGGCAGATTTTCATTCCTGGAAAATCCTGGAATTTAATGAGGCAGGTGAAGAGGTTGTCCAGGTAACGTGACGAAGAGTGTGTTGACTTTTATAAATTATTTCGTTTGTTTGTTAAAATATTTTGTCGAATGAGGGAATATATATTATTTATTTATTTATTTATTTATTTATTTATTTTTTTTTTTTTTTGGGCAAATCAGCATAATGGTTTAGGATACTCTTGAGTTACGCTGTGCCAGGAATGTATCTTAAGTGGCCGTGTGATTATATTCCCTCAGCTGGACAAACAAACACATGATATATAAAGACATTTCGTTAAGGTATTTATCATAATGCAAAGAATAACATATTTAATCAAAGTACAAGTAATGTGGTGGAAAATCTTAACAAAATTGTGCCCGACGATAGTTTTTGTCCGAAGAATCTTTTTGTCCTATGATAATTTTTGTCCGACGATAGTTTTTATCTGATGATAGTTTTTGTCCGATAAATCTTTTTGTCCGATAATAGCTTTTGTCCAACGATTATGTTTGTCCGACGGTAGTTTTTGTCAGTCTTAATGTTCACTAAGACCTGATGGGCCTCTGGGTGCAGTATCATATGTCACGTCACACGGCTCCAGCGTCTGAGGCCTGGCTGACGGTTTTTCCTTATTGTTGTTGCCTTTTAAAGATGCGGAAAATATAAATATAAATAACAACATAAGGGAAAAATATGTGCCTAAGGCTAACAATTGAGTAATGTATATTATTTATGCTAAGAAGAAATGAATAACAAAGTGAGAAGTTAACCGCGTTCCTTGTTCATACTGGGAAACAAATCATTGAATTCCAGAAGCCAATACCATCTCTTGTTCATTCTAGGAAGAATGAATCAAACTGCCCAAAACTCAATGAAATCTATTGTTCAACTGGGGAAATATAAATCACTTAATCCAGCCAAGAGTCAGAGAAATCGCTTGTTCACCCTGGGATATAAATCAACTATTTTTTTTTCGGATGAGGATACCAAGTCCCTTGTTAATCCTAGAAAAAAATAATGCGTAGTCTCCTGACGAAGTTTTAACGGCCCTTTTTAATCCTGGGGAAAAATAAGTGACGTCAGCTGATTTGATTCATCCTAGGAAAATTAATCACGTGGCTTGGATATGTGTATAATGTGTTTGGTCATCCTGGGGAAAATAAATCGTCCTGACAGATTGGAGAGCAGAGACGAGAGGGGGTAAGGGTGGGGTGGGGGGGGGTCAGGGTGAGGGAAGGGAGAAGAGGGGAGGTCGAGGAGAGAGAATGGAGATGGAGGAGGAAGGAAAAGGGATAGAGAAGAAGCGTAAGAGGATAGTAGAGGGAAATGATACAGAAAAGAATAAGGAAGGCGAGGTAAATGAGAGATGAGAGCAAAGAGAAGAGAGGATTGAGGAGGAGAGAAGGGGAGATAGGAGACGAAAGAGGAAGATGAGGAGGCGACGCACGATAGGTAACATGAAAAAAATATAATATACAGTATATATACACCTTAAGGCATACACAAAGCACATTCGTATACATCCTGTCCTTGGTGTTATACGCGTCGTGGGGAGCAGTACACGAGCCTACATCCTGTCCTTGGTGTTATACGCGTCGTGGGGAGCAGTACACGAGCCTACATCCTGTCCTTGGTGTTATACGCGTCGTGGGGAGCAGTACACGAGCCTACATCCTGTCCTTGGTGTTATACGCGTCGTGGGGAGCAGTACACGAGCCTACATCCTGTCCTTGATGTTATACGCGTCGTGGGGAGCAGTACACGAGCCTACATCCTGTCCTTGATGTTATACGCGTCGTGGGGAGCAGTACACGAGCCTACATCCTGTCCTTGATGTTATACGCGTCGTGGGGAGCAGTACACGAGCCTACATCCTGTCCTTGATGTTATACGCGTCGTGGGGAGCAGTACACGAGCCTACATCCTGTCCTTGATGTTATACGCGTCGTGGGGAGCAGTACACGAGCCTACATCCTGTCCTTGACGTTATACGCGTCGTGGGGAGCAGTACACGAGCCTACATCCTGTCCTTGATGTTATACGCGTCGTGGGGAGCAGTACACGAGCCTACATCCTGTCCTTGATGTTATACGCGTCGTGGGGAGCAGTACACAAGCCTGGCCGTACAGGTAACACACCTTGCTAGATCTTTTTTACCTGTTGCTCTCAAGTAAGTTCCTCATTAAATATTTACTATTCATCCTTGGTCAGCCAGCCTTGCCAGCACGAGCAATCAGGAGCGCCTGGCGTCCTTCGGGAAGTAAAAACAGGGCCAGCATAAACAATAATAAGTGCTTGGTGTTGCTTCACTTTTTTCCCGGACATTTCTATTATAAAGTTGGGCCGCGAGGAAGAATCTGGCCAAGGAATATTTGTCATGGAGATGAAGAAGTCACTCTCCTCCTTCCTCCCCTCCTCTCAGTCATTCTTTTCTACTTTTTATTTTCTGATTTATTCCTCCTCTCCTTCAATCATATTCTCCCCCCCCCCCTCTCTCTCTCTCTCTCTCTCTCTTAATCCTTTTTTTTATCACTCACTTGCTTCCTCCATTTATCCTTCCTCTTCTCTTTCTCCCCTGCGTGTCCTCCTCCTCTTCCTCCTTTCCTTTACCCTTCTTCACTCCTCCAACATTTCCTTCTACACTTTCCTTCCTCCCTTCTTCCTCTCCTCCTCTATTCTTCTCCCCCATTTCCCCTTCCTTTCTCCCCCTTACTTCCCTTCTTTTCTCCCCTCTTCCCTTCATCTTCCTCCCTTTTCCTTCACCTACTCTTCTTCCTCTCCTACACTTTCCTTCCTCCTCCACCTCTTTCCCCTCTACCACCTCCATTTCCTCTCTTCCTTTCGTTTTCCCTCCCTCTTTACTTCCTCCGTCTTTTATCCCTTCCTACCCCACCTCCCTCCTACGCTGTAACAAGAAAAACATCGATATTATTCTCCTTTTGTGATTGATTTGTTTTCCTTATTCCGTCTTTCGTCTTTGTTTTGATTATTGTCTTTTATCATTTATTCTTTTCTTGTGTATTTATCAACCTTATGTGTCTTTTATTATCTATATTTATAAAGACAGACAGACAGAGACAGACAGACAGACAGACAGACAGGCAGAGACAGAACGAGACAGACAGACAGATACGGAGAAACAGACAGACACGGACAGACAGACAGACACGGACAAACACAGACAAACAGACAGAGACAGAACGAGACAGACAGACAGACAGCCACGGACAAGCACAGACAAACAGACAGACAGACACGGGCAGACAGACAGACAGACACGGACAGACTGGCAGACAGACAGACAGACAGATAGATGGATGGGTGGGTGAACAAATAGATAGAGACAGACGGACATGCAGAGAGAGAGAGAGAGAGAGAGAGAGAGAGAGAGAGAGAGAGAGAGAGAAACAGAGAGAGAGAGAGAGAGAGAGATCAAGAACATCCCTGAGATTAACGATTGATCACTTCATTATCATTAAAGACTAAAGAGGTCATTAACACGATCACTACGGGTTCCATGCAGTTAATTGGTTGTTTAATGACCACTAATTGGGTTAAACGACTTGTAGATGTCTGTTGTATGTATGTTTATTTTGTATAGTTTTAAATGTGTGTGTGTGTGTGTGTGTGTGTGTGTGTGTGTGTGCGTGCGTGTGTGTGTGTGTGCGTGTGTGTGAGCGTGTTTAATAGAATATAGATAGATGGAGAGAAGAGAGAAGAGAGAGAGAGAGAGAGAGAGAGCAAACCTTAGCTCGGGTGTTTCATCTTAAGGAAATGACAGAATAGTTGTGATTAATGATCATCAGCCTCGAGGTTTTCATTATTGTGCCAGAGACAGACAGATGGAGACAGAGACAGACGGAGTGAGAGAGACAGACAGACAGAAAGATGGAGACAGAGACAGACGGAGTGAGAGAGACAGACGGAAAGACAGACGTTTAGACAGGAGAAATTACCACATTATACCTTTTTTATGCGTGTTATTTCTTCATATATTGCAAGATCAAATCCTTCTATGACGTGTTGCAAACAGTACTCTGTTATCCAGAACGTATTGCAGGAACAAATTCTCTTTATTTGGTGTATTGAAAGAGAAACTCCCCTCATGTGGACGTGTTGATGGCCTCGCTCACAGGTGTAATTAGCTGCTCGGGAGGTACACCTGAGACTGGACATGATTTGTGCTCTACTTTACAAAAGGAATTCGTAGATAATGTTACGAGGTTTTCTTAAAATTTTGGTATTAAAATGTGTTTTTTGTGGAAACTAGTCACGTTCTGAGGAAATTTTAATTTATTTTTGCTACAGTAATTTATTTTCCACACATCCGGCACAGTTTGGCCAAAGAGGGAGTCGAGCGTTTTACATTCAACCTGTGAAGGTCAGGTGAAGCTCATTGCTGGTCAGTGTTGACGTAAATACCTTGGAGAGACCAAAATATGACACATTGGTCTAAGAAAGTCCGACTTTTAATCATTAAAACTTCTTTCTCGTGTTCACTGGTTTTTAGATTGGCATTTTTCATTAAAATGAGAAGTTAAAATGAGATAATTCCGTTCCATTGTAGTTTCCTGGATTGCAAATTCCTATTCCAAATGTATGATTATTCCCTTAAAACTACCATATGTTTGCTAGTGATGAGTCACAGCTCCGAGTGATGGCACAGGGTCATTATTAGTCATCAAGACACAATAACACACCTTGAATGACACACTGACATAATATTAGTGAAGGTCATTTTCTTGAGCTCCGTGGCATAAGCTAAAACAATAACACACCGTAAAATATATCGACAGGACCAAGACTCATAAGAGATTATGTCCTACATCACGTTTGGCTCAACCTGATCTTACGACAGTCTGGACATACATTTAGGACGATAATGTTTGATCACCTGAATGAGAACTTGCTGATTAATGTCTGGGTGAGTAATTACAGTAATTCCTGTATGAGTTAGTTGCCACGCCCTGTGCTATCATTGACCACCACTGTTGCCTAAGAAAGAAACAAACAAACAGCTTCTTGGTGGTCGGAGTAATTGTCTTTGTACCTGGTAGACCTCATCACTGTGTACCGAGACGCCACCTGGAGGAGGAACCATAAACTTACATTAACAGATGAAGAGCAGAGCCGTGTGTTGCGTGATCTTGTTAGTCTGAGGAGTAAGTGTATCTCCTGGGATGATGTTCTTTATCAGTAAATGTGTTGCACCATTAACTGTTGCACGTGGGTGGATGGTTAAATAAATGACAACATTACCTGGTGCCAGACGCAGCATATCGATTGTGTGCGTCGATTTCCGAACGCGGATTAACCATTTGTTGATGCTGAATGAGAACTTGCCGGAAACGGATGTCGCTCAATGGGGCGTCGTTACCATTTCCTCCAATGTAAATATTCTTCTAAGAAAAGCCAAAATCTGTCGGGGTTTTCATATTAAGGAACAGTGTAGCATTGTGTTGCCACTACAGCTTGCCATGGTACCAAACACAAGGTGGAATTTCTGGTTTATCATGTGAATATAATATTTTTGTATCAAGAGGCTACATGACTCCTGAACATAAAACAACAGCCTTAGATATTGATTAGAACAAAGTTGGAACATGAAGGTTTGTTTTTTTCTATTGATTAAAATAACGTCTCAAGTAACCTAATATTTTCAATGGATTTAAGAGTCTACAGTGAAAATAAACGAACTGTTAGTGAAAACGAAATACCCAAGAAATTTCTGGTGTATAATCTTGAGTTTAAGACAAATTATATTCTCCTTTTCGTTAATCATAGAATGTTTTGGGTATAGTTAGAAATATTTCGTCGTAAAGACACTATATAATATAATGTAGTTTCCTGTACTAAGTTTCTTGAAATATAAAAAAAATGAAACGAAGATTAGAAATGAAAGAAATATAGATTGTTTCAACATCAATTATATCCTGCCAGTGAGAATACAAATGATAATATATAATTTGGTTTTAACAATGCGAGTGGTTAAAAAATGAGATATTTCGACAATTAGGTGACCTTCACAAGTCACTGGTCAATTCAGAGGCCGAGGGGAGGACATAGTCTGAGAGGATATTGTCAGTTTACTGGGAATTGTGGGACTTCCAAGTGCTATTTACCGTTTATTTATTCAATGTACCTTAATAAACTAGAGTTTTTGTGGCCTCTCAGTGGATCATGTGGTGCTGTAGTGTATTTAGAAACAGACATAATTCTGGGGAAATATGTAAAAATATCTTCAGAACTTGAGTAACTCTAAAAGCAAATAAGAGAAAAAAAAGACAGGCCGGCAAAAAGAGAGAAAATGAGATAGCGAAGAAAGAGAGAAATTAAACAAAATAAACACCATAAGGATTTAGTGAGTGAATTTCATTTGACTGTTACTTAATAAAACAGAGATTAAGGATTCGTATTTCTAAGACACTTTCACTCTTATGGCTCATGGTAAACGACTCTCACCGGGAAATGGATTTTTTTTACGACATTCTGAAGTTTATCGTAGCAGTGATTGAGTTTCTTCTGTTTGTTGTAAAGAAAACTGTGTTGATTGATCCATGTTGTAAAACGACTCGTACTGCCTTGAGATGGTTTTTACCATTATACTTCAAAGAGGTTTTACACATACAAGTTAAAGCCATGTGAAATATACAGTTCAATTCCTCTGAAATATATTTTAAGAGACTTTATCTGTATATTTCGGAAGGCTCTTTCTGAATGTCAACCGTTGTGTTGTGTAGTGACGTGGAATCTAAAATCTTCTTACTTAGTTGACTTATCTTTATAAAAAACAATATACGCGATACTATAATTACTGTCTCTATACTTTTCTGAAAACAATCTTAACAAGTTGTCATGAATGTTAACAGCTGGTTATGATACAGTGTGGGTGAGATATAACCGAGTCAAGACAGAGCGGTCTTAGTAGAAACAATGTGTGTACACTGTACAGTCATGGAATAAAGTCCTGTCACTCCTCTCCCATCTGAGACTCGTGAATCCGGAGCTCATGAACCCGTGAATCCGGAACTCATGAACCTATGAATCCGAAACATCACATACATTGCTAGGTCCATAGATGGGTGCATTGGGTTGTGTGATGCCTCGGATTCACAGAAACGGACTGAGGATTTTGACAACCCTATATATTAAGTACTATGTAGTATGGATATTATGATATATGATAAGTATGTGATATGGCGTATGATAAAAATTATGACATTTTACAAAAGTTTAAAATATAATGGTTATATGTCTCACCGACCTTCATATCACAGTATAACCTGATGATTCACGACGCTATAGGGAATAAATATCTAGTCAGGGATTATAAATATACGTTCTTAAGGAGGTTTTCTAGCCCTAGTGATATACGACGAGTAATGTACCACTATAGCACTTCCACACTGAGGCCCTCCAGAGTGTCCTTAAGTAGAGGTTATAACACAGTATTTCCGGGTATATTCGCCACTTTATGAGTCGTATATTCCATTCTTGCCGCGGAGTGCAGAGGAAGCGGCGTTGTTGTTGTTCATTGTTCATTCTGGTGCATTATGTTTTATTTTTTTGTGGGTTTTTGTCTTAGTTTGTGCGTTAATGAGTATAAGTTATTATTTATTAACTATGAATTATAGAACAATTGTCAAATAAGTTTAATAATCACGTAACAAACCACATGATTAAATGTATTGACCTCGTAACCTTGAGAACTCATTAGCATATTGTAGCCTTAGCAATGTGACCCATCCGATCGCCATCAGTTTCCTCAAATGTAAAGTAGAAACCCATTCACAGCTGGGTGGACTGGGGGGTACCTAGGGCGCAAAACCAATAATATAATTTTAACTTGCAAGTCCCTTTTGTGTGTGTGTGTGTGTGTGTGTGTGTGTGTGTGAACGGATTATACACACGCTATTCCCAAAACGTGATAAAGAGCTTCACATGCACAAACCCAGCATAAGCAAGACATAAACAAACAGACAAGACATAAACCCAACATAGACAAGACATAAACCCAACATAGACAAGACATAAACAAGACATAAACCCAGCAAAGAAAAACATACCTTAAGCTGTTGAACCACTGTTACCAATTACCATATTCAAAGTAGGAGCCATTAGCTTTATCTAGGCTTACCTCCTTCCTTCCCTCTCTCCTTCCCTCTCCCCTTTCCCTCCTTCCACTCTTTACCTCCCCCTTTGTCCCCTCCTTCCTCCCTTCACCCTCTCTCTCTCCCCCTCCCCTCTTCTCTTCCTCCTTCACCCTCTCTCTCTCCCCCTCCCCTCTTCTCTTCCTCCTTCACCCTCTCTCTCTCCCCCTCCCTTCTTCTCTTCCTCCTTCACTCCTTCCTTCCTTTCCTCCCCTTTTCCCCCTCCTCCTATATCCTGGTGTATGATGGTGGAGTGGGTGGGAGTATACTGCCTGGTGTATGATGGTGGTGTGGGTGGGAGTATACTGTCTGGTGTATGATGGTGGAGTGGGTGGGAGTATACTGCCTGGTGTATGATGGTGGAGTGGGTGGGAGTATACTGCCTGGTGTATGATGGTGGAGTGGGTGGGAGTATACTGCCTGGTGTATGATGGTGGAGTGGGTGGGAATATACTGTCGGCTGATATACTCACTTAGAGTTGAAGTTGAAAATTAAACAAATGTGGAATGAAATGTTTAAGGTTTGAAATTATTCCAGAAATGTTTCATTCCAATTTATTCTCATTCCAGACTTGTTTCATTGTGTTTTCATGTCATGCCAGAAATGCTTCATTCCAGTTTCACATTATTCCAGATATGTTTCAATCTAATGTCTTTTTATTCCAAAAATAATTCATCCCAGTTTCAAGTAATTCCAGGTATTCTTCATTCCAGATTCGTATCATTCCAAACCTATTTCATTCCAATTTATTTTTATTTCATTCATTCACGTTTCGCCTAATTCCAGAAACTTATAATTTTCATTTCGTCTTATTACAGGTAGAGGTCAACGTGGATCAAGCAGCCAAGATACTTGCAGGTACACGGGTTCGATCCCACCACCACTATCACCACCATCACCACCAAGAACTACACAGGCATCAACACGACCCCTTGCGGTGGGTTTGGATCGATGGTAAGTGGCGGTGTTGTGTTTTATCTTGTGGTGTTTTGTTTTATCATGTGGCGTTCTAATTCTGGAAGAAATAGAACCGGTATCTCTTTAACCCTTGTGTCGTGTGTGTTAGAGGAAGTCTTCGGGTCAGAGGTCAAGGTCACTGATGCTAAGAGGTGACTGTGTATATTTGTGCTCTTGAAGAAAGGAGTTTTTTTTTCTTATTATTTCCCTTCATAAAAACACGGAAATAAATTCATTCATCTGTATATTTTATTTCGACAATTTTTGCTTCCAGGGTTTATATAAGTATGGTTAGATATTACCTTCGTTCTGGTGTAGGAGAGAAACGTATTGACTGATAAAATTGTCACTATTTGAATGACTGACGTGAGATATAAATAATTCATCCCTGGCGGCTTATTTACACTGCTATCGATGTTAAAAGTTTACAGTTGCAAATTATTTATTCATGGGAATTGTGAAAGAAGTTTTACACATGTTGACACACTTGAATGTATCGTTCAACTAAAAACTGTGAGAACGTGTTGAATGAGAATTTGTTTGTTATGGTAATGTCTCACTCTTTTTCTTTGCCTTTTCTTATCTTCTCTGTTCTTCTCTGTCAGCTTGTTTGTCTCTCGCTGTTTCTCTTTTTTCTCTCTCTTTTTCTTATCTTTCTCTCTGTTCACTTGTCTGTCTGTTTACATGTACAAGGAGGGGAGCACCAACGTTAACTGCCAATGTTCCGTGTTCAGCATTTACACGGGTTGTTATGGTGTTCGTATGGCTCATGTGGTGCTGTAGGTGACAATTATGGTGCACGAAGGCTTAGTGAACACCTGTGTAAAGTGCGGTGCCATTATCTAATGTTGGTGATCAGTTACGAGTGAATCTTTCAAAGTTCCTCAAATTAATCTAAACCTGACCTGGCGATATATGTCCTTCAAGCTTGGATTCTCTTGGCCCATATGGATAATTAATCTATGGTCAAAATGGCTTCTCCTCTTCATCAGTTGTAAGAGCAGCTCGACTCTCTAGATGACATTGCTGCCCAGGTGTCTTCTCAACCACCACACTAAACTAGCGAACCACCGCTGACTGTCTCACTGACTAGTTACTCGTGCACCAGATTCATGTTGGGTAACACAATAATACTGTGAGAGTATCCGTGTGTTGGAGCTGTGTTTGTGTGTGTTGGTGCTGTGTTTGTGTGTGTTGGTGCTGTACTTGTGTGTGTTGGAGCTGTGCTTGTGTGTGCAAAGACGCAGTGTACGGCTCCCCTCCTCCTGGACACATACCAGATTTCTTCTCTCCAGCTGAGCCACTCAAATTCTACCCTTGACCACTCCCCCATTCTCTAGCAGGGTGATATCCCGGTCTAGGATGCATTACTTGTATCTCATGCTGATAATCGTCCTCTCATGTCCTCCCCACAATGGAAATTCTTGTTCCTTCGGCATGAAAACAGCCAAAACCCCGACTCTCCTTTCACTAGACTGTTGAAAGATTGAATCATGAGGAAAGTCTTCTCAAGGAACTCAAACTGCCAACTGGTACCCTTGAGCCGATAACCAAGAGAACAGCCGCGATATCACCACTACTTGACATGCTGGCCGGATACCTTAAATGCTCCGTGCTGGTCATCTGTGTTCACGCCCAACCTGAGGACCTGTAAGCGCTCAACATTTTTTATCCGGATCGTGTACTGTATGTGAATCGAGAACAGGATCCGAATCTCTAGACACAAACACATCAGATTTGGTTTAGTTAGAAGTTAGTCGAGTTTGGGGAAAGGTTTGGTTTGGTTGGGTTAAGTCAGCTTAAGTTAAGTAAAATCAGGTTAAGTTAGGTTAGGTAAAGTAAAGCCAGGTTAAGTTAGGCTACGCTAAGTTCGGTTAACTTAAGTATAGCCAGGTTAGGTTAGGTTACGTTAATTTAGGCCATGTTAAGCTAGGGCACGTTAAGTGAGGTTAGGTTAGGTTCCGGATCTGGTAAATAGTGACACCCCTGGTCCAAATCCATCGACCAAATAACCTGGATTTATGATTCTACTTTACTGCTCTGGGGATGAAGATGACCAGAACACTATTGGCACTAAAAGAGGGGGGATGGAGGGGAGACAAGGAGAAAGATAAACAATAGCTCGAAATACTGTGTAGAAAAAGAAAGTAACTGTTATTTTATTTGTTAAAGGAAGGGAAGAAATTATGGAAGTGTGTGTGTGTGGACTCTCTCTCTCTCTCTCTCTCTCTCTCTCTCTCTCTCTCTCTCTCTCTCTCTCTCTCTCTCTCTCTCTCTCTCTCTCTCTGTATTCCTTATATTTAGTGACTATTTCATTCTCTTCTAACATTATTTATCACAAAAAAACACTTAACTCCTTCTTCAACCCTCCCTCAACCCCCTCAGCCTACACAAACTTTTCCCTAGCCACCTCAATTCTTACTCTTAACCCCCCCTTAAAACCCCTCCCTACCCCACCAATCACCTCACCCCCACCCTTTGACCTCCATTCTAAAAGGGGTTAAAAATAAACATGGAAACGACCTCTGGGTAATGGTTGAGCCAGTCAGGAGAGTAATCACTTATCAACGTCAATGACTCTCACCCAAAGTAACTGTTGATCCGGCTTACTGACTGATGACAAAATACACAGTTCATAAAGTGTGTGTGTGTGTGTGTGTGTGTGTGTGTGTGTGTGTGTGTGTGTGACAATTCCAACTCAGTTCTGGCACGAGTGGGAAACAGATTTTTTTTCTTCTCGTTTCGTGTTTTATTTATAAACTTGAGTGGGGTAAACACATCGCCTCAGGGAAGAACTTTCACTTATTTTAATTTATAGATTTATATATATTGATATATATGAATAAAGATACTAATGACAGAGGACTTTAAGGCTTTCTGGGGCTCAGGTTCTCGAAGGCTCATAAGTTAATGACGTCATCTAAGTTAATGACGTCATCTAAGTTAATGACGTCATCTAAGTTAATGACGTCATCTAAGTTAATGACGTCATCTTAGTTACTGACGTCATCTTAGTTACTGACGTCATCTAAGTTAATGACGTCATCTAAGTTAATGACGTCATCTTAGTTACTGACGTCATCTTAGTTACTGACGTCATCTTAGTTAATGACGTCATCTAAGTTAATGACGTCATCTAAGTTAATGACGTCATCTAAGTTAATGACGTCATCTAAGTTAATGACGTCATCTAAGTTAATGACGTCATCTAAGTTAATGACGTCATCTTAGTTACTGACGTCACTTTTATTATGCCCTAGAGTTCAGGTTCTCTTTCGTTAAATACGCTATCTTAGAATGCATTATATGAAGTCCACTTTTTGAAGAGGTGTATAACTGACAGTTTCTCATTAACTGACCTTTGACCTTTAGTAATAAGAGTTGCTACTATAAATCCTTGCCTAAGATATTGATGCAGTTATCATAACAGTAAAAACCTTTTGACAATTACTCTCTCTCTCTCTCTCTCTCTCTCTCTCTCTCTCTCCTTATTTGTCAACTTGGTGGAAAGTGTCACTCGAGAGAGAGAAAGTATCCGTCGTACTAGTAAAAAAAAAGAAACAAAGTTGAGAGAGAAAGTGTCAGTCATTGCCACTAATAACAAGAGTCGTTTGACGTTGGTACATCGTTCCTCCACACACGAGTTAGTCTCTTATTAAATAACAGAGGGTCGGTGGAGGGGCAGTGCACACCATCCCCCCACCTACATGAACGGACTTACGCTTGAGCTTGAACGGATTTAAGCTTGGACGAACATATCAAAGCTAAACCATATTTTTACATACACTGTGTGCCAAGCTGAGTCACCCAGCCTTGTATAAGCTGATGGTGCTCGGATGTGTGACGCTAATTATGACTATAGACGGAAAGACGGACAATCGTTATGTCTTCCCTCTCCTGACGACAGTAAACGAGCCCCCCCCCCCCCTCTCTCTCTCTCTCTCTCTC